>JBCNJP010000007.1:4252113-4522661 GCA_039602395.1 Deinandra increscens subsp. villosa
CAAATGTGGATGTTGTGCTCTGAATTTATGCTATAAGATCATCACCAATCGATACAATCTGATCTGGTCTCATTGTTGTTAAAAATCAAATGGCAATTGCGCTTCGATTGAATCCTCAAATTTAACTTTTATATTCTCTATCTTGAATTTCATCATACCTATTCAACCTAGACAAAACTAACATGTAATTGATTCAAAGATCATTAGATAAATTTATTATTGCCAACAAAGAATAAGAATTGCAAACTGTTAGAGTATCAATGCTCTCTCATCAATAGAGATGTTAGGTAACACATATTAAATGTAGCATCTCCTTGGCTTGGTCCTTACGAGAAGCAGACCTTCTTGCCTGCAAAATTATGGGCAATTAGGAATGGAAAGTAGGTATAACTAGTCTAATCATAGCAATTTACCCAGAAATATTCTGGGTTTGCCAAGAATTGCATAACTCCTCAAGAATTGCAGGATCAGCAATAAACTTATGTTGCACTAAATTTTGCTAGCAAGTAGTTAAGTCACATAGAAAACTTTGACCAAAGGGCCTTTGGCCTAGCGGTACCAAAGTGTTAAAAGAGTTGTGACCCTCCCCAAGTGGTTGAGAGTTCAAGTCCCATAGTGGACAAAAATTATAGATTTAGGAGTAGGAGTAGAGCTTGTGTGAGTTAGCTGCTAAAAAAGCTTACAAAAATTTGTTGTTAAACTGTAGATACAACTAAAACCAAAAGTTGGGTTCTGGTCAACGCAAGCTAAAGCACAACTAAGAGGCAATCAAATACTAATATATTTAGTGTCAATTTTGTATTTTACTTTATTATTTTGTTTCTCAACTGACTGGTATATTAAAATATTACCTTTTTTTGTTCTATATTTTCTCTGCAGATTGGTTTAGATGGTATTCAGATACTTGATCCCGCGACAAGTCGAACACTGAAAGTATACTCACTTGAGACTGTAACAAAGTGGGAGGTAAACATGCTCACTTGAGACTCTATTTTTCAGGTTAAAATTTGATGTCTGAAATATAACGTTGAATTCTTTCTTTCCCTAAAGGTATTGGATTCAAATATTTTTGCTTTCTGGACCAAAAGTTCCATTGATATCAATGAAAGACGGGTTAGATTAAAGTCCAACAGTTATACAACAACTAAAATTCTTGACATGGTGGCTGCTGCAAGTTATCAGGTTTTGGTTTACCATATTCTTTATGATATCTATCAATGCATTTGCATATAGTATTCCATACCAGTAGTAGTTTCAAGTTTATTAGACTCCTTGTTTTCATTAACTGAATAAACGTCTGAATGCTTATAATTTGTATGTCTTGCATCTTAGAATATTAATTTTGTCGATTTCTATGCAAAATAATATTAGACTCCTTTGAATGATTAAAGTTAAAACAAGATATGAAATTATCGTTACAGTTGTTCTAGCTAGTGTTACAAAAGATAATCAACTCAAGAAAAATGGATGGCCCTTAATTAAAATCCATATTATATTTAAAACTATATACAAAAAAAAAAAAAAAAAAACTTGTGTCCATCTTTCTTGACCTGTTTCTAGCAAACATATGTTTATCTTTCCTGTGGAAATTTTCTCAAGAGAATACATCTTTCTTGTTATCTTGATGCAGTTCAAGGAAATGGATGGAGTGACAATCTCTGAACAACAACCATCTGAGAAGAAAAAAGGCTTCCCTGATTGGATAAATTTGATGAAGCCTACTAATGAAGAGAAAGACCATTGGGTTAGTTTAATCTTCTAAATTAATTTAAATAAACTAACTAGAAACTAAAGCTTAATTGCAGTTTTAGAGTTGTATTAATTGTCAAATAAGAAGACGTGTCCATTGTGCAAGAGTGCTTTTTACCATTGGTTCTTATATTCTAATGTAGGTTCCAGATGAAGCATCCACCAAGTGCACAGCATGCAGCACATATTTTGGAGCTTTTGTGCGAAGGGTTGGTCTCTTAATTACAATGTTTAATGGAGGATTTTCACTTGTTTTATTTATATTATTATATTTTATAACCTTTTTGTTTGACCTTTTGCTATATTATTACAGCATCACTGTAGAAATTGTGGTGATATTTTTTGTGATAAGTGCACTCAAGGTAGAATTGCTCTCACAGCAGAGGAAAATGCTCAACAAGTTCGAGTTTGCGACCAATGCATGGTACGCTTAAAAAACTATATTTTAATATTAGATAAGTAATAAGTAATATTAGTAGATCAAGTCAGTAATTTTTTAGGATTAGTATTAGTAGTTTTATTTAGTTCGATTAAATTCTTTCTGATTTCGTTTAATTTAAGGGTGCTTCTTTTTTATATTTATTTATGGCCTTGTATGTTCCTTTTTAGGCGGAAGTTACTCAGAGGTTGAGTCATGTAAATGCGGTAGCTGGTAGATCCTCTGGCTTCAATAGACATGAGGATCTTGCAAAGAAACTTCAGGTACTAAATAATTTTAAATCTCACATTGTTGTGGTTCAACTTTATGACCTCGCATTAGGATATCTGAGTTTGGAGTGTAGGAGAAAGAAAAGGGTATGCTGGTCGACTGGTTGTATTATAAAATGTATGTAATGAAATGGGTAAATATTGATGGCTATAAACTTGGCATAAAACATTATTAGTAAGATGTAACTTGTACTTATCTAAGTATGGGGATTATTGTTATTATATGTAATTAACTAGTGGGTGGAATGGGTTGAATACCGGTGGTTAATGACAGTTAGAATACCCGCTGTTTTCAAGGAGTATGACAACTATAAACACACCGGTTGGATGCCTATAATTACACTCAAATTGTATCAGAATGATTAACTTCGATCCCATATTTACTATCTACTTTGTGTCTATTTTTCTTACTATTTCCTGCAAACTACAATTACAAACATGTTTGTTTGATTGCCTCCCACATCCACAAATATAAGATTATAAGATATTAACTTTTCCGGTTTGATAAATAAAGTATTTACTGTTTCTAAAGTGTTCTGAAATCTTGTATCCTTTTCTCGTTTGTTTGTGGATGACAGGAAGAGATGGAAAAGAAGCGCAAAACGACAACCGGTATATTTATTTTTATTGCTTTTAGGGTTTATTTTTTATTTTGAATTTAGGCTGCCAATTTGATCTGATTCAAATGCATTTTGACTCGACTTATGGAATATCTAAGAAAATGAAGGACTTCATATAAAATGAATCCAAAGGGTTCAAATATTTGAGTGGTAAAACTGGCAATATTAACAAAATCAGTTGTACGTTACTTCTAATAATATTTAGTTGTATTTATATAGTTGACACTTGAAAAAAAAAAAACGAATTTTCTTAGTTGGGGTCCTCTCTAGGAGCGGCCTATTTGTTCCATTGGAAAGAGGTAAGGTTAGGTTCATTGCACCGTATGGTTTGAGCTCGATCTGTGCTAGCTACGTTTGTTTGTTTGTCTGTCTGTTATATAGTTGTGAGGGTTTCTCTTATCTGGTCGATTATAATTTAAATCAACATGGTTTTTCCTTTACTAACCAAGATACTTGTACAGAATTGAAATCCAATCAGCGAATGAAAGAGGTGGAATGTCCAACTTGTACAGTCCATTTGCAGGTGATCTTTTTTTTTTTTTTTAAATTATCATTTGGCGTTCCTGAGCCTAATCCTTGCGCCCCTATATTTAGTCAAAGTATGTGTCTGTTTCAGGTCGATGTTCCCGCTAGTGGTTCAAAAACCATAGAATGCAGTGTTTGCCAGCATCCTTTCCTCGTAAGTGCCTAGTGACCGTCTTTGTTTACTAGTTATTACAAACAGAAGGTGAAGTCGGGTACATTATCTCTCTTACATTCTGTAAATTCGAGGATGCGGGTTTCCTCAGCTTGGTGTTAATACAACTTCCAGTGAAACTGTTTATTTGATCCATACAACTCCTTTAATACGGAAGCCTCTATGCTTGTAGTCTTAACTGATTTGAATATGGATTATTATTATTATCATTGTTATTGTTGTTATAAAAGAGCTGTTATAACATACATGTTACTGCACCATTAAGGATATTGATTTTCATCATTTGTGATTTTGTGTCTAGTGAGAATAACTTTCTTGTTGCAGATCGTATAACAAACATATAAACACCTATCCTGATGCAACCAATTAAGTATCATGCCCCCTTAGTTATCAATGGATTCTTTTATAAGAAAGCATATGCTATAAGTGCAGAATGTTACAACCTTAAACACCTTAAACACTTAGGGCCTGTTTGGTTCACAGAATCCATAGGATTTTCCATAGGATTTCTGATGGAATTGGAATTAATTCTTTCAAAATTTGTGTTTGGTTGGTAGAAAGATGGAAGAGAAATGGAATTGATTCCCTTGATCATAGTTGAGATATGTCTAAAATCAATGAAAGAAAAAGGGAAAAGTAGTGGTCTTTAGTTTTACATAGTTATTGGTACTATTTCAGGCGTTGATAACTTTAGTAAAAGCTCCAAAAGAGCATGTGTCACCTTACATACTTGTATCAAAATTATATCTTATATTCTGATAAATCTTACAGAAACTTGTTAAGTTTTAAATATATTCAGCTAAACAGTTATCACATTGAAACCATGAGAAAACTATAATGAATATCTTTAAATTCCATATGACAAATAAGACTACAAGACCATATTAGAAAACTAAACATTTTACAGACTAGAATATATTGCACAAGATGAATCCCATAAATTCAATATGGAGAGTAACATCATGATGAGGAGATGATCAAAAGTGCTAACAGACACCCCTGATCTAAAAACTTTGCTACCAGAATAATATCATGTGCAGCAAGCCCTCTCGTTGAATCAATCTTTAAGTCGCCCGGAAAACAAACTCTTACAATAATCTTTATTATTCTTGAACATAATCCAAGAGAACATATCCAGCATACTATGTGGATCAATTTAATATTTTACAGTCTGTGTGAGTCTTTTAGCTACGTGAATTGTACCATTTGCCTAGTTGTTGGCCAAAATCATACAGATTAAAAGTTAATTTCCTGGAAAATCAAAACATCAGGATGGATCATAGAGAATAATTTACATCCCAAGCGCTTTTATAATTATTGTATATCTATATGGATAAATGTTGAACATCACATAGCTTATGTTAACGGTTTAATTGAATAATTAATCAAACAAATAACAACAAATTGCTAGACTACTCATAATGAGATGTGGATTATCATCTTCTAGATAGGGCATGGCATTCTATCTACACCAAACTTACCAAAATCAGACCAATTGGTATTCATGAATGCTCCTCAGTTCAATTGGTCTTTAAAAAAGAACCAAAATTTGTCCCAGCTAAAACATATTTGGTTCTGCAATTTATATACCAATACACCATAAGTCCATAACGTCCCAAAATGGGACATAATTACAACATAATATGTTGACGGTAAATATTAATGAGACTGTATTTTTCAGTTTTAGGGGGAGATAGAATAAGGAAGAACTGATAACATATAAAAATAATATGAAATGCATCATCATCAAATTTGACCCTCAAAGTGGTAAATGTGAATCAGAAATAGTCCATTATTTGTAAAATGCAAGCATAGTAGCTACATTGTAAATGCAAACATGATGGAACCCCAACACTTTTGTAGTTATGTGGTGATGAAGTTGTAAAAGCAGCCATAGTAGTAAATAGCTGGCTACCACAAAAACTACACTTTTGTAGCTGTTACTAAGTCTCTTTTTGTAACCTACTCTAAATGCTGAAAAAATACATCTTCTATAAGGAACTAGAACCATTCACATGGTGGCCCGCCTCATCGCGCGGGTGGGTCACCTTCCAGTTATATATATAGAAGAACTATCACTATGGGGTGTCCGCGTGATGCGGTGAGTAAACGTATCACACTAACAAACATTTATAAAAAGTTTTAACAATTAATTAGTGAGGTATCATATAGATTTAAATGTTTAATAAAAGCTTATATCTATATAAAATATAAATGATTTTTAAAATTTAGTTAAATATTCTTATACTAGGTTAGTAGCTCGTGTACTACACATGCTGAATTTAGGTTCATGATATTAAATAAATACAAACAAAGAAAACGATTAAGATACTTTATAATTATGATTGACGTAAAATCCTTATAAAATATTAAATAATTTAATAAATTAAAGAAACTTATTATGTTTGACAAATTGTTGCTTAATTACTTAAAAGAAATTTATTATGTTTGATAAATTGTTGATTAAAGAAATTTATTATGTTTGACAAAATTGATAATTATTCTTAATTGGTGATTTACTAAATTTGTAATTAATTGTGAGTTTGACATGTGACAGTAGTGATGTGGACCATCTAAAATAAAGACATGTGACAACCATTTTAATGCTTGATTAAGATTAAAATAATTATATCCCTAAATTAACTTTACTATTAATTGTTTATTTAGTTACCTTTTTTGTATTTAATAATCTAATGAAAAAAAAATAATTTTATCCCTTTAAACTTTTAATTTTATAAAGGACTGGTCCCTTTCCTCAAACTAACTATCGATGAATAAGAAATGAAGTTTTCCTTTTTCTATTTCTCTCTACGTATATCCCTTATTTCACTTGTCGTTGTAGGCATGTCGGTGGATCGGGTTTTGATCCGGTCCTGTTCATATACATGGATCAAAATTATAACCCCATATTGACCCATTAACGCATTTCAATACTTGAAGTTGAACCGACAAGAAACCATCTTTTTTTAACGCAAACACACCTTTTTTTTAAACCACCAAACCACAAGAATCATTTATGAAATTCTTTCTTAAATATGTGAATTAAGTTTGTAATTTTGCAATCCTTGAGACCAAATATGCAATTAATCAAACCAGAGGGACTATTTGTGCAACTTTCTTACAAATGTTTAGACCTAGATTTGCAACCTACGCATTGGTATGAGATAATGTGGATACACAAAACAGATGCGTTGTTATAATGCAACGTAACAAAAATATAAAAAACTGCATAACAACGTTAAAATTAGAAGCCAAATGCTCAAAATCTTGAACCTACGACCTAATAGTTATGTTACACGACTGTACTCATTACACATCAACTCATGTGCTAAATTCGTTGCGTTTAGATTTTAAAGTAAGTAAAACTGATGAAGAATAGAATTCCCACCGTAGGTAGATAGAACTTTGCAATTCACTATTGAATCTAGCTTAGCAATGGAAAACAATTGATGAACTCTTTTTATTGATTTCATGATGTTTGAGTACAAATAGCGGATGTTCATAAAAACACACAGTTAATAGTAAATGGTGCTCTTCAGACTAAAAAAGTGATGACTACAGTTGAATCATAGCTATTTATACTAACTAAAAAGAGCGCATCTTCCATAACTTGAACGGATGCACTTGCTTCTTATCATCCGCAACTGCATCTTCTTTACTGTATAGCACAAACAAATGCAATTGGTGATATTAATCTCAGTAATGCTAAGTCTTTGTTGCATTTGCACATCCGGATTTTACCTATCCTCATAAAAAACGAAAATACAAAAAGACTCCATAACATCGTTTAAATCAGAAGCAAAAAAGTCAAGCATCGAGCCATGGACCTAAAGTTTATGATACACGACAATACATATTAAACCACCAACTTTTATACTAAATTTGTTGCGTTTAAATAAGATTAGAAAAAATGATAAGCACTTATGTCTGCCACGTGACAAAGACCGTTGAGTTACTATTTTACTATTCATGTGGTCCTTAATTGAAATCTCTATACTAATAAAATAAATTCTTCACATGCTATATGTCATCCTTCCATTTACTCTCATTACACAATTTCACATCTATCTCCTATTAAATATTAACTTTGTCTTTTATTAAATACTAATAGTTTTAAATACTTAAATATAAAAAAATACAATTCTTCTTATTCTAATGTAACATCCCAAATTTTTAATAGTTAAATTCCTCGTCAACGTCTAGTCAATTAAAATCCTATTCGTAGCTAAAAATCTTCCTAAGTATGTATAGAACTTACTTTATGTAAATTTTGGGGTTAATGGGTAAATTCAAGTTTTTAGTTGCAATATAAACAATTAACTAAGTTGAGGGGCCAGAATTGCACAAGTCCTAAACTAGAATTAACAAAAAGAGAAAAAGAAGGGGAGGAGGTCGTATGAACGACCTGGAGATCGAACTCCACCCCTCTTCTTCTTCTTCAATCACTAAATCTGCAATCCAAGGTGTTAGGGCTGCGATTGTTGGCTAGAAATTGGAATTGGAAGTGTGGTTCTTCCCCTAAATTCGTCCTTGCAACAAGTAAGTGAAACCCCAAGTATTTGCATGTATAGGTCACGAAAATTAGGGCCTCAAATCTGCAAATTTGTGATGTAATATGAATCTTATGATGTTAGGAACTTCATATGTTACTTAAATCCCCATTTTGATTGTGGAATTGGTGAAGTAGTCACCAAAATCCTATGCTTGAACTTCCATGTTGCATGACCTCATAGGATGTTTGAGAAAGCATGTCCATTGCTTGAATTGTGTATGAAATTAGTGTTAGATGATAAATTTATGATGGATTGGTGATGGATTTCACCAACACTATGCTAAAGGGCCAAGTTGGAGGTTCAAGGGTTGGGTAATTATGGGTGCATCAAAGTATGCACACAAGGTGTTTGACAAAATGCCTCAAAGAGTCAAAATGTGACTAAATACAACAAATTTGCTTGTGTTGATGTTGGATGACCATGGGAAGCTACAAGTTCACAAAAAAATTGAACCCAATTAGGTGAAATCATGTGCATTAGCTAAAATGGTGGATGTATGCCTTAGTTGTCATGTTAATGTTGATGATGTATATATACCTAGATGCAAACGTGATGAACATTGCTTGATTGCCATTCTTGTGAATTAGTAATGTGTTTGAGTAGCTTAGAAGCCATGTTATTGAAATGTGATAAGAGTGCTACTATGATTTTGGTCCTAACGGGTTAGTGACCCATTAGGAAATCAAGGTGACCAAGGGAATAGCTCCGGTGTTGGAGGAAGCAGTGGATCAAGCTCGAAAGGTAACATTAATTATGTTACATGTTATAGATAAGTAAATGTGTCTTTGTTATTTGGAATAATAAACTATGAAGTAGATAATGGGCGACGAATGGTTCTAGGAACCGTGAAGCTCAAAGCCAATAGGTCCTCCAATGATAAACTTGACCATAGAAAGGGTTCGGATGAATCGAAGAACGTATGAAAGTTATAATGGCTAAAATGGGCTTGTAGGAGCTTATGCCAAGTAACAAAAGAATGGAAATCTTAAATGGTTAGAGAACCATAGATTCCAAGGCTTAAATATGGTCAAGTGAAGCATTTGGGGTAAACCAAAGGCGATGACCCGTCTTAACGGGTCAAATAATGGTACAAGGCTTATTTGGTCAATTTTCGTAATGATTTAGTGAACTAACTATAAGTATAGTGGAATTCATGTGAACTATGCACAAAACTTGTAGTAACGGTAATGCATAAGGCTGAACTCATAACGATTGTGTAGGACTAATTGATAGCTCTACATATAATTAGCACATTGCTATATTACCTACATTATGAACTTAGATGTGAATTACATGTGTTGGGTGAATTCTGGATGACAATCCTTGATGGTTGTCACAAGAGATTCCTTAGTGGGTCAAATGGGTCGGATGGATCCCGTTCATGCAAATTGGGTTGGTAATCGACCAAGGTATGTGTAAATGACTAAAACTTGCATTTAGAGTCAATTTATAAGTGTTGAAACACTTGTTATAAGGTAGGAAAGTTGGGTTGGAAAATCTGGGCAAAATTGGGTAAGAAAGCCAAAAATTTGGCTAAGTATAGAATTGGCCGAAAATAGCCAACATTCTGTCAAAAAGGGCCCAGGGCGTACCGCCCAGAAATTAATTATTCTGGGCGTACCGCCCCAGAATGAAAAACCAGATTTTTATCATTTTCTTCATCATTTGATATTGTAATGAATGGTTATGCAATAGAAACTCACTATTGAATGTGAGTATGTTGCAGGTAAGGGGAAGGCTTAAAGGATGCTCATCAAGACTTGGAAGAACCGATCACGTGAAGGCTAATGACCCGTACCGTATTTTGTTTATAACTCTAGTAAATGTTGTTTAACAACCTGTGAAGGCTAGTACTATATAAATGATATATTTTGTAAAAGCTAAGCCCAAGTGTCGGGTTGTAGGGTTAATAATCATGTAATTTTGAACAAAATTTTCTGGGACCAACCTTGAATGTTATAAAATGTTATGTTTGACATCAGATTGTATACGGGTGTTACAATTTGGTATCAGAGCCATGGTTTGAGAGAATTGAGTACTCGGAGAGTATTTGAACTCAAACCTTGAGCTCGGGGAAAACGGTGAAAGTGATCGGTTCAAGCTTGATGAAGCGTCCGGGCAAGGTACATAACCTTAAATTTATTCTTGAATTTGTATTAAAATGAATGAATGTTCTTGTACGCCTGTAAAGGCAAAATTTTAAGTCATCACTCGGGGAACGCACGGGGAGGTGTATTCACGCCTGAACCGGGAAGTGCGTGAGTGAAGTGTCCCAGGTAAAGACAGGGTAATGCTACGGCTAGAAACCCCGTATAAGCCTGGGGGGGGGGGAGGAAAATATTGGCTATGACCAATATGATAAATAAAACCTTGCCGCGGTAAGGTAAATAAAAGTTGTAAACTAATGGAAATATTATTCTGTAGATCAATGGTGGACCTTGATGGCGTTGATCTTGCAGAAGAGCAGAGACAGCGGGCTCTGAAGGCCCAGATCTCTGAAGAAGTGGGAAATGCCATTCATGCAGCTATTCCCGAGTATGTACAAAAGATCCAGGAGGACCTATTACATACCTTGAACGAAAAGTTCGAGGAGTTAAAGAATGCCCTCCTAAATAAAGAGGAGGCAACTGCGCCAAAGAAGAAGGGGAGTTCCTTCAAAGACTTTATGGCGTGTAGACCCCCGCAGTACGCGGGAGATCCTGACCCAATAGCTAGTCATCGATGGGTGACCAATGTGGAGGGGGTAATAAAGAGAAGCCATTGTGAGGCTGCGGATCAAGTTATCTTTGCAACGGGTCTACTAGTAGATCGGGCAAAGGATTGGTGGGACGCAAAGGTCCTAGAAAAAGGGCAGGCGGTGACAGATGTCCTAACCTGGGCAGAATTTAAAGAATTATTTCTTGAACATCACTGTCCTCCCTCTGCGGTCAATGAATTGAAGCAAGAGTTCCTGAAGCTAGAGCAAGGGGAGACTCAAACCGTTGATGAGATCACCGGTATTTACCTTGATAGGGTAAAATTCTGTTCAGATGTGCTACCCACTGAAGGGGCACGGATGTTCTTTTACCGGAACATGTTGAAGGCAAAGATAAAGAATTTCATGCCTCTAGACCGGTTCACCACGGTGGAACAAATGATTAACGCCGCACGGGCACGAGAGATGGATGTCATCCGGGAAGAGGCCCAAGAGGCAAGAAAACC
This sequence comes from Deinandra increscens subsp. villosa, assembly GCA_039602395.1. NCBI lineage: Eukaryota > Viridiplantae > Streptophyta > Magnoliopsida > Asterales > Asteraceae > Deinandra > Deinandra increscens. Next base: position 4,263,642 of record JBCNJP010000007.1, read on the forward strand.
CACTGGGGGGAATCCGAATCCCCCTAAGAAGCAAAAAGTCGGTGACTCGTCCAAGAAAAAGGACACAAGAGGGGGCGGATCAAAATGCAAGGTTTGTGGCAAAGGACACTCGGGAGAGTGTATATTCAAAGACCGCCCATGCTTGAACTGTGGTAAGAAAGGCCATGTTATTTCTAACTGCCCGTCTAGCGAGCCACGATGCTTCAACTGTTACCAAGCTGGGCACAAGAAATCAGAATGCCCAAAACTCAAGAAAGAGGGGGCAAAAAGCGGGGTAAAGATGGAGGTGCCAAAAGCCACGGGCCGGGCATTCCAACTCACGGCCGAAGAAGCCAAGTCAGATCCCAACGTGGTGGCAGGTACATTTCTTGTAAATTCGATACCTGCTCACGTATTATTTGATACGGGAGCTAATAGATCATTTGTCTCATATGATTTTATTAAGCATCCCTCATTTACAATTGAAAAATTGCATGTACCCTTAGAGGTAGAAATAGCTAATGATAAAAGTATTATTGTCTTTGATGTATGTCGGGGATGCAAAATCTCCATCAACAATGAGGAGTACCTCATAGATCTCATTCCAATGGCGATGAGAGAATTCAAGGTAGTGGTGGGGATGGATTGGCTATCCCGCAACCACGCAAAGGTCATTTGTGACCGGAAGGCGATAGAGATATCTTCGCCAATGGGGAACAAAGTCACCATTCATGGTGAGAAACAAAATTTTCCAATTATATGCTCGATGATGGAAGCTAGGAAGCTTATGTTGCACGGGTGCCAAGCCTATCTGGCTATGGTGGCGGATACTAGAATCCAAAGTCCCGCAATAGATGGCTTACCCGTGGTGCAAGAATTCAAGGATGTATTTCCGGATGATTTACCGGGGTTACCACCCGATCGAGAGGTGGAGTTTAAAATTGAACTAGTGCCAAATGCTAAGCCGGTGGCTAAAACTCCGTATAGGTTGGCACCGGCGGAACTACAAGAATTGAAGACCCAAATCCAGGAGTTGTTGGATAAAGGGTTCATACGTCCGAGTGTCTCTCCGTGGGGAGCACCGGTGTTGTTCGTGAAAAAGAAGGACGGTAGCATGCGGATGTGCATAGACTACCGGGAGTTAAACAAACTTACGGTGAAAAATAAGTACCCATTGCCCAGAATTGATGACTTATTTGATCAACTTCAAGGGGCAAAATGGTTCTCAAAAATAGACCTACGTTCAGGGTACCATCAACTGAAGGTGAATGAGGGAGATATTCCCAAAACAGCTTTCAGAACAAGATACGGCCACTATGAATTTTCAGTGATGTCCTTTGGACTCACTAATGCACCCGCAGCTTTCATGGATCTCATGAATCGGGTGTGTAAGCCTATGATTGACAAGTCGGTGATTGTGTTCATTGACGACATTCTGGTATACTCTCGAGACGAAGCGGAGCACGCTAAACATTTGCGAGAGGTACTAGAAAGGTTAAGGGAGGAAAAGCTATATGCAAAATTCTCCAAGTGCGCCTTCTGGTTGAAGGAGGTGCAATTCCTAGGCCATGTCATTGGCGCCGATGGGGTTATGGTGGATCCGGCAAAGATTGAAGCCGTCATCAATTGGGAACCCCCAAAGAATCCGACTGAGGTGCGGAGTTTCCTAGGGTTAGCGGGCTATTATCGGAGATTTATTCAAGACTTCTCGAAGATAGCCCTACCTATGACTAAACTAACCCGAAAAGACACCAAGTTTGTGTGGGGTGACGATCAAGAGAAGGCTTTTCAAAGCCTTAAGCAAAAGTTGACGCAAGCACCGGTTTTAAACCTCCCCGAGGGGACGGACGATATGGTAGTTTACTCCGATGCGTCGAAGTTGGGCCTTGGTTGTGTTCTAATGCAACGAGGTAAGGTGATTGCCTATGGTTCAAGGCAATTAAAGACGACCGAGCAAAATTACCCAACTCATGATTTGGAGTTGGCGGCGGTGGTGTTTGCCTTAAAAATATGGCGACACTATCTTTATGGGGTGAAATGCACTATTTTCACCGACTATAAAAGCCTCAAATATTTCTTTGACCAAAAAGAGTTGAATATGAGGCAAAGAAGGTGGCTGGAGACCATCAAGGATTATGATTGCGAAATCCACTATCACCCGGGCAAGGCCAATGTGGTAGCGGATGCCCTTAGTCGAAAAGGGGATTACGCTCCTATAAAGGTGCGATCGATGAAATTGGTGGTGACATCCGATTTGATCACCAAAATCAAAGAAGCCCAAGTGGAGGCTATAAAAAGTTAAAACCAAAAGAAAGAGCGAATCGTGGGCCAAGTGAAAAACTTGGTAGAAGAAGAGAGTGGGCTTAGAACCCGATTCGGGAGGATTTGGGTTCCAAACACTTGTGAAGCAAAGAAATCGTTGCTTGATGAAGCTCACAAGTCGCGGTACTCGATTCATCCGGGGGCGACAAAAATGTACCATGACTTGAAACGCGACTATTGGTGGCCTGGCATGAAGCGGGACATAGTCAAGTATGTGGGAAAGTGTTTGACTTGCTCACAAGTCAAGGCGGAACATCAAAAGCCTTACGGAAAGCTCCAACCATTGGAAATCCCAATGTGGAAATGGGAGCACGTGACTATGGATTTACTGACCAAATTACCCAAAACACCCAAGGGATATGATGCTATATGGGTGGTGGTTGATAGATTGACCAAAAGTGCTCATTTCATACCAATTAGGGAGACTTACTCTTCCGAAAGAATGGCGGATGTGTACATCAATGAGATTATATCGCGCCATGGAGTACCCGTCTCAATCATGTCCGACCGGGATACCCGGTTCACCTCCCAGTTTTGGAGGGAATTTCAGGAGTGGTTGGGTACAAAGCTTTTACTTAGTACCGCCTACCACCCACAAACGGATGGACAAAGTGAAAGAACCATCCAAACACTTGAGGACATGTTGCGGGCATGTGCTATTGACTTCGGAGGGAGTTGGGATCACTACCTCCCACTTGTTGAATTCTCCTACAATAATAGCTACCACTCGAGCATCGGAATGCCGCCTTACGAAATGCTATATGGTAGGAAATGTCGAACACCCGTATGTTGGGGTGAAGTGGGTCAAAGAGAGCTAGCCAGTAAACAAATGGTTAAACTAGCATCCGAAAAACTCGACATGATAAGGGCCCGTTTGAAAGCGGCCCAAGATAGACAAAAGTCCTATGCGGACAAGAGGCGAAGGCCTATTGAATTCAAAAAGGGGGATATGATCTTGTTGAAAGTGTCCCCATGGAAGGGTGTGATCCGCTTCCGAAAGCGGGGTAAACTAAGTCCTAGGTTTATTGGACCTTTCAAAATATTGGCCCGAGTGGGTGATAATGCTTATCAATTGGAATTACCGGAAGAATTGAGCGGAATCCACAACACATTCCATGTGTCCAACCTACGAAAGTGCTTGGCGGATGAAAGTGCTTATGTGCCTCTAGATGATTTGGTTGTGGATAAGAAGCTTAACTATGTAGAAAGGCCGATTGCGATCCTTGATCGCAAGGTGAAGAAGCTACGAAACAAAGAAGTGAACCAAGTATTGGTTCAATGGGAGCATAGAAAAGGCTCCGACTTGACGTGGGAACTAGAGGATGAAATACAACGCTACTACCCTCATTTATTCGGTACGTAAAAACGTTTCGGGGACGAAACCCCTTTAAGGGGGGTGGAGTTGTAACATCCCAAATTTTTAATAGTTAAATTCCTCGTCAACGTCTAGTCAATTAAAATCCTATTCGTAGCTAAAAATCTTCCTAAGTATGTATAGAACTTACTTTATGTAAATTTTGGGGTTAATGGGTAAATTCAAGTTTTTAGTTGCAATATAAACAATTAACTAAGTTGAGGGGCCAGAATTGCACAAGTCCTAAACTAGAATTAACAAAAAGAGAAAAAGAAGGGGAGGAGGTCGTATGAACGACCTGGAGATCGAACTCCACCCCTCTTCTTCTTCTTCAATCACTAAATCTGCAATCCAAGGTATTAGGGCTGCGATTGTTGGCTAGAAATTGGAATTGGAAGTGTGGTTCTTCCCCTAAATTCGTCCTTGCAACAAGTAAGTGAAACCCCAAGTATTTGCATGTATAGGTCACGAAAATTAGGGCCTCAAATCTGCAAATTTGTGATGTAATATGAATCTTATGATGTTAGGAACTTCATATGTTACTTAAATCCCCATTTTGATTGTGGAATTGGTGAAGTAGTCACCAAAATCCTATGCTTGAACTTCCATGTTGCATGACCTCATAGGATGTTTGAGAAAGCATGTCCATTGCTTGAATTGTGTATGAAATTAGTGTTAGATGATAAATTTATGATGGATTGGTGATGGATTTCACCAACACTATGCTAAAGGGCCAAGTTGGAGGTTCAAGGGTTGGGTAATTATGGGTGCATCAAAGTATGCACACAAGGTGTTTGACAAAATGCCTCAAAGAGTCAAAATGTGACTAAATACAACAAATTTGCTTGTGTTGATGTTGGATGACCATGGGAAGCTACAAGTTCACAAAAAAATTGAACCCAATTAAGTGAAATCATGTGCATTAGCTAAAATGGTGGATGTATGCCTTAGTTGTCATGTTAATGTTGATGATGTATATATACCTAGATGCAAACGTGATGAACATTGCTTGATTGCCATTCTTGTGAATTAGTAATGTGTTTGAGTAGCTTAGAAGCCATGTTATTGAAATGTGATAAGAGTGCTACTATGATTTTGGTCCTAACGGGTTAGTGACCCATTAGGAAATCAAGGTGACCAAGGGAATAGCTCCGGTGTTGGAGGAAGCAGTGGATCAAGCTCGAAAGGTAACATTAATTATGTTACATGTTATAGATAAGTAAATGTGTCTTTGTTATTTGGAATAATAAACTATGAAGTAGATAATGGGCGACGAATGGTTCTAGGAACCGTGAAGCTCAAAGCCAATAGGTCCTCCAATGATAAACTTGACCATAGAAAGGGTTCGGATGAATCGAAGAACGTATGAAAGTTATAATGGCTAAAATGGGCTTGTAGGAGCTTATGCCAAGTAACAAAAGAATGGAAATCTTAAATGGTTAGAGAACCATAGATTCCAAGGCTTAAATATGGTCAAGTGAAGCATTTGGGGTAAACCAAAGGCGATGACCCGTCTTAACGGGTCAAATAATGGTACAAGGCTTATTTGGTCAATTTTCGTAATGATTTAGTGAACTAACTATAAGTATAGTGGAATTCATGTGAACTATGCACAAAACTTGTAGTAACGGTAATGCATAAGGCTGAACTCATAACGATTGTGTAGGACTAATTGATAGCTCTACATATAATTAGCACATTGCTATATTACCTACATTATGAACTTAGATGTGAATTACATGTGTTGGGTGAATTCTGGATGACAATCCTTGATGGTTGTCACAAGAGATTCCTTAGTGGGTCAAATGGGTCGGATGGATCCCGTTCATGCAAATTGGGTTGGTAATCGACCAAGGTATGTGTAAATGACTAAAACTTGCATTTAGAGTCAATTTATAAGTGTTGAAACACTTGTTATAAGGTAGGAAAGTTGGGTTGGAAAATCTGGGCAAAATTGGGTAAGAAAGCCAAAAATTTGGCTAAGTATAGAATTGGCCGAAAATAGCCAACATTCTGTCAAAAAGGGCCCAGGGCGTACCGCCCAGAAATTAATTATTCTGGGCGTACCGCCCCAGAATGAAAAACCAGATTTTTATCATTTTCTTCATCATTTGATATTGTAATGAATGGTTATGCAATAGAAACTCACTATTGAATGTGAGTATGTTGCAGGTAAGGGGAAGGCTTAAAGGATGCTCATCAAGACTTGGAAGAACCGATCACGTGAAGGCTAATGACCCGTACCGTATTTTGTTTATAACTCTAGTAAATGTTGTTTAACAACCTGTGAAGGCTAGTACTATATAAATGATATATTTTGTAAAAGCTAAGCCCAAGTGTCGGGTTGTAGGGTTAATAATCATGTAATTTTGAACAAAATTTTCTGGGACCAACCTTGAATGTTATAAAATGTTATGTTTGACATCAGATTGTATACGGGTGTTACATCTAATAGTTTTTTAAACTTAATAAATTATAATAAGATTTCAATTACATTTTATTTGATAATATAATTGTATAATCTTAAATCTTCATTATTTATTATTTATAATTTATATTTATTACTTCTTATTTTACATATATAAAGAAAATTTTATTATTTATAATTCGTTTATGTTTAAACTAATACTTAAAAATATTATAATGATTAATTATATTTTTTTAAACATTTTGTATACACACGTGTTGTATAGTAATTTCAAACCTATAATTTAATTGGAATTTAACTCTAGAATCTAATATAGGTCTACATTTTACAACATGAAAATGTTGAAGCAATCCATTATCCTGATATCTACATGGCTTCTTATTGCTATAGCTAATGAGTTGTGTTTTTATGAAACTTTCTTTTAACAAACTAAATATCAAATTTCATATAGAAATGCTCTACTAATTGCTAATTCGTTCCCTAAAAGATTGCTCTAATTTAACTCGAGCTTATTTTGCTTGTATAAACATCGAGGCCGAGTCACATAATTGAAGATGTTGGCTTGCTCGAATAAGTTTCATCCTTGATTTTTCTTATATATTGATAGTTTGATACCGTGTTTTTAAGCTTGTACTTTTTTATATATAATGTTAACTTGTTGTTTATGACTTGTATAAAACATACATAGTTTTGTGCAGAAAGAACTTATTGTTTTAAGCTTGAACCCGAGTCAATGTTGACTCGATTCAGCTAGCTCGTTAAACAAACATAGTTTTGTGCAGAAAGAACTTATTTTGATCTACTTTTTTATTATAGGAAAACATAGAATTATCTAGCCGATATAAAACATGTATGACAATAATTATGTCCCAATTGTCTCAATTATTCTTACTTTTTAGTTTCACTTTTTGGCGTAAAATATGTCACAAACTTTCCACCTGTGTATCGGTTGGTGCTAGGTATCAAGCATATGAATGATGTTTGGTACGGGCAAAAAGGTTAAATATTTTCTACAATCATTCTATTAAATATACTTATTTAATAAAGAATAAATATAATAAGTTCTTAGAAGTTATTAACGTTTTAAAAAATTAACAATATTTACAATCAAATATATATATATATATATATATGTATATGTATATATATATATATATACGAGTTGGGTTCTATAGAAAACCAAAATTTTGTAAAAAAACCAAGAAATTTTTTTTATGTTTCTTTCATGATTTTAAGAATACTGGAAAAAGAAAAAACTTTAAAAACATTTTCGAGTTTTTTTTTAAATAAAATAAAATTCGGATTTTAGTTTGAAATTAATAATGCATTATGCAACAATAATATAAAATTGGTTTATGAATGCCAATTCTTTGTTTTTTTATATTATTCGCATAAACCGCGTCCATATTTAAGTTAAGTTTCTTCTTTTTATGTAATTTTATTTATAATTCATTATGCAATACTACTAGTATTATTGCATGATGCACTAATAAAAAATCACGAAACTTTTTATTTTTAAAATTTTTTCCCATAAATAAAGCTAATAAAATTATAGACTTTTTGGTGAAATTATTTTTTAAAATTATTAATATATGAAGAAGTTATAGAGAAAAAAATGATGGTTTTTTGGATAATTGTTGGTTTTCTGTAGATTTTTTTCCACATATATATATATATATATATATATATATATATATATATATATATGTATGTATATTCATCATTATTTTAAATTCATTAACAAAACAACAATTACAAAGAAGTGGGGGGTAACCGGGCAACAAGTTGCGCCGCAACCCCCTTTTGGATAGCGAACCAAATCCTACTTAAAACAAAGTTTTTTGAGCCTTAGGGGGCGACGCATTAATTACTATGTACGGCCCATTTAACCCTATGCAGGAATTCGACCCGCTTCCGGGGCAAGGAACCCAAATGTGTCAAAAGCAAATGGAATAAACACGCGTTGATTTTCAAGACAAGTTTTCTCGTGTTTAACCACTTTTCATTTCTCATGTTAAAAAATTAACAATAAATCAATTTGAGTATTCGTTGTCATTATTGGTGTTTGATATCAATAAAAATAATAAATTATTTTGCAATATTGTTAATGTTGGACTAAATTACAATTACAGAAAACGTCCTTTATGTTTATCTAAAATTAGAGGTTTATCCTTTGTGGTTAAAAAAAGGCCCAATCATCCTTTATGTTAATATTTTGTTTCGGATTACTTCCATATGGGTATATATTGTTAGATTCTTTGTTAACTGACTATGTTGTTCTTACTTAAATAAACCCTATTAAGTTGACTTAATAGTTTGGAAGTTTCCTTTTGATATTCTTGAGCAATGTTTTAAAAACCGGTTTTTTAGTTGAACTGGAAAATCTTTCGGGAACGGTTCGACCGGTCAGACCGGTTAGACCGGTTCGTTGAACCGGTTAGGGGATTTATATATTTTTTTTTATAAAAATGCTAATAAACTTGTACACTCCAACAAAAGTAGTTAAAATACAATTATAATCCACTAAAAAATAATAGTAAATATGTATTTCATAAGAAAATATAAGTTTTAAACTTTAAAAAATAAAATAAAAAGTTAAAAAAATAAAAAAAAATCAGAAAACCGGTTGAACCGGAAAAAACCGGAAAACCGACCGGTCTAACCCGGTCCGGTTATTGCCAAAAAAACGAGATATAAATACCGGTGAGGGGGACGGTTCGCGGTTGAACTGGTTAAACCGGCCGATTCGAACCGGTTTTTAAAACATTGTTCTTGAGTACATGTGGTTTGATGATCAATGGATAGAGATTATTAAGGCTTGTATACAATAGGCTACAACATCTATTTTAATTAACGGGAGCCCAACTAGAGAATTCAACATTGAACGTGATTTGCGTCAAGATGATCTCGTATCTCCATTTATTTTTATTTTGCCTATGGAAGTTTTGCATAATATGGCGAATCAACCTGTTCTTCACAAGGTTCTCAAACCTGTGGTGGTGGGTAAACATGAAGTTGTGATTTCTCACATGTTTTACGCGGATGATGTGGTATTTCTGGGTGAAGGGTCCCAACTCCCAAGAGAACTTTGCTAGCTACTATGATTCCAGTTCTTAACTGTTCTTCTAATATTTCGAGGCTAAAGATTAACCAGTCAAAATCTCATTTGAATGCAGTAGGGATACCCAATGACGTTGTTCAAGATTTGGCAAGTTCGAAGGGTTGTAGCCATGGAACATTTCCATTTAGTTATTTGGGAGTTCCGGTTGGGTTGAATATGAGAAAGATCAAAGCTTGGGATCCTATTGTCCAAAAGTTCAAATCCAAGCTTTCTACTAGGAAGTCGAGACTTCTTTCTATTGGTGGGAGAGCCATGTTGATATTGTCGTTGTTAGGTTCATTTTCTACTTACTATTTATCATTTTTTCCGATGCCTTCTAAAGTAAAAAAAAAATATTATAAGGGATATATTATAAGGGATGAGGGCAAAAAGAATTTGACGAGGGCTGAAAATAATATGAAAATTGATTGGGTCAGGTGGGATCTTATCTTGGCAGATAAGAATAAAGGTGATGGTGCGTGAATGTATATATATTTTTCAAGATGGTTTTTCCTAAGTAGTGAGTTTTCTATTCGACGATGTTTTTGCATGAGTCAACCCGTGAGTGTTAAATCTATTATGAGCGGTTACAATCCCGTTTAGAAAGAGTCACTTGAATATTGATTTATTTTTTAAAATAGTTCCAAAAGCCATTTAAAAAAACCTGAATTTAGATTTTTATTGATCTAGATAAATTAGGTGGCCTGTTAAAAATTAAAACCATCCCGTGATCCGTAAAAAGAATATAGTGATTGAAGCCCATTCATGGGTGATCGGGTGCATGATAGATGAAACATAACTAATATTTGTATATTGCACAACGGTACATATTTATCACAAATGTATAATGGGACCCCCTATAATCTCTCATGTGCTAATTTGCATTGCAATTTAATTACAAAGATGTTATATGAAGCCTACTATCGGAACTATAAAATTTATTAAAAGGTATCACACATGCAAAAAAAAAAAAAAAATAGAGGTAGCAAACGTACATTAAAACTAAAAAATCATACATAAAAACCAAAAAATTCAAAACTTTTTCACTTCACCTACAGATTTAAAGGGTAACACGTGCCTCCCTTTTACTAACACCAGGTCTGCCCCTATCTACTATCAATTTGTGAAGTGTTGCTTGCTGGATTGGAACAAGCAAGAAACAGTAAACCAAAGTGTAGGCGTATGAGAGATTGTTGAACCAATTCGACCATTTAAGATTTATACGGTCCAATCTTGATAATTTAACGGTTTTGTTTGATGGTTTAGAACTTTGTACACGTTGTGCAAACCTTTTGTGTCTTTTAATATTTATTATTTCCACATTGTTAGTTGAGTTTAGTATCTATAATCTATAATTAACAGTATAATTAAATCAAGATAAAGTGAATAGTAATCACACACGTCACAAACTGTGGTACTATTACGTGACACCCCATTACTTATTTTCTTTATATTTTGCATCAATTTTTAGCTTTTAATTTATCTTAAATCATTTTTAAAGTGTTTTATAAGTTTATTTTTACACCGTTGTATTAAATATCTACTTTTTTATTGTTATATTTAATTATGGTGGATTGTTTGCCTTTTGTTTATAGCAAATATTAGTCATCATTCATATTGAAAGTTTACAAGAAAATAGAAGGCAAACGAGCAACAAGTTGCATCGGTAAACTTTTTTGTATAGCAAAATTAAGTTGTTTAAAAACTACATTCATAGATCTTGACGCCACTAACCATTTTTGTTTGATTTTGTAATTTTTAAGTAATATTTTAACAATGTCACTGTTTTAACAGATCATTTTTACTTCAATACATTATCTAACAGAAATAACTAAATTGACGACAATATGCGTCAATATTCTCGTGGCAACACACTAATCATAAAAATCTAATTGTTATTATAGATTAGATTTGTACTCTTTTGCAATATACTATTTTGCCAAAAGCCCAGGGGCATCCATATGCAATTTTGCCAAAAGCCCAAAACACTATTGTACTACTCTGCTTCTCTCTCACACACTCACACACCCACTCTCTCTCTCTCTCCTCACTCTGCTCAAAGCACACAGAACGACACCGAAACCAACTTCCAAAAGGTTGTAGAGAGAGAAACAGTTGAATATCCTCCCAATCAATCACCTCCAAGTAAAGTAGAACAAGAAGAAGAAGAAGAAGAAGATCGAATTCGTATCCCTCTGCAATCAATGTATCCAGCAAACAAACAAATGCATGGCCGTTTTATCTTCAATGTTCACAGTACAGCTACACGCATTTTATCCACCTGATAACATTCTCCACAAACCCTAGAACCCCAAACGGCCAGAGGTAAAATTACAGCTTGATATCGAACAGTTTTCCGATTTGTATATCGTTTTGATTTGATTCGCATTCACGTTTTTCGGTGTTTCTCGATGTATGTTTGTTGCCATTAGCCCTAATTAAGCTCAGATTTAGTGAATCTGAACAGTTAGTTACAAAATAATGAACCGTTGTTGTTGATTTTGATTCAATTGGTGATCTAGTTAAGGTCAACATCAGTGAAATTGATTTTGTATTTTTTTAATCTTTTTACTATTTGTTTCTTTTGGGTAAATCTTTTGCTTTTATCAGAGAAAAGAAAGTGAAAGGATTAGCAGAGATCTTCTATGAGATCTTTAATGAGTGATTTTCTTTTCATTATTATTTATTTAATTTTAACTATTAGATAGTGATTAGTTTTTGTGTTTTACCAGATTCTGTTGTTGTTGATCCTTGAATTCAGCTTGAATACAATCAATTGAATCAAACAAAATTTTAAATTGATTGTGAATCTGTAGAAAAAGTTGAAGTAAGTGTAAAATGATGCAAAAACTTTGAGAAAAAAAAAAGCTTTCATCAATTTGGAAGAGATAACAACTTAACAAGCCGAGAGTTTTAGGGTTTATGAAAGAATTGTTTTGAAGAGGGTGAAGAATGGAAGGGGCATGGGATCATTTCGGAGAGATAGCAAATGTGGCGCAGTTAACCGGGCTAGATGCAGTGAGGCTCATAGGGATGATTGTTCAAGCTGCTGGCACGGCTCGTATGCACAAGAAAAACTGCAAACAATTTGCAATGCATTTGAAGTTAATTGGGAATCTTTTAAAGCAACTTAAGATTAGTGAATTGAAAAGGTACCCAGAGACCCGTGAACCATTGGAACAACTTGAGGAGGCTTTAAGGAGGTCTTACATTTTGGTCAATAGTTGTCAAGATCGAAGCTATCTGTACTTACTTGCCATGGGATGGAATATTGTTTACCAATTCAGAAGGGCTCAAAACGAAATCGATCGATACTTGAAGATTATTCCACTCATCACTCTTGTGGATAATGCTCGAGTCAGGGTACAAATTCGATCTTTTGCTACTGTTTTTTGTGTTTAGTTTGAGTAATGAGTAATTTCTATAGAAAGTATTATTATGAGCAGGAAAGATTGGAATATATTGAATATGATCAGCATGAATATACGTTGGATGATGAAGATAGAAAGGTGCAAGATGTAATTATGAAACCTGATCCTTCACATGCCGAAGCTGTTGTTTTGAAGAAAACACTGTCATGTAGCTACCCGAACTTACCTTTTAAGGAGGCTATCAAAAAAGAAAATGAAAAGCTTCATTTGGAACTACAAAGATCACAATCTAATTTAGATGTAGGCCAATGTGAAGTAATCCAACATTTGATTGGGGTTACTGAAGTCATTGCTTCAAAATCTCAACACCAGCAAGATTCAGCCAAAAAGAGTTCCAAGAAGGCTGACGTCAGTAGTGATAAAGAAGATGAAGATGAGAGCTATTCAGAAAAGATGGCACACTCGAATTCAAAGTTGGTATCTTCTTTACAAATTTATTTCACAAAATAACAAATTATTAGGCAAAAGATATTTAGTTATTTGTTTATGGTTTGTATGTTCTTGCTGCAGCACTGCTATAGTTTTGTATGGCCATGATTTCCCCTCGACTCAAGAAGCATCTGAGTCATCTTATGGGAGTAGAGAATGGCATTCGGATCTACTTGATTGTTGTTCAGAGCCTAAGATGTGTATGTTCTGCAATAAACCATCTGAATTTGCACTGTTTATTATTATTATTGTTGTTGTTGTTGTTATTATTTTTCGCAAAAGATAAAATTGTTGCCATCTCTATAGTAATATACTCTTAAGTAGGTTGTCTCCATATGTGTAGGCATAAAGACTTTCTTTTTTCCTTGTGGGACGTTTTCAAAGGTTGCAAGTGTTGCAACAAACAGGCATATGAGTAAGATTCTTTATACATTTACTGAATAAAATTTTAGATGCTTTTTTTTTCTTTTTCTGTTTTTATTACTCACTTTACCTTGTTAATAAATCTTGTGTATTTTGGCACAATGTATTTTCGTGTTTGTTTGTATTGAACAGCTTCCGGAGAGGCCTGCAATGAATTGATGGCGTATTCACTAATTTTATCGTGCTGTTGCTTTACTTGTTGCATCCGGAGGAAGCTTCGAAAGACCTTCAATATCAGAGTAATGCCTCCTCAGCTTTGTTCCTCATTTCTTGAAAACTTAGCTTTCTTTTAAATTCAGATGTTCATTTTGTCTTTAAAAATGGGTTGGTCAAATCAGGTCCTTTCGACATGAAACACTTTTTCTTTAAAAAAAATTCAATATGTTACAGTTTATTTGAACAAAATGATTTATTGTTTAAAAAGTAGAACACCTTGGGGGATTTTGACCTAGTAGTTTGGACAGGGTGGATGGTGTGATGACTTTCTCTCACATGTCATGTGCTGCTGCTGCGCCCTCGTTCAAGAACTGCGTGAAGTTGAGATGCGTGGAATTCATGGTATGTAAATTTAACCATATAACCGTCTCCATTTATCCCTTAAATCTGCGAAGCACTAGGTTCAAGTGTGATTGAAATGAAATTTGCAGGTCATGAGAAGACAAAAACAACTCCTCCACCCTGTCAGATGATGGAATCCTAAAGTCAGTAAGATAGATGTGAGAAGATGAAATTCAGTTATATGTATAGGTTTGTTGGCCATTGTTAATACTCTTTTCAAAATGGTTATTTAAAGTATAATGTGAAAAGTGAAATTAATCTTTCTAATATTTCCCTCCATGATTTATAAGAGAGACACTATTTGTGTTTTGTGCAGTTGGGGTCTTATAGAGATGTATATCATATGTTATGATCATTTATTTTTATGACTCTTCATTTTACTATCTTTCACCTGCGATATGCTTATCTTTTACCAATTTTCATTGTTTTCATCTCAGATTACTATCATCATACTGATGGTGAGGGTTTACTATTACACAAGGTCTTAATAACAATTAAAATCTATAAACATGTCAACACTACATATTTATTTATATGTACCATGATAATTAAATTAAGAAATTAAAAATAAAGATATGAGACTAATCACACGTCACATACAAAATACAAAAACTCGTGTGAAAAAGACTAGTTAGCTGAGTAAGAGAGCTTAATAGGTATATAAATCCACATATGTTGGTCATACAATTGATGTGGGACAAGTCTTAAAGCCTACAACAGTTTCGGTCTATAACAATTGGCCCTCCTTAGGTCAACGTCCTCATTGGTCATGTTGATTCTCTTTAGGCCACCATTGGCCATCACTTTGAGTTGGCTCTGATATCATTGTTAGTATCTCAAAAGACTAGTACAGTGGATGTCAGAGATCAAATGTAAATATATGATAATTATGCTAATAGAAGTCCGCAATTGCCAATGACAATGAAAATAAAAGTTGGGATTGTTTGGTTAAATTGATAGTAATAATTATTACCGGCCAATGGGTCATAGTTTGGATTATAATAATTCAATTTTTCAGATAAAAATACAAGATAATAAAATCATAAAAAGTACTGCTAATCGTAGGTTCAGCCGTTCAGTATGTGCGTAAAGACTATTAAAAAAAAATTCTAACTTGAAACTTGCTTGAAAACAGCTCAAAAGAGCTCATTAAAAGTTGGCTCATCTCTAAACGAGCTGAGCCAAATTGGATTGATTTGCAAGCAAACCGAGTCAATTGGTTGAGTGTCATGTCCCCCTTAAAGCACTCGACAATTAATGGAATCATTCGGATTGATCATCGTATGCCTTTGTTAGTTTCTTTTTTCTTTTACTTTCTTATTTCTGACTATGCTTGATTTAGTTTTTTTTTTTTTTTTTATGTTTGTTCTAGAAAATGTGGTGGTTTTTTTTAAGCAGGGAGGTTTTTTAGAGTGTTTTCTCTATCCCATAGGATAGAAATAAGATTTGTCATCATTTCATCCTTCTGAGACTCGTCGTTCTGAGAGTTTTTTTTAGAGTGTCTTCTATCTCATATGATAGGAATAAGATTTGTCATCATTTCACCCTCATCCACTTTTCTTTATATTAACAAGAAAAACAGTAAAAACTTTGAAATATATATTTAATAAGTATAATTTATTTATTACTCGTCCAAAGTTAGAGGTGATATTTAATTGGTATAACATGTGCACTAAGCCAAAATTAGGTTAGGTAGTAAAGCCAAATTATTTGGGGTCAAACCTTCAACTTTTCGTTTTATGTCAAATCAAGTCGATTAACTTGTAACCAACTTTTTATTCATATTCATTTAATTCTAATAAAAAATACCAGGCTGGTCCATTTAAAATTATTAAGTTTGGCTTTAAGCTGTTTAGAACCGTTTTCTTTAAAGCGTAGTCAATATTAATTCTTTATAAATATGAAAAAGGGAAATATCATAAAAAAACTAATATATTTTCTATTTTTTTATAAAGATCTCTTAAAAATATTTCGCACGTAAAAAAACCCAACATACGTTATGTTTTTTTCCACACAAGTCCCTTAACATTTTCTTACATGTTTTTTAGGGGTCTTAAACAAACTAAGTCACTCATAAGTTATGAGATATTGGTTCTTTAAAAACTAAAATTGAGCATAGATAGAGCTTAAAAGTAATCTTGTTTAATAGACGAAAGAAACCCGAACCCATTCTTCGCTTAACGCACTAGCGAAGCTTGGGCGAAAATTTTGGAGGGGCGAAGAGTCATGGATCCTAATCCCGGGGGGGCGGTTCTCAGTAAATATAAAAAAAAATTTAAAAATCTTAAAAATTAGCACTACGGCCGAAAAAAACCGGGGGCGGTCGCCCCCCCCCCCCCCCCCCCCGGTCCTAACTAACCTTCGCTACTGGCTTAATGAGTTCAAATAGACTAGCTATTTAAGTGGGCTTATTGTTTATATAATAATTCTACTTTTTATCTTATAGTATTATATCTTTTTTTTTAATATGTAGAAGTGTATTGAGAGACTTTTATAAGACAAAATAAAAAGTATATTAGTTTTACATGTAAAATATTATTAAAGAACTTTTAAAATAAAAAGCAAAAAGTTTGGTGGTTTTTTATAGTACTTCCCCATATAAATTTGGTTCTTCAATAATACATGTACACAAAACTCATAGAATTATATTTCACTTTAGTAACCAATACGATCTAATAACTCTTTGTTACCCAACAACTTTTAATTTGTTTATTATATAGCAAACTATTTCTACTTTACCCAACTAATTTACACAAGTCTTCGACAAAACTCCAACCCTTGACCTCAAAGGGAGCAACACCACACTAACACGTAACTCCAATGACTTTGATTTTATCATTTGATCCTACCTCTCCCCAGAACAATCATATTGCTGGGAAAGAGATGGGAACCTGCACCACACTAGGATCAGAGACCTGCACAAATTTGGAGGAGAAAAGCACAAAATCCTCCTCAAAATCATCTAAAGTACAAGCAACCAACCACCATGAAAAGGTTTAAACTTTTTTTTAAATAGTACCAAGAAAAAAGAAATCAAGATCCATCAAAAATCCATAGTACCATCTCCAAAGTAAAAATAACTCTATCCTCTTTATTTTTGGGGGTTTATTTTTTAATTTTTTTATTTTTTTTGGGTTTTCTGTTTTTTTTTTTTTTTTTTTTTGTTGGTTTTGTGTGTTTGTGCCTCTCAAAACATCATTTCCATCTACCAGTGAATCTCCATAGAAATCCAAGATAGCCCGCATCATCATCGAGGTCTACTCGTTTTCAAAAAGATTGTGTTTTGTAGTCGATATATATGATTATTCTCATGTGAGACTTAAGCCACTGCCGCCCGTTCGCCTCCACCTTGCTGCAATTGGCTATTCAATTCCCCTGAAGACGACCTGCTGTCCATCCTAATACCCTGAAGTTGTGATGCCAATGATTCTTGAGCAGCTGCAGGCATAAGCCACCTCATCCAGTCATTTCGCCGCCTTATCTTGTCACCCTGCAATTTCCCAATCTTAATTACCTTCAAATTCTTAATTTTGTTAATTAATAATAATAATAATCAAGACAGGCAATTTGCACATCAAACTATGTCCCATACAACTAGAGGCAGTTAAATGGGAGGATCCGACAGGTTAGATAACATGTCGTGGGGATGACTTCACACAAGTTTGGCAAGAATTTTTTTTTATTATAATTAGTTAGCATCAATTATAATTATGAAACTTTTATTAGTTCACTAGGAATTGAACTTTTTGAATATATAATGATTTAGAAGGTTTTGTTCATTAGAAATACACCGTAAATGATTTTCGGCCATCTTCTTTTTAGCTAAGTGTTTTGAATGTCACCCAATAGTAATTAACATAACCAGAACTGACATAAATGTAAATGGATTGAAATTGCCACCTTGAGTCTCTAAATAGAACCATATTTCTATGATTGTGTAGAAGGGTATAAAATAAAGCAAATTAGGCTTTCCCCAAAGAGAATAATTTTGTAATTATTTACCAGATGTTCAATCATATTGAATTATGAAAATACACACCTGTACTTCCACAACGATTGATTGCCGCATTACATCAAGTATTAGCTGAACATTGTCAGTCAGGCTCGAAACCTGCAGTAAAGCAAACGATTATTTACACGATCATATGAAAAATTAAAAGAAAATAAAGGGATTAAAGATATATTAAACGAAGATGTGATTAGATGCCCTTGACACATGCATATACATGGGCACGGGCAAACAAAAAGAAAAGCAAGTAAATAGCACAAACTGCACTTAACGTGCATTTCCGCAAAATAATTCAGGAAATAACTATCATCAGAGGTTTATTAAAGAGTCATATTTTAAGACTGATGCAAAGTAAACACCATTATGGCATTATGATTATAGAGTAAGCTTCTTAACAAAGGCATAACAATAGGAGAACAACAATAATGATTGACCAAATATGATGTTAGTCAAACAATTTCAACTGCATTTAGATGAATAAAATATCAAGAACTGAAGCACATCAAAATTTAATGACGTATTTTGGTATGTTTTTTGTGAATGCTATTGGTTAAAAGCCTTCCGCTGAAGATAAGGTTAGAATAACATAGAGGTCCTTATAAACTGCACTTTAAAAATCCAAAATATTACTAGAAGAGATAGTTAGGTTGAAAACTATTCAAAAAACGAAATTATATCATGTATTCATATAGCACCATGATCCTAGAATGTATCAATTTCTGAAAATAATGCCACCAAAATACATACTTTCTTGAAGCCTGCTATTAAGTTAACAGAAACCCAGCCCTGTTGATCCATGTTTCGTCGCAAGTATGTATCCTTGACCAAATTCTCATTACTGCAAAAAAAAAAAAAAAGGTTAACTGCTAAGCTCTATATAAATATATCACCAGGTGAACTTTCCTAACAATAAACCATGACAAAAAATTCAAAATTTAGGAGGTGAAGAACCTGAAATAGTATTCAATTTGTTTCACTATATTAACATGCAAAGGATCTGGAAAAGGAAAGGTCCGAGGACCCGGAACCATTGGTGGAGCTGGACCTTGAAAATAAATCATAGCAGATGCAACATCTGCCAGCCAGTATACATAAAGCATCATACAAAGTGAAATCAAATAAAGCAAAAAACTTTACCAACAGAAACTCACCAGGGTACAAGACATTGTTGCCAAACGGGTGCGGTGGCAGGGGCATTGGCGGATGAATAAATGGAGCTGAATTATGTACAGAGGGCGGTATGTGACCCCCCCTGCGGTGCCCACCCCTCTGAGATTGCATGTTGCCCTCCCGGTTGTTAAAGTTTCTACTATATTGATTCCATTCCTGATTCCCACGACCCTGGCCACGCGAATACGGCCCACCATTGCCTCTCCTATATGAACTCTGCTGATGGTGATGATCATTACCACTATTTGCGCCTCTTGGTGACTCCTTATATGTCTGATCCTTTGCAACAGAATCCATCGGTTTTGAAACCCCTCCGTTTGATGATAAATATGCACCCGATATCCCACCTCCACGCTTCACAGACCTCTGCCCCGAATGTGTTACATGGTTTGGAGTTGAAGTCGGATTCTCACTTGCCGGTTTATGTGATAAAGGAGATGAATTTCCACTCACCTATATTATGTAACACACAAAGCAGAAAATAAGTACAATTATAGATGAAACCACAACAATAGATAACAATTGCATTTTTAATATTATGTGAGATCCAGGGATGGTAATTTTACACTAATTTTACATCAAGTTCACCATTATTGCAAAAACTGAAGGGGAGAATAGAACAAATACCTGAACTGCAGGGAGTAATGATCCATCAGAAAGAGATTGTAACGAATCAGAAGAAGACGATTTAGGAGCAGCCTTAGTGGACTCACCCAAAGCAGGCCACGAAACGGCACCCATAACAGGACTAACCACCTCAACGACGCCGTTTAACGGTTTACTCCAAACCGGTTTCTTCATCGCATTACCACCACCGCTTTCAAAACCCTCAGGCTGACATCCGGCGCCAGATTCATCAACAGAACCCGCCGTATCATCCGGCGGATACCAATCGGTAGCCGCGTTCATGATTTGCTCCTGAATAGACGGCGACGGCGGTGACGGCGGTGACGGCGCCGGAGAAATAACCGGAACCACCGGCGGAGACAATTCAGAGGTCTCGCCGCTTACGATCTTACTCCACGGTGGAGAAACCCCTTGCGCACGCGCCGGAGACCTCGAACCGTCGCCGTAACCGTCTTTCGGCTGGAGGTTTATCGACGCCATTAAAATTAGGGTTTTTTTTTAAAGCAAACCTCGAATCCTCAAATTTATCAACGAAGATCAGTTGTAAATAAACTCGAACTGTAGGGAACTGTAAGGAACTGTAGGGTTATACGCCGCCGGGAAGCTGATCGGAGATTGATATTCGGAAACAAAACAAAAGGATCAAAATTGGTGTATGTGGGGAAGATGATTGAAGAGGAAATCAATGAGTGGAGAATGCAGGTTTGGAGTCCCGATTATTTGACGGCGGTGGGATCAGGGAGGATTCCGATCAGTCACGGCTCTGGACTGGAACTCACACAGTACGGACCGGAGGCTTAAATTTTCACACACACACACAAATAGAAACGGAGGGGTGTGTTTCCTACTTGCCCTTTGGAAATTGCCCGGTTTTTCCTCGGAAGGGTAAATGACGAAACTGACCCTGGGTTGGGAGAGTATTACGTGAAGTCAAGGTAGGGGTAATGATGTCCCACTAGGGGTGTTCAAAAATATCCGAGTCCGAATCCGTATCCGAATTATCCGAAATTCCATATCCGAATTATCCGAAAATTTCGGATATCCGGAATTTCGGATATCCGAAAATTCGGACTTGGACTTGGACAATAATTTACAAAATTTTCGGAAGTTTCGGATACCCGGTATCCGAAAATTTAAATAAATTAAAATAAATTTTATATTAAAGAAATAAGGAATTATTGAAGACTTGGACTATGTTTATTTGTTTTGACGTGTTTTAGGTCAAACTTATGTTTATTTGTATTTAAAGACTTGGATTATGTTTATTTGTTTTGTCGTTTTGTCGTTTTTTTTTGTTAAATTGCGGGTTTTTAAAAAAAACTGGATTTTCGGATATCCGTTATAACTATCCGAGTCCAGTCCGAAATTTCGGATATCCGAAATTTCGGATATCCGAAATTTCGGACTTGGACTTGGACAGCGAAAACTGATATCCGAAATTTTCGGATACCCGAAATTCGGATATCCGAAATTCCGGGTATCCGGTTTTGAACACCCCTACCCACACTTGTTGTAGTCATGGATATGTTGGCTGGTGACATTCGAATCCCTATTTTTTGTTTTAGGTGGGACTTGAACCTAAAACTTTCACATTTTAATGTCTTTAGGTGGCTCATCTTAACCACTTGGGTTAAGGATCATAGGTAAATATAAATCTTTGTACTTAGTGCGAGTGTTACCACACTCGTAGATCGGATTGCAACCCCCTCATTTTAGAAAGTTGTAGGAGGCAACCGACTCACAACTCTAACAGATGCTAAAGCGTGGGATTCGACTGATTAACGTTCGATTATTAACTTGCATTTTTATAAGTCTATATATATAAGAAGTTTACATAAACTTACAAAACATAATTTCTATAATTTTACTATTTTTCTACCACTTTGTGCACGGTTTGTGGTTTATTAAATAATATCACCAATGGCCTCCTGTTAGGTCGACTCATGTGTTATCCGGTGTTTATCAAACATCCAGACGCAAACAATGTAATGTATGAACATGTTATGCATGTGATGACCTAATTTCTATTATAATAAGTCTATCATGCAAATAGGTTAATGAAGGAAGCTAGTCGAAGTTTAACGTGTTAACTTGGTAAATTGTCGGTTGTCATAGTAATAATCCAGCCGTGTTGTTTCGATTCAAATCAATTATTTTTTTTAACTTCAGAACGACTATGATGATCTGAAAACAATTTTAAGCCTGAAAATTAAATAAACTAAGACTAAAATTGTTACTGAGCAAACAGTCCAAGATTTAGTTTTGCATTAGTATGATGATAATCAAATGTAGACCAAATGCAACACGATCTTGAAAACTGCTATATTTATAATGTTAATAGGTTGTCTACCGCAACACGCGAGCGAGACAGCCCCTCGTTTACTTACATATATTATGTGTTAGTGAAGAATACTTACTCACACATAACGAAAATCTACCACACGTGTGGGTAATTTAATATTTAATTAATCATCAACTTTGGATGAAATTTTCCTACCAATGCCAGGTGTGGAAAAAATGTATTACTGATATATATTAAGTGCTAGTCACTATGTAAAGATATTTTAACCATTACTCACACATATACAAACATGTGGTATTTACGCACACTTTTACATGTGTTAGCTTAGTAAATTATGTGTGGGTAAACAAAACCATGTCTAAAACGAAGGTAATATGAATTAGACATCGATGCTCAAAGTTAAGTACTTAAAACAACCAAAGTTGTAAAAAGTGGATGAAATCTTAGAGTGGTTTTAAAGTAGAAGCACCCTTTTGTGATTTTTTGCTTTTAAGGTAAACACAAATGGAGACACAAAAGGGTGCGAGGGACCCACCTCGCACGTGCACTTGAAAAGCCCTTGTGCATCAACTCTTCAGAGCCACCTTTTATGTCTTTGTAAGGTGCTACGAGGTTGCCACCTATGATGTCATGCAGTAGCAAGTTGCTACCAAGCCCCGAAGCTGCTACCCATCTATTGCGATGAGTAGATACCAGGCTAGATTCCTACCAATGACATCACAAATGCTAGTGATCATGAAACAAATAATGTTAAAGGTTGATCTACTAAGTTGCTCCAAAAGGTGCAGGCGACTTCTTAGTGAGCACTACTGAGCTTGTTCCTGATGTCCTCATGGTTGCTACTGAACGAGTTGTTACGACTGTTTGTTATACTGAGTTGTACTACAACCGATGTTATTAATTAAAATGACAGTTAATTTTGGTATGACCACTTTTGTTCATATATATGTAGTTAATTTTGTTTATTATCAAAATTAAAATTCATGTTTCAGTTTAGTTGTGTGAATATATAACGAACATGTTTCATTTAACTATAAGAAAAAAATCTATACACTATCGCATTGAAATTATAATATCAACTTTTGTTTCATATAGAGAACAGTACTCACTTCACAACTTCTTTTTCCACATAATATTGAAATTTGAAAACACTTTTAACTTGATGCAGTCATGCAACCTCGGGTGCGAGAGTTTTATCGATCTGTCAGAATGCATACTGTTTCGGTTACTATACGTCATGAGGTAGACGTACGTTTAAAAGGTAGCATAAAATATGTTATGAGGAAGCATGATGAACATGTGTCTCAACCAACACTAACAAGTTACTTTGTTCACATTGCATTGAAGGATTACTCGTTGAAGACTTTGAATCTTTTTATGTTTTTCTAACATTTATTTACGTGATTTATAATCTGATTTGAATTACAAATTTTATACTACTATTTTTCTCTACTAATAAATAGATTATCTTGATTTAGGTTATTTATTTTAATAATTAAAAAAAAAAACTCATTTTTCCACCATAGTTACCCCGGCATCAAATGGAATCCAATACCCTAGTGGGTAACCAATTCACTTTGATTGCCTATGGATCATTCAAATGCCATAAGTACGCTTTTAAGAGTACACTGCACATAAAAGTGGCCCTCTCACCAATTATATCACTAAAATAACCACTTCAAGTTAATATCAGAAATGTCCAACTTATTTTAATCATCACTATGAAGTTTTTCTAAGCTATTAGATGTCATGAGTATGCTTAATTTCTAGAAGTTGCTACATGGGTTCACATTCTAATCAGGGTTGTGTGCGAAGTGAAGCGAACAAAGTTTTGTTTATACTTGTTCTTTTGGTATTGAACGAACAGTTTATGAATACATAACGAATAAAATTTTTATCCATTATTGTTCATTAAGAAGTTGAATGTGTTCATGGATGGTTCAAGAACACAAAGGAAAATTGTTTCATAAAAATAAAAAATCAATATTTTTAATCCCATATATCATACATAATCATCTTAAATCTTATAATCTTATATCTTATAATTCTAATAAAGCAATAAAATTTGTGCCATATGTCTCATTTATAAAGGGTCCACATCACCAGCGCCACATGTCAACCTCACAATCAATTACTAATTTTGTAAATCATCAATTAAGATTAATTACTAATTTTGTCAAATCTAAATTTTTATTTTAAAATTTTCATAAAACTAATGTAGATTTGATTAAACTTTACTCAATAATTTTAGTCTTTTTCTAGAAAGTAATCAATAACTTGTCAAGCATAATAAATTTCTTGCATGTATTAAATTATTATTCAATATATTATAAGAATATATATCAATAATGATTTTTAAATTTCTTAATCATTATCTTTTTCTTTTGTATTTATCTAATATTATGAATTTATATTAAACCCGTGTAATACACGGGTTACTAACCTAGTACATACATAAATAAACAGTTGATATAATGATCATAAACATCGTATCTTAAAACAACCCGAATATTATTCATAAACATATTTATCCCATAATAATATATAATATAATAAAAAATAGAGTTCTATGTTTTAAATAATTAACTTTTTAATAATATACAAGCTTCAAATGACTAAAGTTTCTACTTTAAATTTTAGGCATAAACTAAATACTAAACATATAAAAATCATTTAATGAATGAATGTAAACAAATAAACATGAACGAATATAAACTTGCGAATATATACGAACATTTTATAAAGCGTTCATAGCACAAACGAACGAATGTGAGATCTCTTTATGTTCATCCATTTAACTAAATGCATACAAATCTTGTGTTCATGTTTGTTCATTTATTAAACGAACAAACAATAAACGAACCTCTCGTCGAACGATTCACACATTGTTTGATAAATATTCGGTTCATTTAGAACTTTAATTCTAATGATCAAGTAGTGTGTTTCAATAGAAAAAATTAAGATTAAAATCCTACAAATTGCAGGTATTCATCCTAACTTCGACCTTGAATTAGGATTCACCCCTCTAAATCTCATTTCACACTAATTTAGTTTCATTTCATTCACTTAAAACAAAACAAAAAAATGGATTTTCACTTCTTTTGTTAAGAATTAGTTACTCCTAAAACGCTACATTCCAAATTTAGGGAGTTATAAAGTGTCAACATGTGGTCTTCTCTGCCTAGAAAAATTATAGGTTTAAATGAGAAGTTTGATTTGAGTATAAAAGATAAAAAATAATTTCAGTTTTGTATCTTGATCTACTAAAAAAGAAAAGAAGAAGGAGGAGCAATTTGGTTTTAGCCATCTTTGGTGACTTTTAATTAAGTTCCTCCATTTTTTTAAACATTCATAACTTTCACATACGACATTATTTTTCTAAAAAATTACACCATAAAAACGAGCGTTTTAACACAATATGACACAGTGATCTGATATAATCGAAAGAGTTTATTGTTTTTTATTTTATATATAGAACACTGTATGCGTTTTAAAGATAAATAACGCTCATTTTTAAGGTGTAACTTAAAAAGATAATGTTGTATCTAAAAGTTATGAAGATTTAAAAAATAGAAGAGAACTTAATAAAAAGTCAAAAATGTTCTTCCATCTTTTGTATTTTACTCTAATTCTATATAGAGAAGCTTTGGATCATAGATCTTCATTTAGTTGAATATCTAATGACTACGATTCACTTTTATCATTCTTAACCAAACCAAACTTCTTATAATAACCCCTATTTTTCTTTTTTTTTTCCTTCATAACAATTGGAAAATAAAAGTAAATAAATAAATTACATTTGGTTATTCATTTGTCGGATTGTAACTTATCTTCCGACAAATAACAACCATAAAGATCCCCAATGTTTTACATGACTTTCACCACATGCATAAGAATAATTATATATGTTTGTGAAACAACCTAAGTTTTGTATTTATTCATGTGCTACATATAAATATAAATGATGCTAAAAAAATATATAACTTGTTGTTTAAATGTGAGATGCTAAAAAAATCTATAACTTGTTGTTTAAATGTGAGAACTGAATCGTTTTGGTCGGTCCAACCCTCCATGTTAATGACCTAAGGGAGGAGGATATATCATCAGTTTCAGGCTTCGACTTGGGAGGGGCCGAGGGCTTCCGTGGCTTCACCAACCAACCATATCCTCCTCCCTTAGGTTTCCTTGAAGGTTAAAATCAAACATAATAATTCGATTTCACCAATAGCCATACCCTCCTCCCTAATCAAACTTACTGGTTTGGTTTCTCATTTTTCAAAATCAAACATAATCGTTCGATCAAGTATTTTCATCAAACTTGATAAGTTATTTTACTAATTTCATGGAAATAACATTAAAAGTGATGGACGGTTAATCATGCATCATATGATGGAGTTGATAGTTGGAAGACGAGGAGTACATACACCAATTGGTCTTTATCCCGATTTGCTGAGTGTCACATGCCTTATGCTCAAGGTTTGATGTAAAACTACAGAGCCGGAAGTCTCACTTGAATCAACTTCTCTATTCCTACAGGGTAGAGGTAAGGTTGTCTACACCTTCCCCTCCTCAGACCCTACCTTAACTGTTATTTATTGGTGAGATTTATTGGGTATAATGGTGATGATAATATACTTTCTACATGTATACACTCACACACATACATATATCAAGTCGATTATATATATTTTTTGGGTAACAATAAGAACCCTTCCCGGAAAAACTCACTGAATCCCATCAATGTCATGCTAACTAGTAGGATCAGATAAAACAGAGCTTATGCCCTTCAAGGAGGTTGAGAAAAAAAAATAAAAAAAATAAAAAAAACCTTTTTTTAGAGAGACTCATCACAACTCATGACATTTGATCATCTCAAACTAGTGATTCCTCGGGTTGCGGGTTCAATCGATAGAACACTCTACAACATAGATCGGCTAATTCGATCCATAAAAGATTGTAATTCGAGTTTCGAGAGATAGAAAGAGTTACATAAATATTGGTTCTACAAGGGAAGAAGAATAACTGGGCATGGAATGAACTCAGCAAGCAGGTTTGCATCAACATGCTTTGAATGGATAGCTTCCATACTCATAATGACCAAATCTAAATTCATATCATCTGCAATCTCCCCTATAATCGCGGTCGGTTTGCTACCTTCCCCGAGCCTTTCCAACAGCTTGAATTCTTGGAACCCACCTTTTTTTAACAGGAAAATGTTTAAGATTATTAACCAGTCAAAATTAACAAAACAAGATGATGTCAGGACAAGACCACTGTGAACAGATTGATCTGATGGCTTTATATAAGTTGGAAGGAAATGAAAAATCAAAACACATGGTGTTTTATACACATTAATTAATAACCATATAGAACCAACTAAATGAATGATATTTGAGCGGAATATCGAAAAGAGCAAGCAGCCTACCTTCAGACAAATGCCAGCGGATGCTCGAAAGCTGAGTGTCATGCTCAGGCAATGATTCTTTCAGCTTTGCATCAATGACTACAAAACAATATACATTTTTATAAAATTTCATTAGTTTTTCACTTTTTCATAGATGTTTTACTGCATAAACAGTTGTCTTAATAAGTAGTTGTGTTATATAAGGGTGTACAAGAGAACATACCCACAACAGTTATGTCAGCACCATACTTCTTGGCCAAAGCAGCTGTGGTTGCTGCAGCCTATTAAGGGATATGAATGCAAGAACAGACTTGAGTTGTTAATAAGGGATTATTAAAAGATTATAAACAAAAGTTAATCAAATTCTTAATTTGTAAATAAAAGGGAGAAAAAAATATAGACAAAGCAACAACTAATCAGGTTCCACAGTTAACAAAAGCTTCAGTAACTAAAGGTCTACGATCTAAAGATGATTAACTAACCATGTCATGGAACCTAACACGAAGTTTGTGTGCTTGGGTTTAGTCTAAACGGGTCCGGGTCAGCTAGAGGGGTTGGGTCTGGGTCAACGTCATGGCTAATGAATTAACCCGTTTATTTTTAAATACTTTATATACGAGTCACATGTCACAACTTAAACTGGTTTGCTCAGTACAGAGGAGAAATATATTATATTGCTCAATTAATTATAGATTGTACTTTGCTATTTATAGAGAGTTATGAACCACCCCCACTAGGACACTTGCTACTAACCATACTTAATAGCCTTATCTATCTACTTAGCCACTTGTATATTACATACTACCATTATCTAACAGTACTTCATACCAAACTTTGAAACTCCTAAAAAATATTTGTATATGCATCAAGTTTTTATAGTTTAAATGTATTAGTTTTACATACAGATTTGTATATTCAGTTTTTGTGTGATAAACAGGAGTTTCAAATTTGTGTCAGTTTGGACTTGAACCGTTTAGCACGCCTACTCGTGTGCATGCCTTTTATTTTCGTCCATTTAACTTTGTAAAAAGGGAGGAACTAGGAAGAGGGGGGGGGGGGGGGGTGGTACAAGCTAAAAAGAAAGCAATAACCTGTCTAGTTCCTTCAGAAAGATAAGGATTTCGATCCGTTATTGGTAGAAGAAGGTGCTTGAATTCAGTAAAGGCCTCAGCAACTGAATTGACCCCAGCAGCTTGTGCTTTAATTGTAGCTGACATGATTCGTATAAAAGAATAAGAATCCATCCATCAATAAAATAACATAGTGCAGGCAGCTAAATAAAAAGACATAAATACTGATCTAGGCTTCTAAGTTTGCCCACAACTAGAAAATCTGGAGTGTCTTCCAGTATGATTGTGACGTAAAACGGGGAGGAGGAGCATCAAGAATATAATATGCAGAGTGAATCCATAATTATAAAGAATTCATTATTTTAAATCAATTCACTAAGACACATTTGTTATTGCTTTATTGAAAAGTAGCTGATGATCAAGAAAAGATTCAATGATGGTTACATTCCAGCTGCATATGGTTTTAGAATATGTTTACTGTCACAAAACTCAAGGTTTTGGATTATTGGATATGTACTAACTATAGACCTAATCATACCCTTGTATTGCTCCTGTTCCACATCCAATCCCAAGATATATTAAGGGATTAGAAAATGATTTTAATTGGCATCAATGTCATTCATTTTGGTCCACAGTATTTAATAGCTACAAACTCTTGATGTCCTTCATCTTACAGGTTTTGGAGTTTTTCTAATACATTACTCGAGGACATTTGGGGTTTCTGGCCAATGGTCAAACAATTCAACAGAAGTACGTATAATTTGATGAGAAGAGCAAAGACTAAAGGCCAACTTTTTCTATATATGACGTTGAGACAAACGAACATGGTAAAAGTAAACTAGACGTATAGGTTAAAACTGACAGAAGTAGTGAGGTCTGCAACTAAAATAATTGACAGGACCTACATGATCCCTTGGTTTAAAAAAGCGTGAGGCGCAAGTGATAGGTTCACGTACGTGAGGGCTGACGAGGCATTTAGAACAGGCCTATAGTTTTGACAACATGTCATGACCATACAAGCCTAATCCCAGGAGATTGCATTGACCAAGCAATTTTTCCTCAACATATAACCTTCCCTACTAGGAACTACAATGCCGCCACATCATGTTCTTCCTCGGACAATAATACGTAGTGGACGACACCGTTTTGTCAATAGCCATAAACGAATGCACCATTCATTATACAACCCCAAGTATGACATTTAGAATCACCTAGAGTCACCTTGACAACATGTCATGACCATACAAGCCTAATAACAACAAAAAGCTCTCAACCCAGATCGCCAATTTCAAGTTTCCCATAAAAATAAAAGTGATATCTAATGTTTGGGCAAGCGCATGATGAGATTGTTTTAAACCAATGGCATATGATGTGCTGGGTTATAGAGTCTTGATTGGGCTCGGTTTAATGAAGACAAAAGAAAAACTGGTTTGGGCCTATGTTAGCCCGTTTATTGTTTTCTTGTTGGCTAAGTTAGAAACCCAAATTGTATCTTTATTTATAGTGGCTAGTACTTGTAATCTTGTATCACAAAAGGTGTGAGGCATAAAGCAACAAAAGAATCATGGTTGCAAATCTCCCACTTGGAGGCTTGATCATCTTCAACTGCCGTACACTGTGAACACTTGTACGTCTAGTAATCATTCTCAACTATCCTAGGTGCATCGGCCTTCTCAAGTCAACTCAAAGGCCCGTTGAAGCTCCCCCAAGCTCCAACACATCAGTCATGGTTGTCATGGCTAAATATGCGCCTGACTCATCCTTCATCCCTACCGCCCTGAGAACAAACACTCTCCGAATAAAGTAGATAATCCTTTGTAGAGAGTTTTACAGCCGGAGTGTTGGTTCCAGTAATCCGTTGTCCGGTAACTCTGGTTGAAGCTTTGACTCGTTGACTACCAGTGCTCTCACTGCCATGAAACCCCTTATAAGTTTCCCTGAACCGTTCCTAGCACATTCAATCTAAAACCGACCTCTGGCTCTATGTTTGTCATCTGCCTCATACGGTAAGCTAACCATATACAAGGAACCTCATTTTTTTCCATGAGCAATAAATAGATTCCCCTTTGTCGCCTTTCACTGCCTGTTCCCAAACTTTACACCATTCCTTGCTTATCCAGCTACCCAACAAAAATCAAACGTTTCTTCAATCTTGGAATAACTTGAACATCCTTCAAAGTCTATGAATCGGCTGAAATTTTCAGATCTATGTCACCCATGCCCGTCATATCAAGAACCTCATCATTCTCTAGCCTTAGCTTTCCATAATCACCATCTTTCAGATTCTACAGTACTTCACCGTTGTGGGTAGCATGGAATGAAGCATGAGAATCCAAAACCCAGAAATCCACCATTCTCTCTACACTACAAACCAAGGCATCGTCTTCAATGTATCTTCTACATAATTTGCTCGTTTCTTTTCATGCGGGCATTGATTCCTAAAATGCCCCACCTGCTTGCAGTTCCAACAAGTTACCCCAGAGTAATCCCAAGTCTTAGACCGACTCCTCTCTATGTTCTTGCCCCCCTACCTACGCTATTTTTCCTACCTCTCCTAACATTTAACAATCCACTTGATTCTAATATCCTCGCCCAGAATGAGATCACGTATCTTCTCAAAAGTGAATCAATCGGTTCTGGTTCCTGTTGTGTTGAACTGGTAACCGTTACAACCGTTCCAGACAAACTGTTAAGGCAATGACGATAGCAGTAGCAAAGCTTGAACTTCATCATCAAACTTAATGCCCACGAACACAAGTCTGGCAAAGAAAGAATTCAATAAATTAATATGCTCGGTAACTGAACTGCCCTCTTTCATCCTTGTGTTAACCAGCTCATGAATTAAGAAGACCTTGTTTTCAGCCGACGGATTCTCGTATATGTTAGAAGGAGCTGACATCATACCTCTAGCAATTGTCTCCTTCATGATGTTAAATGCCACACTCCTTGTCAATGACAACATAATGACTGTTGACTGCCTTGGCGTTCTTGTCTTTTAATTCCCACTCAGCTGGTTCAATTTTTTCCGGTCTCTTCCCCGTTAACACAATATCAATATTTTTCTGACATAGTGTAGCCTTAATCTGCATCTAAAACCAACTAAATCTGCACCGTTAAACTTGTTGATTGAAATTTTCCCGTCCACTGCCATGTGAAACATAAAACGCGACTACAGAAACTGTAACCGAAAAACAAGAAAAGAACTGAAACAATAGAAACAGATTACACTTGATTCGCGTTTCTCTTATCTTCACAAACGATACATTGAACACTCCTGGACAAAGTCAAAAAACCAATATGTACTCGAATAATTTGTTACCACGGATCTAAATAAAAACTTTGATCCCTCCTCGACCAGCGTGCCACTCCAAAAGAAGGAACATTTTAATTCCTTTCTCTATTCTGAATTCATGCGACGAACACGTTTACGGCGGAATGAAAATCAACAATTTATTCATTTTCTTGTTTCCGCAGACGCAACAAACGCGGGGTAATAACACCACAATCAGTCGCGTTGGGGGAATGAATTTTAATCAGCTATGATCGTTGGGTGCTTGGTTTAAAATTGCGCGCATAATGCGCACATATTGCGTGATGCGACGATGCGAGGTGATGCACGCATCGCTACACCTGATGCGATGCGTTTCCATGATGCGAGTAAAATGCGGCGATGCGAGCAATATGCGGTGATGCGCTAATGCGCTATGATGCGCGCATTTCTGTATTTTTATATTTTTGGCTGCAAAATGGGTAAATTGGGGGAATAACTGGCGGGAACTATAGGCGACAAAAGTATAATGCGAGGAAAATTCCTTATTCCTTTCCAAAATTCACTTTTCGGTCCATCTTTTCCTCAAATCAAGCATGGTGCGACTTGCAAAAAATAGATTGCTAACCGTGGAATAAAATCAATTAAAAATTCCGACCTGCTTTGCTCTTGATTTCTTGCCAAATCAAACCTGTAGTGAAAGACTTAGATCACCAATCGGACCTCCTTTGGTAGTACAAGGTTCTTAATTTCTTCTTGTATTCTCCAATCTCCATGAATATTTTAACCTGTTGTGCTGCTGTTCTATTTCTCTCATCAATATTTTTCAAGTTTTAACATACTGCTACTTGTTTGTTAATTTAAGTTTGCTTGATTTGGACCTTTATGTCTCTTAAACACTTTTGATGGTTAATTTACCTATGTTTATCTATATTTAATTTTTTTGTAATTTTTTTATTAAGAACGCATCGCATACGGTGATGCGCTCGCAACACGCAACACGCATCACGCATCGGATTTTTGGACCAAGCGTATCGCAACACATTACGCAATTTAAAACCAAGGTTGGGTGACAATGACAGCTGCCAACTCTAGAAACCCCACATCTGACTTCTACGACCGTGTTCACGCATGTGTAATGAGCCTAAGCTCTGATACCACTTGTTAGGGTATACGCACATGGAAGCAACACATATAAACAACGAACAGGATTGTAGAAAATAACAAACACAAGAACACACAAGGATTTACGTGGTTCAGTCGATGTGTGTGTTGCCTCCGCATGCATATACCCTAACATGATGGGCTTGGTGATCCAGATTACCATAGCCTTTTCTCAAGCACGAGTTGGTTGGGTGTAGCATGTTTTATACAAACACTTTCTATTATGATGAGACTTTGATTCCTTAGCCTACCAACAGAGAGTGCACACAGTTTCTAGAAGATGCAATGGTCCAACACATGGTTGGTAGGTTTCTCTGGAGATGTGGTCTGATCAGGTTGTCCATAACCTTGGTCTATGGTATGGGTATGGCAGAAGGACATAACACATGAAATTCCTAACTGTTAGATCACCATCAAAATACAACATGACCATTAGAAGACTGAATTTCTTTGCTAGGGTTGTAGTCTCCTCAACACATACGATGATGAAGTTTCTACCCCATCACTCCATCAGATATCCCCATTGTTCAACCAAGACCGAAAACACTTTAGGGATCTGATAAGAATCCAGCAACCCGACCCATAGCCCATACCCATTCCGAGATTAATAGAACTAAGTAGTGGGAGAGTGGGTGGTTTTAGAGCAGTTATTTACAGTTATTATCTAGTATTGCACATATAGAAATAGTATAGTTTGCTCCCATTTATCTTTGTCTAGTATTTCTAAGGAGATTTGCCCATCTCAAAGAGGGCCACATTCTTGTAATCTTTCAGCTACTTTAGTTCAGCAATTTCTAGTCTTATCAGGATCTCAATCAAGCTTGTCACCACTGCTAGAAATTGACTTATAAAAACTATGCATTAACCAATTTAAAGCTTAACTATTGGTTTATACCAGCAAGTACCAACTTTAAAATAACAATCAATGAACAAATCCCATAAATTTATTAACTAAAAACAACAACTAAACAATACAAGTGATGAACAGTTAACTGTAAAGTAAAAGTGAGTCATATATGAAGAAAGAAACACATACCTGTGCGCTCAATTCTAAGTATTTTTGGAAAATTTGACAGCTTTCGAGATTCCCGGTTACTGGACGAAGATGAAAACGAGGAGGATGTTGATAACGATAATCTTGGAGAAATTGAAAAGGAAGAAGCTATTATAGAAGAGTGTTTTGATGGTGTTTCAACATGAGCAAGTGATGAACAATTTGCGAACGCCATGATCGATCAAAACGAAACCCTAATAGTAACCTTTTTGCAGTGAAGCTCTGTGATGTAGATGGGGGACTTGTATAGTGTAATCTAGAAGATGGACGATAAACAAATGTTTTACCTAAATAATACCAACAAATTAAGGGTTTGTTTGGGATTGCTTTTAGAAACTGCTTTTGGCTTTTGGAGGAGGCAAAAAGTTAAAAATGCCCCTCCAAAAGCAGCAAAAAGCCACAATGTTGTGACTTATTAGCTTTTGGAGGAGTATTTTGTGTCTTTTTACCTCCTCCAAAAGCCAAAAGCAGTTTTCAAAAGCAATCCCAAACAAGCCCTAAAATATTTGGTGTTAAAAAAATCGAAAATCAATTCATGGAATGGAATGGAATCGAATTGAATTTGAAATTTGGATGGGTTTATAATTATGAGGAATTCGAATGTGGTTAATTTTTTTTAAAGGAGATTTTTTCAGTTATTCGATAAATTTAAATAATAAACACTTACTGCTCATTAAGTTATTATAAAAATGAACATTAAATACGACCGCGACAATATGCGGGTCGTTTTGCTAGTCTATAACAATTAACAACCATTTTTGTTTGAGTATATGTTACGAATCATATTGGACGAATGGTTTGATACCATGTGGTCTTCGATGTTGTCACGTATTTTGGACGAATGGTTTGATATCATGTGGTTTTCGATGCTCTCACGTATTTTAGTTGTGTGTTACGTGATAAACTATTATTTTTCCTATTTTATATTAAATTTTGTTCGTTATAGCTTCAAACAATGGTGTTTTCGTATCGTTTCTTTTAATTAAATATCAATGTGTGGTCCTTTTGTATTTTTGTATCTTTTTTTTTTACTTTAAGCTTCGGTAACAACCCGTTTTGTTGGGCTTCGGTAAAAAACCGTTTTTCACACGTTGAGCCTCAACACAATCGTTAGTTCTTTTAGTAATTTTAAAAAGAGAATTTGTAAAACCCGTCGGCGCCGGGCCATCCTGAGCGAGGCGATTCATGGAAGTTAACAACAGCGACGGCGGCTCACCGGAATCTCCGGCTACGGAAAACATGACCACCACATCTCACCACCATTTCGGAGATTTAAATGGCTCCGATGACGCCATATCCATCACCGTCATCGAGGTTTTTTCATGAATTTCCCTCGCTCTTCCTTTCTGTAAATTGATAAACATTTCGAACTATGTTCCTTTTTTACACGGTTAAAGGTAATTACTAGCAAGCAAATAAGCTGTGAATCGTACCTAATTTTCCTATGAACGGCTATGATCAATTGTCACAGAGCATGAAAGAGGATTACGGCTTGTTCGTCTGGCCATGTAGTGTTATACTGGCGGAGTATGTGTGGCAACACAGATCACGCTTCGCCGGAGTTAGCGTGGTTGAGGTAATTTCGAAACTATAATGTCCAGATCTGATTTGTTTTAGTTTGATTCTTTCGGTAACTGCTTTTTTTAGCCTGTATTCTGTTTTTAATCATAAGTTATTCAAACTTAGCATGATGTTAGTTTGCAGCTTGGGGCTGGAACATCACTGCCGGGTTTAGTTGCTGCAAAAGTAGGTGCAGATGTCATTCTTACCGATGACTCCGATAGACTAGAGGTATAAATAATGGTTGTATATTGCTCTGCTCTTTTGTGTGCGCCTGTGCTTTTTGCCTCTCTGTGCTTACACTAATTTCTGGGAGGAAATGATGTATTCTATACCACTTTTGAGAGAATAGAACTCTTATGCCTGATGTCATGATGTGACACCTTAGGTAAATACCACATCTATTGTCCGTACGAGAGATACTGGTACATAAGACTGAGCAGCCTAGAATACCACCAACACATTTTGGACACATTGGTTGTAGATGAGAGGATAATTTCACGGTTAGTTTTTGAGATGGGTGACATCCATGGAGGTTTCCACATAGCTCCTCTTGGTATAGTGGATAATATTGGTTGGTATGAGGGGCTAGATGTTACGCATAAGAGATTATGATATTAAAACTTTATTGCTTAGAAGGAATACACTGCCTAGATGATACTATGAAAACTACTTGTAAGAATGTAACTGGAATGAAGTTACCTTCTGATTATAAACCGGCTTCAGTCACTCAAGTAATGTGATGTATTTGATATGGTCAAACAATAAGCTTAAATCATTTTTAATAGGTGAAAAATTGTGTACCTTTCTATGTTTTGAATTTGATTTATTTGCTACAAATTGTACTTCATCACCTTGGTGTAATCATCCCAACCAAACAGAAGTTTTAATTTAGTCATATCATAAGGGGGATTAACCCTTGATCTCCCAGGATACGTTTTCCTTTTATATGTATCTTGCTTCCAATTTACATAAGGATGCCCTTAAAATGATAACTTTTCAGTTGTTCTCTTAGTTTGTGTTATACTAATACCTAGACAAGAATTGGTACAAACTTTCCCACGTAAGAGTGGCAATGTCTGTGTCACTTGTAAACTATAGTGAACTGATTGTTGTAGCTGATCTACAGTTGAAAATTCAAAAGGGGAATGTCTCATTGTAATATTTGTTTGAAAATGTGTGACTATATGTTCCTCAGTCCATCTTAAGATATGATGTACCCACTCAAGGCAAACATCTTATAGGATAAAACATGTAAATTCTTAAAGTATGAACAATTTGTTGCCTACTGGCAAACTAGTTACATGGATACACATTCTTTTACTAGTGGCGGGTTTATCATATTGCTATTAAGTTATGCTTCGTAATATCTAAACAAGTTTAGTTTCTGGCAGCACTTGTAAAGCCTGATAAACCAAAAGAGCTGTCAATTTGTCATAAAATGGATTTACACTGAGAGATGTGGCAGATGGTTTTCTTGAATCGAGTATATTTATCCAATAGAAAAGTTAACATTGCCACTAAAACGAGTTACATTTTTTTACGTAATCTATTACTTTTGGTAATGCACATACTTATGGATCGATAAGGTCTCAGCCAAATGAAGCTGCTTTCTTACATGTTTTATGTTGTTGGCATATGCTTTATTACTTGATTAGATTTTCATACTTCAGTTAACAAGTATGCTTGTCTCTTCTGAGCTTGTAATGATCAATTTGCAGGTTCTGGATAACATGAGAAAAGTGTGCGAGTTAAATAATATAAAGTGTCAGGTAATAATGATTCTTTGGATGTAAATTTCCAAGTGGCAACAAACAAATATGGGACTACTTATATAAAAATATAAATAATGATATATATTTAATTTGTTTAATTGTAATCTACAACATTAGGAATATTAAATCTTAATTTATAAATATCAGAATTGAATTACTAATTATAAATATAATAATAAAAAATATAATGATAAAATAGTAAATATTATACATTAAATATTAATTGAAAGCTCAAATATTAAATTGATGTATTAAATAATAAATTACCATATTCAATACCAAATTGATATATTAAATGTCAAGTTAAGTTGTTAATTGAAGTAGAGTTAAAGAAATGAGGAGCTGGTAAAGTGCAAGGAGCTCCTTCACTCGCTCTCTGCATTAAGACATTTTGTAGAGTCAAGTTAAAAAGAAACAAACCCCTAGTCATGATAGAAAATTAGTGTATCATTGAAATAATATTACTTTAATCATATTTGACCCACAATAACTAAATTTTGTTGACAAATAAGTATTTCATGTCATCTTAGCCCAACCAGTACAAAATTACCCGTTCTGATTTGATACGCAACCTACCCGGCCTGCCTTTTTGGCAACATATTGTTATGTTACTTCTTCAGCTTAAAGCACCAGATGAACTGTTTCGATTTATTACTATGTCTTTCAGGTAATGGGACTTACCTGGGGTGTTTGGGATAAATCTATCTATAGTCTAAGGCCACAAATAATCCTTGGAGCTGATGTGCTGTATGACTCAAGTGGTAGGATATACATACATACACACGCATATCACAATATATTATCAGTGTTTTTCCCTATATACAGAAAAATGTTTAAGTTGACATTGCGATTTTCTTCCCCAAATATTGCATAGCCTTTGATAATCTCTTCGCCACCGTGAAATTCCTTCTGGAGAAATCACCTGGGTCGGTTTTTATCACAAGCTATCACAATAGAAGGTAACTGTTGTTCTGAAATAGCCAACTGAATACTCTCTTTCTTGCTCTTTCAACCACACACAGTCATGACACCTGCACATATCACATGATTTGACCTTGTCTATTTTTTTAAAACTTTTGCAGTGGACATCATCTTATCGAGTTCTTAATGGTGAAATGGGGATTGAAATCTGTGAAGCTTATTGATGGATTTTCGTTCCTGCCATCATGGAAGGCTAATGGTTTAAGTGGTAACATTCAACTGGTAGAAATTGGTCTAAGTGATGTTGGGAAGAAATGAACATGCAAAGGCCAATCCAGAGATGTTATCTGAAGGTAAACATGAACTATTTAGTTTTCAGATTTAGACATGTATCTCGGTTGCTTAAATTTCGTAACGTTAAAATATAATGGAAAATGATGTTCATAATCTGCATTACACGATTGACTTGCACTTTCAATATTAGACCAATGATCTCATCTTTTGTTCAGTTATTTTTGGTTAAGTATAAGCTATTCCTAGTAGTGCCATCATGAATCAATTTGTTGTGACCCTA
Source organism: Deinandra increscens subsp. villosa (assembly GCA_039602395.1). Lineage (NCBI taxonomy): Eukaryota > Viridiplantae > Streptophyta > Magnoliopsida > Asterales > Asteraceae > Deinandra > Deinandra increscens. The sequence continues at coordinate 4,302,564 of JBCNJP010000007.1, forward strand.
AGACCGTGTAGTAGAAAGAAACGTGCTCGTATAGCATTTCAATTTTGTGATGTATTTTATTCAAGATAATATATAATTATTTAAAAGATGAGAATTTCTCTTTCTTATTGTATTGGTATGGATCCTCTTTAAAGATTTTGAAAACTTGGACTAAAAAGTCTAGAACATAGTCACAGGAAACGCTGGATACCCTACGAACCCCGTATCCAATTTTCCGTACCGAAACGGGGTACAAAAACGTACCGAACGATGGTGGTACGCGTTCCAGATTCAGTGTTTTTATCGTTCCCGTTCATACTTCCAAATTGTATCGTACTCGTCCGAATCGCGTACCGCTTCTTCCGATTCGGTGTTTCAATTCGTTAAGAATCACGTACCCATTGTTCCGGTTCAGTGTTTCTCCTATTCAAAATATAAATAAACTGTTTATCCTATTTAAAATATAAATAAATTTTTTCTCCTATTTAAAATATATATAAACTGTTTCTCCCACTTGTGTTTCTCCCACTTGTCTGAAATATGAAGAGTCACTCTGTTTTTCCCACCAAATATAACAAATGTTTTGACAACTATTTACCCCATTTTCCTATAACTACAATTCATAATCAGATAGAAATCACAAATTAGTTTAGTGAACTTTCTAGTTTCTACTAAGATTATGAAATGTTTTGGTATGCTTATAAACTTTCTGTTAGGAATTCTATTAGGAATTCTAATTATGAAATGTTTTAAATCTTAGATAGATTATAATATATTTTGATATTATTATGAAATTTGTGATTTTATATTAAAATTATATGAAAAATGTTTTGTATACGATACTATGTATCGGACTATGTGGTACATCGTACCACGTATCGAATTAGCGTACCGAATGAACCTACCCCCTTTCGTACCCAATTTTAGGAGGTGAACGAACCACGTACCAGTTTCCGTTTCCCGTACCGGATCGTACCGCGTTTCATGTGACTATGGTCTAGAAATATCAAAATTGGTGTTTAAATTGAAAATATCCAATTTTGTGGCTAATGTCCAATTGAGTCACACTTAAGTCTTCTTGCAGCCTAGCTATTTAAGTGCAGGAAGCTTAAAAGAGTTTTTGATACCAACTCTAACTATATAGATGAAGTTCAATAGCTTAGAAGCTTCCCATTAGATAACTAGAACATGTTGCTTATGTTTTTATTTCAATCTGTGTGTGAGTGTTCATGGTGGTTGTTTGCTGGTACCAATGAAAATATATGCTAGGTGGTGCTTAGACTTTCAAGTTAAAGTTAGATAGAAAGCTTTATCTCAAGGCTGATGTGGGAAGTTTATCTCAGCTGTGAGAATTAAGATATGCATAAGTTGAGTTATCTTTTGTTATTTGAATTTCGAATGGCTTTTGAATTATTTGTTTTCTTTGTTCATTGTTATATTTATCTAATCTTTATTATTATGATTATCTTTAGACTTTAGTAGGTAAAAACTAGTTTACTTTGAGAATATTATTGAATTATATTTTATCAAGACATTTTAGATTTTTGTAAATTTTTGAGTACCAATCGAGTTTCAGCCATCTGCTTGCACCCGTGATTCCTTGAATTGCATCAATATCATATTGTAGACCAATGGGAGTTGGGGTTGATATCGTAAAATCTTTAAAAAGTCTTCAGCTACGATGTAATATATTAAAATTTTGGGATAATTTTTAAAAGTCACTTAGATGACTTGATTAATATCATAAAAAGAGTCTAAAATATGAGTGTCATAATTTTAGCATACTATTTCAGTATTTCTTTAGCTAAGCAATAAGTTGTCATAGATAATATGTTTTCTTGAGTATCTTGATGATTATTTTCCATCTTTTTTACTTCTAGATATATATTTGTATTTGATCTAATATTGTTCAAATTTTATAAAAGCAATTAAACGGAAGAAATTTTATTATATCTTCCAATATTATCATGAACAAAGAGAATTTTTATATAATGAATTTAATATGACCATGTCATATTCTTGCAAAGGCTTCCCTTTTTTATCTCACAAACATGCTACAAATAGCTTAACATCCCCATATGGAAAACAAATAGACATAATACTCCACCACTTAAAGTTGCATATATGCCCTTGCAGATGCAGATAGTCTAATTTACCACCCTACAGTTCTTTCTAACCTCCTGACCACCTGTAATGCTACTCATCTTGATCATGGACCTTATAAACGCCTTTGTGAATTCATCTTTTGAGCTTGCAAACTTTGCTGCCAGATTTTTAGTTTTTGTCATATCAAGCAGTGCTTTATCCGACGAAAACAAAGCTTTTTGTTGGAAAATAAGTTTGTAGTATTTGTTATCAAAACTTGTGGAAGAAGGATCCATTGCAACTCCTGCATTTTTTGCATTTTTGACCGGACAAGTTTGCTTTAAACTTGCAGCAAATGAAGGGTTGAGTGTCGGGTCAACACCGGTTGTGGAGTTGAAGTTGTGGATTCGGTTTTTGAATGATGAGCAATGGGAGAAACCGAGAGTATGCCCACCTGCATACAAGGTACATACACAAAATTATGTTTGTTTTCTTATAATATGTTTTTATGATCATTTTAGATTCATGTGTTGTAAATGTCCATTGCAAACTAAATGCAACTTGACTTAGGTTAACATGGATAAAATGAAAGTATTTGACTACCTGTGTCACTTTCGATCAATTTACTTGTAAATGCGTTAATTCAGATTATGTTATATCTTAAAACAGGCTAAAGAAAGTATTTTGAAAGAAATTATTGAGTCTAGTCACATGTCCAAAGTCATCCTAGGTTAATTTTTAACGCATAAATCATTGAAAAAAAGTAGTAATCGTATCTGACACACTAGTTATATGAAATATTCAAAATATATGGACCAAAACATTATGTGTCAACCTGACCCGTACCAAAAAAATATTTTGACCCATTACACAATGTGCTCACCTAATCATTTTGCCACCTCTGTGTTTCACATCTGTCAGAAGTACCACCACTATTACATGTTTATTTTGTTAACCATGAGAAGCCTGTTACTAGAAAGGTCATGAACTTCTACTAGTATACTGCTGACCAATAGGCTAAACAGGTGTTAAGGGGGTTAAAAGTAGAAAACCAGTGGAGGTTGGATTCGAACATTAGACCTCTCTAGGAGGGACTTAAGCGCTTAACATTGTGCTACCCCTTTGAAGGTTACTTTTGGAAGTTTCGAGAACTGATGTTACCTGAAAGTGCCACTAGGTCATCTAGAGATAGACCTCTTTGAGCAAAGCTTTGTTGAAGCTGAGATATGTTGAACGTAGGAGCTGGGAGTTGTCTTGTTTCACTGGCTAATGATGTTCTTCCATCTTTTCTTCCTTTAGGAACATCCCAAGATGGCCCTCCAGACTACATAACATAAGCTAAAAATTAATCATGATATTGAAAAATTAGATTAATATCGAAACAATATAGTTCTTGTTCTTACCAAAACGACCGCATCTCTGGCCGCTAAAGCCAAGATATCTGCACACGACACTATTCCTGGACACGCTGACTCTACTGCTTTCTTCGCATCATCAATGACATAAAACGAATGCAAAGAAACATTAGGCGGCCCGTCTTTTTCAGCTTTGTTCTTCCCCTTAGAATCCAGCAAAACAGAAGCATCACACCCCTTCCAAAAAGATCAAATCAATTTAGTCACCCTACAAAAACAATGCAACTTAAACAATGAATTCCCTTTTTTACCCTTATGAAACAGTCATGAAAGTGCATCCTTAGCAGCGCCGCAGGGACTTTTTTGTCATTTGTGGCTGCATCCCTGACTGCCTTCCTGATGAGTGACTCCACATTAGGGCATGTTTTGGCATAATGGTTTGAGCTCAGTGAAGTTGCATATGAGAAAAAGGAGAGAATGAGTAGTGAGGTTAACAATGCAGACATGATGGCCATGATGATTCTGCATGGAGTGGTTCATGAGAATGTTATTTATAGGAGATATTGGTGATAAGAAGTGGGGTTAGACTTAAGAGTTGTTATAGTGGCTCATGGTTGGTATGGTAACTAACTGATGGTGCATGGCTAACAATGGAGTATGTTTGAAGCATTTAATTACAAGACAAACAACATTGTCAAATCAAGTTTTCATCTTTAGGCATTTCATAACTTTATTTGGTAGGTTGTTTTAAAGGGACTGATTTTCTTTAAAGTTTATTTGGATCCAATCATATCATGGGTACCAAGATATCTAACTAGAGGTGAAATGCTTAAATTTGAGGGAATTGTATATTTCCCTTTTTGCAAAATTGCATATTTTTCTGAAACATAAGTTCAATTTATGAAGCTTGATTTGAAAAAAAATATATACAATTTTAGAAGTTGAGGGATATATACAATCACTCAGTCGAGAATTTAGTATCTTTTTAGGAGTCAAGCGGATAAAATTAAAGTAATTATTTTAAGATGAGCATGTTGAAAGTTGTCTAACTGTATTTCAATGTATATAACCTCAAAAATTATTTTATAGGGAAATATAAATTCTTATTACAATGGCCATCGGTGGGGGTGTGAAGAACGGGTTTTCAGACTGAGAACACCGTCCTTTATGGTTTCACCGAAAATGACAACCCCGATTTGGAGATTATGCACCGATCGAAACCACGAGACTTAAATGGTAAGTGAGAAATAATTCAAAATCTCGAAAGATGAGCACACCCTCTCGAATTAGAAACATTATGAACGCATATATCATCTTGCACAATATGATCAAAAGTAGGAAGGGCTGACAATTAGTCCGGATTACATGGAGGATTCTCCAAACAATGAACATGTGTTGAAGATGTTATTTTAGGAGGGGTAAGATCTTGAGAACACACATGAAAACTTACAAACAGATCTAGTGGAGCACAAGTGAAAACTCAGAATGATTATTTAGATGGTGTAGTTTAATACTTTTAATTTTTTATATTGTTAAATGCTTTATTTAAGTTTTTCTTTACACTTGTTTAATTAAACAAAAAAAAATTAATTTGGTTTTCATTCAGAAAAACAGAAAAACCTCCCTCCGCCCTTAAGGTGCTTGAATTTGTATAAGATATGTACTTGTGATTTCTTTTACAAAAAGTGAATTTTTACGCTCTTAAACTAGTAAAAGTTTAGTGAATATTACAATGTTGTTGTAGAAGACTCTTTTAATCTATATATATTCTTGGTTTAAAAAACGCAAAGCATCCAAAAGTGTTAAGGTCTCTCTTGCGGATGCATGAAAACAAAGTGTAAAAACATATTGTTTTATCAAGAAAAGTTGTTGTAGTGGTTAAACTTGTGGTTGAAGAGACTCTTGTTCTAGTCCCACTCACACCACTTTGTGAGATAGATATCGGTGGACAATGAAGTATTGAACCTTGTGCTTCATCCTGAGTCACAAGGGAGGGTTTACGGGCTTGTCCAGTTCCCGCTCGATGGTGCCAATGGGGGGTGCTCCGGGATTCCCTCGCTATGAGGTTCAGACTCAGAACAATGGATAGGTCCAGGGTAACCAGTCCTGATACACTGCTGAGCCAAATTGTCATTAAAAAAATTACTGCTTTGCATGTCAAATGGAATTTATTTCCTATTGTTATTATGATCTTTATTTCTCACATGGGTTTTCATAACCAGCATTTTTCAGACAAAAATATGTATGAGATTTAACATGAAAAAATCTATATATAGAAACTAAAGAATCATAAGATTTCTATGATACAATTTATATATAACTAATTCAACTATAGAATATAGATACAATAAATTAAACTCAAGACAAACAACAATGTCCATCCAAGTTTTCATCTTTAGGCATTTCACAACTTTATTTGTACATTCTAGTTTTCATCTTTAGGCATTTCACAACTTTATTTAATAGGTTGTTCTAAAGGGACTGATTCTTTAAAGTTGATTTGGATTCAATGATACCATGGGCACCAAGATATCTAACTAGAGCTTAAATGGTCAAATTTGAAAGATACATATTTTCTCTTGCAAAATTGCATATTATCTCGAAACATAAATTTTCAATTTTATGTTGTATAATGTTTTTTAAACATGATTTAGAAATATATTTAATTTTACAAGCTTAGAGTAGATAGGGGTGTGTAAGAATCCGGAAAAAAAAACCGACTCAAAACCAAAATAACCAAAAATACCAAACCGAAAAAACCGAATCCAAATAGAAACCGACGGTTTTGGATTGAACTTTCCCAAAATCCAAAAATTCGGACTGGTTTCAGTTTTAGCTAAAAAGAAGTTCCGAAAAAACCGAACCGATCCATTTAATTATTGAAGGATTTCAAATTTAAACATTTTATTTTTGCATGTTTTTTATGTTATAAAGAAATGTTTTGTTTAAGATTTTTACAGTTTTTATTCATGATTGGTTTTTTTTTTAAACTTTTCTTCACATACATCAAAATCATGTCAGATAAGACGTTAACGTGATGCCCAATAATCAAAAAGTGAAATTTTACTTAACGACGTTAGTTGTCATTTAACAATTGTCTAACTGATTCCAATATCTTTTAAATTTGGTTTATTATAGACAATAATGATGGCGATGAGGGAGACTTGGGGCTGAAAGGTCACAAGTTCGATCCCTGAGCTCCCAGGTTTTACCACTCGGCCGCTCGCGGAGGTGGATTTTCCCTGGAATGAGCTCAACTGGTGTAAATAGTCTTCGGGTTTTCCGGGGCATTCGTTGGCCGTTCAAAAAAAAAAAGACAATAATGAGATACCAATTAATATCGGCCAATAGGTAATAATTAATATTATTAAAATTCAATGTTCCCAAAATCTATAAAAAAATAAATATTTATCGATGGACACGTTTAAATGGACAGGTTTTGACTCAGTCTCATACTAATCCTACTCTCTTTAATCTTTATCGTTATTTACCATCTCTACTACTCTACCCGAAAGGGAAAAAGCAAAGACACCCCATGTTCTTTATATATGATTACATTTTGATTTCTACTTTTTTTTATGTTTTATTCAATAATACATTTAATCATTTCTCTAAAATCATTACGATTTAGTTATGAATTAAATATTTATATAACTTCTTTAACTATTAATCTAATCTATGTGTCATTGACAGATTGAGGTCTTTTTCTTTAAAGTTATAATAAAGTAAAAAATTATTAATTAAATAACAAATAATTATTTCTTTGTAAATTCAATATTAATGTGCTTGTGTCAAGTTTTTTAATGTAAGAGCCTGTAGTTGAGTTGTAAGTAGCAATTAGTGAATGAAGTCTATATAGTTTTTTTTATGGCAAATGAAGTCTTGGGGTGGTGTTTTTTTTGTTTCTGATGTAATCTGTTTGTGTGGGTTGGCTTCCTTACCATATTGGTAGGGGAATTTGTGTTAAGAAATCAGCTGTTCAAAAAAAAGTTAGTATAAAGTTGAGATATTATTTCCTTTTGTTAACTCTTGTGCAAGGCCAAGCATGATGGTGGGTTTGGCCTTGTTCCGCTTGACAAGGTCAATCTGTGCTTTCTGGCCAAGTGGTATTGGCGATTTCAGGTGGAACCTCATAAGCTGTGGCGTAGGGTTGTGGCTGCTATTCACAATGTTCGTGGTAGAATCGAGTTCCTTCCCTGTAGGAGGTCGATTACAGGGGTCTGGAAGAATATTTCCAACATTGAAGGGACCCTTTGCGAATTCAATGTTTATATGGAGTCTTTGATGGTCAAGAATGGGGAGGTGTGGTCTTGGGTTGGAGATCAATCGGGTACTTTCTCGTCCAAATCGGTTAGAGACATTTTGTGTTCGGGTGTTCACTCGCCGCCCCCGTGGGTGTTTGAGTGGAACAATCTCATTCCATTGAAGGTTAACTTGTTCATGTGGAGGGTTGTGCAAAACAGGGCTGCTACAACCGATCAGCTAGCTAAAAAAGGAGTTCACGTGCCTGCGACCCGCTGTTCTCTCTGCGGTTTGGTTGATGAATCGGTTTGCCGCCTTCTCACAGGATGTCCGTTTTCTTTGGAGGTTTGGAGCTTTGTGGCAAGCTGGGTAAGGATCAGTAATTGGTTCTTTTTTTCGGTTTTGGACATTGTTAGTTGGGCCGATAGCAGTCCGTTGGAGAAGACCACCAGAAAGGTTCTCAACGCCATTATTTTCACTGCTTTTTGGAGACTTTGGAAAGAGCGGAATGAGGCGGCGTTTAATAATACTCGGCCTTTGGTGGCTCGGGTTGTGTCGGATATAAAATGTTGTAGTTTTCTTTGGGTTGGAAGTAGATTGCGTTCCAAGTCGGTGTCGTGAGAGGATTGGTGTGCTTTTAGAATGTAATTGCCGTTTGCTGTTTGTTGTTTTGTCGGGTCCTTGCGTCTTACAAGGCCCACTTTTAATGAAATCGCTGTTAAAAAAAAAAAAAAAAAAAAAACTTTTGACTACATTGGACACAATTTTATAAATAGTTCACAATTTCACATAGGAGTCACAGCAACTTATTGTTTCTACTTTTCTAGACTTCTCCAAAAAGTAGACAAAAGCCCTCCCGACACAAGTTGAAGGTAGTAAAGAGAGTCAAGCTCTAATAATTATGATTTATGATACATTGCTTTTGTGATTTTTATTTTTTATCATTAAATTTAGATTACTAACGGATTACTAGCACCACCCGATCATCTTCATTTCCCATTAAAAGGAAACTCTTCATAGGTGAGAAAAGCCACCTAGCCAACTTGGAATGCCCACTTATTCTTTTTTTTAAATTTTTTTTGTCACGAGTGAACTTGAACCAAAACCTATCATTTTTAATATCTTTAGATACCTCACCTCAACTACTTAGACTAAGGATCATTGGTTTTTGTGATTAATATTATTAAGAAGAGATGGTGGAATATTAATACAACAAGGAAGTAAACAAACTAGAAACTAACTAGGACAAAAATAAATAAGAGAGAATAGAAACTAACTAGGACAAAAATAAATAAGAGAGAAACATGCACCGCATGTATGTATTTCTTGGAAAGTTAGTTCAAAGGGTTAGTTAGTTATTAGTCTTTAGTTGTAAATGGTGCATAAATAGGAGGATTATGATTGTAAATGAGGCATCAAAATGAAATATATGTATTTTCCTTCTATCTCTCTCTCTCTCTGTTTTGTTCATCAAGAACTCTTACCCACATTCAACACTCCACCAGATTCTATTCTTCTTCCTAAAATCTCTGGATGTTGATTGAGTTCAACCATTGATTTAATTAATCTTGAACTCATTTATATCAATTTCGTATCAACTAGATGGACCAAAAGGTTTGAATAACTAAGGTCACGTGGGCTAGAACAAAGGAGAGAGAAATCAAGTGGGCTTAATGGGCTGCTATTGAAATTTGATCGAGATTAAGACTCAAAAGAAGGACCGGACCACAGTTCCATTCGTACGGCAGTTTTATGGGTTCGCAAGGGTTGCAAGCGACACTCCCCTTTGAGGCTGCCACGAATCTTAGAGGTATAAAGGAGTTTACTTACTATTGTAATGAAGAATTAATCTTTATGGTGACAAATGACAATCTATGAATCTATGATTTCTTTGTTATTATATTTTCTAAGTAAATTACTCTAGATCACAATCGATTGTAGGTTTTAGGTTAGTGTTAGTACATGTATTCAATTTGGTTTCACTTTTTACATGAATTATATGATTTCCAACACTAGTTTAAATGGATAGGTCTTTACAGCTAGACAAACCGGTTCAGAATCGAACCGCTTTCTCCTCAAAACCGGTTTGACCAATAATAAGTCCGGTTTAAAACCAAACCAATTTTAAAGAAAGAAAAAACCATATATGTACCCTCTACCTGGTGCGTAAAATTTTCAATTTAAATTATTGCCAACATTTCCTGGATTGAACTTTCTGAATAAAGAAAAGTAGCAAATTGTGACCAATTTGCAGCCCAAAACATGTACAAAAGAAACTTGCAATCCAACACTTAATTTGATCAGCCAAAACAAGCAGCTCCCCAACGGCCAACCTGCACCTACCTAGGACCAACCCATCCCCTCCTGGTCCGGTCTCCGGTCTACATTCTCCACCATTTTCGGTCTTGTTTATGGCTCTGCTTAACGGTACTTATAAATTCAAAAAAAAAGGATAAGTTTATAGAATAGTAACCAAATTTTTTAAAAAACATGTATCATATTTACACATGTAATATTTACACATGTAATAGTAATATAAAATAATGTAAAAATTAAGATTTCCTATTTGTAGAGGGAAGTTCTTTAGCAAAAATGATGCTATAACTGAGCTACACGTTAATTGGATTTTAGCCCAGTGAGAAGGTCTCTTTGAAAGGTGAAGGCTAGTTTAGGAATATTATAAATGAATGTATATGTTAGCATTAAAAAAGAAACGGTATGCATGATGATTATATTTTTGTAAATAAACTATCATGTATATATCTTATCTTTCAATAAAATCATATCTTTTATGTAGACTAATCCGTATATTAGGTTTAATCCCTTATAAGTCATAATTGTTATGTAAATAGTCGTTATTGTAATAGGAATAGTTGACACATACCGTATTTTCTTGGGTGGTTATGAATCAAGCATCGAATCTTTAATTTTTCATGTGTGGAAAATCAATTTTCATGACTTTTAAAACTTTTGGTTTAATACTTTCCCCAAAAAAGTCTAATTCATTAAAATCGCTTTTACCAATAATATAACTCGTGTGATATTCTTTTGATTCGGGAAAAAGTATTCATATAACTTTCTCAACCAAAAGAATCTTTTTGAAAGGTGTACACACGTCTCTAAATCTGTTTCTAAACTCCACATACTTCTCATTAATTTATGCGACTTGGAACATGTATTATTAGGATAGATTTTTTTTTAAACGGTAAATTTGGATCAATTGGGCGAACCTATTAACTTATCATGTTGATTATGGGATCGTTCTATACCCATAAAACTTTTCTTTATTAGTATACTAGGTTTATCTATATCCGTGTGTTACACGATATTATAAAAAAATAACATAATTAATAACTTTCTTTTTATGTAATTATTATAAATTTTAAGTATATGTTAATAAGTAATTATTAGTCAATATATTAGGATATTGTATTTATTTGTATTTATCCTTTGTATATTTCCCTTTATTAGATTTAGGGTTTACCTCAATTGTATATATATATTGTAATCTCCTGTTAATAAGATTCAAGGAATTATTCCCGATTATATGGTATCATACCTTGCTCTCCCCTAGCAAAATCGTTGTCGGCCCTAACCTGCCTACGGGCTCCTCTTGCCGTCACCGATTTCTTCACCGGAGAACGCTCCTGGCGCTATGTCGGACGACAAAGCCACCACCTCCAACCCTCCCGCTGCCACCATGCATACGGTGTACACCGTCACTAACATCCAACTTCGTGTCAAGGTGTTAGACGGTGTCAAAATCACCTACTCCACGTGGGTGAAACTTTTTACTCTCAATGCCAAAGCGCATAACGTTCTCTCACACATTGACGGTACGCCGCCTCCTGAGAAAACGGATCCCAAATATGAGGAATGGAGCAAGATCGATGCGATCGTCTTACAGTGGATCTACAGGACACTGTCTGACGAATTTCTTGTCAGGATACTGGAAGCTGAATCAACTGCTGCCGAAGCCTGGAACCGCCTCAAGGAGATTTTTCTGAACAATAAGGGGTCTCGGGCGGCGGCTCTTGAGTACGAATTCATTAATCTCAAGATGTCCGCTTTCCCGTCCCTCGAAGCATACTTTCAGAAACTCAAAGAACTAGCCACCAAGCTTTCCGATGTTGATAGCCCTGTGTTAAATTCCCGGTTGGTTCTTCAACTCGTACGCGGGTTGCCACCGGAATATGACACTGTTGGATCAACAATAAACCAACAACTTCCTACTTGGGAGACCGCCTGCAGCATGCTCCAGTTAGAACAACAACGTCAACAGGCCCGTGACTCCACCCCCATTGCTGCCATCGCTGCTCAGGAACCACCACCGTCCCCTGCTACTCGCGAGTTTCAGCCTCGCGGTCAGCCTAGGCAGCCCACACAGCAGCGCCGCCCAAACCAGTCTCGCCGGCCCAACCGTGGGTCATCCTCGTCGCAGGCCCACTCGGCCCAGCAAGCTCCACCGGCCCGGTCCACTGTTGCGGGCTCTTCCTCTTCGGTTCGTGGAGGGCAGCCCTTCTGGCCCATGCCTCCTTATTGGCAGCCGTACTGGGGCATGCCACCCCCTTGTCCGTATCCGACCCAGCCCGGGTGGGCGGCCCCGTGGCAACCGTCGCAGTCCCACAAACAATCTGCCTCCTCGGTCGCTCCTCAGGCAAATATAACGGATGTTAACCCGCTGGAACCCACTGAACTTGGGTATGCATTTGAAGCACTCAACATGGAGCAGACTCAGACTGATTCTCAGTGGTACATGGATACTGGTGCGACTCATCATCTCAGCAATGACCCAGGTATGAGTTCTCATTGTGTTGCTCCTATTAAATCAATACTTGTTGGTAATGGTCAAGCTATCCCAATAAATGGATCAGGTCACACCACTCTACCCTCCACAAACCTTAAACTCAACAATGTTCTTTTCTCGTCCAACATAATTAAAAACCTTGTGTCCGTTCGTCAATTGACAACTGACAACTCTGTTTCTATTGTGTTTGACCCATTTGGTTTTTCTGTGAAGGACTACAAGAGTGGGAAGACCCTGAGCCGTCACGATAGTTCCAGCCCCCTTTACCCAGTCACCAACACATCATCCGCTTCAAATGTCTCCCTGCTTACCACCGATTCTTCACCTTCTTGGCATGCTCGTCTTGGTCATCCGGGACTACATGTTATAGATTATCTTCGTACTTTTAATTTAATTTCATGTAATAAGGCAACTACTTTGCCAGTTTGCACCTCGTGCCAGTTATCTAAACATAAGCGTTTACCTTTTCATTTATCATTATCTAATACTCTTATGCCTTTTGACATCGTTCATTGTGATTTGTGGACTTCACCGTTGCTTAGTCATAATGGCTATAAATATTACATGGTCTTAATAGATGACTTCACAAATTACACTTGGGTCTTTCCACTTAAATTAAAATCCGAAACCTTTCACAAATTTAAACAATTTCACCACTTTGTCAAAACTCAATTTCATTCCAATATCAAATCGTTTCAATGTGACATGGGCGGTGAATTCGACAATAATCAATTTAAAACCTTTGCCACAAATAATGGCCTTCAATTCCGTTTTTCATGTCCCCAAACGTCCCAACAAAACGGTAAAGCGGAACGCATGCTTCGTCGCCTTAACGAGGTTATGCTCTGTCTCTTGACCCATGCTTCCATCCCTCCACAATATTGGGTCGAAGCCCTTCACATCTCCACCTACCTACATAACATACTTCCCATAAAAGTTCTTAACAACCGAACACCCATGTCCGCCCTCTACCTCAAAAACCCATCCTATGATCATTTACGGGTCTTCGGGTGTGCTTGTTTCCCGAATCAGTCGGCCACACGCCCGCACAAACTTGCACTCCGTTCAACGCGGTGTGTTTTTCTTGGTTACCCACCGGAATATCGGGGTTACCGGTGTCTCGATCTTAACACGGGCAAGATCATTCTCTCCCGACATGTCACCTTTGATGAACATTCCTTCCCCTTCTCCGAAACCCATGTAACAACGCCTCTTGATTATTCGTTTCTTGAAGACCCGTCACCGGTCATGTTCCAAACCCCTACCACCTTTGATCCGACCGTTCCTACTCCACACTCCTCACCGCCAACTTCTGTCTCCTCGTCCCCCACCACTACAGCCCCATCCTCCCCTTCGTCGTCCACCCTCACAACTCCACCACCGTCCGCACCCTCCTCCCCACTTTCCCCGTCCGTACCTGCCCAGACCACTCCTACCGCAACTCCGCCACCTCAACCCGCTACCACAGCCCCCACCGAAACACGGCACTCGATGCAAACCCGCTCTCGTGCCGGAATCTTCATACCTCTTCAACCTCTAAACCTCCACACCACATCATCACCTGACATCTCTCCCATACCTAAAAACCTTAAAACAGCCCTCTCTGATCCGCATTGGCGCAAAGCCATGACTAACGAGTACAATGCTTTGATAGATAGTAATACATGGGAACTTGTTCCTCGACCACCGGGAGCACATATTATTAATTGCATGTGGCTATATCGCCACAAATTTCATGCTAGTGGGGCTCTTGAACGTTACAAAGCCCGGTTGGTCGTTAATGGGAAATCACAACGGGTTGGGGTCGACTGTGATGAAACATTCAGTCCCGTTGTGAAGCCGGTTACAATTCGAACGGTTTTGAGCCTAGCCGTTTCTAGATCTTGGCCAATCCATCAATTGGATGTTAAAAATGCTTTTTTACACGGGGATCTCAATGAAACTGTTTATATGACTCAGCCCCCCGGCTTTGCAAATGCTACTTATCCTTCACATGTTTGCAGATTACGCAGGTCTCTCTATGGGTTGAAGCAGGCCCCTCGCGCTTGGTACCAACGATTCGCGAATTTCATTCTTTCTTGTGGTTTTCGAAGCGCTACTTGTGATTCCTCATTGTTCATATACCGGCAAGGCTCTCGGATGGCGTATCTCCTGTTATATGTTGACGATATTATACTTACGGCCTCCGATGATTCACTTCTCAGGCAGATTATTGGGTCCTTATCTAAAGAATTCTCTATGACCGATCTGGGGCGATTACATCATTTCTTGGGCATTCAGGTAACCCGCTCCTCGAAGGGTCTCTTTTTATCACAGGAAAATTATGTCTCAGATATTCTTACAAGAGCTAACATGCAAGACTGCAAGCCTTCAGCGACTCCATGCGATACTGATTCTAAACTCAGTGCCACGGCCGGTGACTTAATGGCCGATGGAACATTATATCGCAGCTTGGCGGGCGCTCTTCAGTACTTAACGTTTACCAGACCCGACATTGCATATGCCGTTCAGCAGGTCTGCTTATTCATGCATGCCCCGCGTGAACCTCACTTTCAGTTTTTAAAGCGGATTTTGCGCTATTTAAAAGGTACTGCTTCACATGGCCTATGGTTGTAGGTCCGAGATCAACCAAACAACACGATATCTAGACAAATACGAGTGCGGAATCCTCGTATAAGCTTGATTCAAGAACCAAGTAGAAGAAAGAGACTAGATCTAATGTAAAGATCTAGTCTTGAATGAGAAACCCTACTTGAATGAAGCTGATCGTAAACACACACAAGAGAGAGAAATCGTAAACAGTGAAAGTGTATTGGAAAAGCTTGAGTGAAATCGATTACAATGAGGTGGTATTTATACCACCTCATACTTGAGCTTGGCCCAATCATAAACACTAACCTAGCCCAATCATAAACATTTAAATGGCCCACATGGCCTATTAACTAAGCTAGATTAAGCCCAAATACAAAAGCCCAACTAATGTTCATGCCTTACATAATATAGCCCTACAATCTTCCCCTAGGCATGAACCATTAGACCACTTCACGGCAGCAGCAAGTCAAACCTGAATGATGTTTGAACGTTGTTGAACCACCATCCCTTCTCTACAATCTTCTTAGCTGCTCCATCAAATATCCCAACCCTTATAGCATTTGCCATATCATTCTCGTCTCCAAGTATGGGTTGGGTGGCCAGAAGCTTGATATCTTTCTCACCAAATCTAAGCAAATCCACCGGGTCATAAAATCTGAATTGACGCATCGGCTTGCAGAGAACCACCACTTCATGTGTTGTTGGATCGTAATACCAGCAATCAAAGTTTCTTACCAGTGTTTCATCCTCGATCTCATCCAACATATTAATCACCCTTGTGCGCTTAGTTGGTGGCCTCCGTGCTTCTCCAATAGACTCCCCTGTCACAGGGTCAGTTCCGGTCTCTCTCCACCTGACCTCCTTCAGCTCGAAATCTCTGAAATCATTCTCCATGTGGCCTAGCAGATTATCTCTGATCTGATTACCTTCTGGTCCGTTCCACCTGTTAATAAATGGAGCTCTCAGAAGGCTCCTGATCTCAGGCTCAGTCCAGGAGTGGAATTGAGCACGTGTAGAGTAGTACTCCACTGGACTATAGCCGTCACGGATCACGGCAAAGATTTTCTTCTCCATATCGTAGTGCCAGCATAAGATTGCCTCACGACTCCCACGCTTATCAATTGAGCTTTCACCAACGTCAATGGTGTACTGTGTGGGAGCTGGTCCTTGGAAAAACTCCTTGAACCAGTTTTCGTGGAAACTTGGAGCCTTTGAGATGATCCTGCCACAGTGGGCGTAATCCGGCATCACTATATTCTCATCTCCTTCGTCAGTCTCCTCAGCAACTTGAGTTCCCTGAGATGAACTCTGACCAGAGGCACCCGTGATGTTAGGCCCTGCACCATCTGTCAGTTGATTAACCTTCCTTCTCAGATCCTTTATCATCTTGTAAAGATATTCCATTCTTTCCTTGTCTGCCACCTCATACTCTCTCATATATTTGCTGCTTGCCTCCTCCTTCTCTCTCAAACGCTGATTTTCTTCCATGAGAGCCTTGATCTCATTCTGTCTGATCCTATTCTGAGAGATCAGGAAGTTGATCTGAGGATCAGCACTAATCCTCAAATCAACTGGAAGCTCTGCAGCCATCAATGGGCGGAAACCTGGAGCTGCGAGTGGTTGGCTGGTCGCGGTAGAGAGGCTCACTCTAACCGGACTTGGAACAACGAAGGTGCTCTCAACCTCCAGAAATTGCCTATCTTCACGTACAGGGCTTTGCACGTTCAGAATCGGACTAGCTTGCTGCACAGGGGCAGGTTGATCATCACCATCTTCAGTCTGTGTGAGAGACGGTTGCTCTTGAAGGGCTTCATCAACAGTTTCTTCTTGACCACTGGCACCCTCAGAACTGGGTCCAGCTGGTTGTACAACCAAAAGGCTTGAGCTTGTCTTGGTGAACTTGAACCGTATGCTCCTAGGATCAGATTTCTTTCGCGGAGATGGTTCACGAGCAGGGACGGGTTCTTCTTCAAGAACATCATCAACGTTTATATTCAGCTCAGGAGGTGTATCATCACTGCCAGACGACCCAATCATGTCATCCCTCGACCGTTTATGAGTGAGGGGCTCCAAATCTCTATAAATGTCCTCTTCAGAGATGTCCTGCCCAGCCAGGATGTCATCCATGATATTTTCTTCATCGGATGGAATGACATCTTCATCTTGAACATTAACAGCCTGAGTTACTGTCAAGTCTTGGTCTTCGGCAATTGATGCATTAACTTCAGGCACATCTGCCTCTGGCTCAGAGTCATCCAATACTTGTTCCCGTGCAACTTCAGGGAATGCACCTCTCTTAACCCACTCCAATCTTCCTTCAAATGTCTGCTTGCCTGGTCTGTCTTGGGTTTGCAACCCAAAGACCCCATTATCCATGACCTTTACATCAAGCTTCTCAATTCTCTCCTCTATCATCGGATATTTCTTCATCACTACCATTTGAACGAACCTTGGCGTCATTAGAAACTGCTCTCTGGCACTCAGTTCTGCATTGCCTATCCAATCAATCAGCATCATCCTTGAGAAGTTAAAATTCCAGTCTAAGGCCAATGCTACGAAGGCAGTTCCATGGAGTTGGTTTAACTGATCAAAACTCGTTCTCTTGCCTAGGAAAGATTTCTGCATGTAATGCGCCAGGCACCTCCAGTAGTGCGGCAGAAGCTTCTTAAAGATGGGCGGAAATTTTCCTTCATACCCCATTGATTGCGCACCTGCCAGAACTACCTCCTTTGGATACTTGATAGGATGTGAAGTATCATCAGTGATGTTCAGCCCCTGCCTTATGTCTTCTTCCTCAATAACAATTTGTCTGTTATTGACCGTTGCAGTAATCCTTGTTTTGTCAGAATTTGCCCTGGCAGTTCCCCAAAATTCTCTAACCAGCATCTCGTCGATGAGAACATTTGTCCTCAAGGCATGGTTAATCTTGCATGTGTTCATTCCGGCCACCAGAGAGTAAAATAACTCCATGTGTTTTTCTGGCGGGTCTTCTAGGTATGCCGGCATGCAATGGTCTGGTTCATATTTTATGTCTCCAATAAGCATTTCTTCCGCCATCTGAGACAGACAAGACACATGCATCAGACTTGTTCATTAATGAGCAATTGTGATTATTAACCCTTAACGTGTTCAATTGACGATCACATTTTACTTTTGTACTTCACAAAAAATTCAATTTGAACATTTTAGAGAAAATAATTGAATTAAGTACATGCTCACAAACACCGTTAAATTTTATCTCAAAACCAAACAATTTTAATGAAATCTCAAAAATATTTAAGTAATTAAGATTTAAACACTTATTAATTCTCATTAAAAGTGAGTTTACGATTCAATCAAAGATGTGATTACGATCCATAACAATGGGTTTACGATTCGCTAATCGGGTTCACGATTGGATTCATTAAAATATAGGTCCAATCGTAATCATCAAGGCCCAATCGTAAATCACGTAAACAAGTTCAAAGCCCGATCGTAAACGCTCGAAATGCTTTTGTCGTATGCGAGAATCGTAATCATTGGATCGTGATCACCGATCGTGAACGTCGAGTCGTAAACACGAATCGTAAACGCATCGAATACGTCGTCTTCTTCATCGAGAAAATCGTAAACGCGTACATCCGCCATAGATAAAACCTGCAAAAGCTCGTAAACAGATCAAACATCTCAAATACACACAAGTAAACAGCCACCACTACCTTCAATGGGTTCTAAACACGAAGCCGACTTCTAAACTTTGCAAAATCGACTCGAAAACACTAAAATATACTTCCACTCAGTCGAATCAGAAGGTAATCTCGAGTTAGGGCTCAAATCGGAAAACCCGAGAATGGACCGATGAAAAACTTGTGAAACCGGTCGATTGAAAAGGGGTTCTTGGTCGGAAAAGGATTGCGAAGGTGATGGTGGGCTCGGATTGCTCAGCGGAGGTCGGAGAAGGTTTTCCGGTAATGACAGCGGCGGGGCTAGGGTTTCGGGAGTGGAAATCGTAAACAAGAGAGGAGAGGAGATCGGAAATGGGAAAAATGAATCGGAAACATGGTTTTGTTTAAAAAATGTTACACTAAGGCCCTTCATGTTTCAAAATTGTTTCAAACATGCCCTTAAACTTTCAAAAACTCATCAAGTTCACCCCAAACTTGCTAATTCTCACAAAATTTTAAGATTTTAAATACTTTGAGAATTTTTCACAAAACTTCCCCTCAGAATCATACCCGAGTATCCGATCATGATCATGAAAAATTTAAAAGTTAAAACAGATCAAATCAAAACCAAAATTAAATATTTACAAACTTACCTCAGAAATTTAAATATTTACATACCTGGTGCTGGTATTTTTCACAGATAAATTCAGACAAGTCTTTGACTGAGGAACCCTTTTCAGCTTCCGTTACTAGACACTCTAGACAATTGTCAGGTGGTTTGAACACAGAAACTCACATCCAGTAAAGTGCTTAAATATTGTACAGATTTACCGATATGTTTAACCGTCCCCACACCCAATTTTCCATAGCAAAACCTACCCAACCTCAGAGTTTATTGAGGATTCACAAACCCCCAACTTGAGGAACCATGCAACACTGTTTCTGACTACCACTTATTTTCTGTTTTTCATACATTATCAGTTGATGATCAGGTCGGCCGCATAAGCACGCAGAGAAGACCAACTGAATAATTTTATTTTCTTTTCTTTTTCTTTTTCAGAATATTCAATTTTTGAATTCTTTTTCTTTTTCTTTTTCCTTTTTGCTGTGGTGTTGTCTTATACAGTATAAGCATGGCGTGTGAGAGAGTGAATACTAGGTAAATACCACTCTCAACCCGTTTTTGTCGGGACTCAGTTTTTTAAACCATGTAGACTAGGATGGGAAACTAAACATGTATAGAGTTTAAGATTACTGCACTTACTTAGATGATCATTGTTTTGGTTGAGCTTACCGACATATCATCTTCGAGCAGTCTTTCACATCAGCCTTACACGTGTCAGTCTCCAACCGTCATTAAGCATTTAAGTCCTATCAAAAGACATCATAAAAACCTTTCAGTTTAACCAGCACCATTTCTTCCCCTGTTTTTGTGAGGCTTTTGAAACAAGACTCAATTTTTTAGTCATTTTCTATTTTTTTTTTTTTTTTTAAATATATTTTTTTTAAGTAAAATTTAAAAACCAAAAACTTTGTACAAAAACATAGATGATCAGATCATTCCTCGAAGGCAATCATCTTCAGGCCTTCAACACAAGATTCAAAATTAGGACGAGGAAGGGGTTTTGTAAAGATGTCCGAAACATTCTGATCGGAGCTTACCTTTTGTAGCTGAATCAGCTCACGATCAAAGCAATCACGAATAAAATGTACCTTGATATCAATGTGCTTGGTTTTGGAATGTTGGACAGGGTTTTTCACAATCTCAAGAGCAGCAGCATTATCACAAAATATGGGAGTGTTAACGAATTCCATACCGTAATCCGTGAGCTGGTTTTGGATCCACACTACCTGTGAAGTACCGGCAGATGCGGCCACGTACTCAGCTTCGGCAGTTGATTTGGATACGGTATGCTGCTTCTTGCTCTGCCAAGAGATGAGCCTATCTCCCAGGTACTGACATCCTCCAGTAGTAGATTTCCTGTCAAGGTCACTACCTCCATAATCACTGTCAGTAAAAGCATATAATTGAAAATCAGTGTTCTTCGGGTACCAAAGACCAAGCCTAGGCCTGCCCTTCAGATACCTGAAGATACGCTTAACAGCAGCTAAATGAGAGAGTTTAGGGTTAGCCTGATATCGAGCACACACGCAAACTGCATACATGATGTCTGGCCTGCTTGCTGTCAAGTACATTAGTGATCCAATCATCGACCGATAATGGAATTCACTCACTGACTCCCCGTTAAGATCCGCTGACAGGAGTGGTCTGGATGCCATGGGAGTGGCGATGGGCTTGCAATCCTGCATCTTGAACTTTTCCAGAATCTCATTCACATACTTCTCCTGATGAATAAGAATCCCAGAATCATTCTGCTTGACTTGAAGTGCAAGAAAGAAACTCATCTCGCCTTGGTCACTCATCTCAAACTTCTTCTTCATAATCTCCTCAAACTCGGTGCACAATTCTTCGTTTGTCGATCCGTAGATAATATCATCTACATACACTTGCACCATGATAATGTCTTCTTCCACCCTTTTCCTAAACAATGTTTGATCAACGACTCCTCTTGTATATCCATTCTCCACCAGGTGATTGGACAACGTTTCATACCAGGTTCTAGGAGCTTGATGCAAACCGTACAAAGCCTTATCCAGCAGATAAACGTGATCTGGATTTTCTTCATCTATGAACCCTGGTGGTTGAGCAACATAGACTTCCTCGTTCATCTCTGCATACAGGAAGGCAGTCTTCACATCCATCTGATGTACGGTAAAATTGAGATACGAAGCCACAGCTAGAAAGATCCGAATTGCTTCCAATCTTGCCACCGGAGCGTAAACCTCATCATAGTCGATACCGTGGACTTGCCTGTGCCCTTGTACTATCAACCTTGCTTTGTTTCTCACAATGATCCCCGAGTCATCCTTTTTGTTCTTGTACAACCATCTCGTGGGAATCACCTTCTTGTCTTCTGGCCGCTTCACAAGACGCCACACTCCCAGCTTTGAAAATTGATTGAGTTCATTGTGCATGGCCTCCATCCAGTTTGGATCTTTCAGAGCAACCATCACATTGGGAGGTTCTATCTGGGAGATGAAGCAGGAAAACATACAAAAGTTGATGTGTCCTGTTCGGCTTCTTGTGGTGACACCCGCTGTCACTGGCCCAACAACATTACTCAGTGGATGATCCTTGTTGATTCTGCTCTCTTGGACATCAGGCACTGAAACATTAACAGGCAGATTAGTATTAACAACATTTTCAGACATACCTGAGCCTTGAGAATCCACTGGAGCATCACGTGTTCCTGAACATTCTGGAATATCAGCAGTTGCATTCCGAGAAGATTCAGCTGATGCTCTATCCACATGAGGTCTTACATCTGCACTGGGAGCTACAATGTCTTCTTCTTCGCCCAAATTGTGGAAAACATTCGAGAAATTAAATCCCTCAAACAATGATCCATAGTCGAAGATCCAATTAGGTCCAGTTCCCGCATCAGTAGGATTGTCCTCCATCCAATCTACATTGAATGCCTCAATGATCAACCCAGTGGTCTTGTTGTACACACGATAAGCACTATTTGCTGAATAACCAACAAAATAGCACTCATCGGCCTTCGCTTCGAATTTCCCTACATCGGACTGGATCAGCACCGTGCACGGACACCCAAACGTCTTGAAATAACCCACCTTCGGTTTCTCTCCATAAATGATCTGATATGGAGTTTGCTCGTGACGCTTGTTCAGAAGAACTCTGTTTTGTACATAACAAGCAGTATTCACAGCTTCTGCCCAAAAGAAGATCGGTAATTTTGCTTCACACATCATTGTTCTAGCTGCTTCAATGAGTGTCCTATTTCTTCTTTCGGCAACTCCATTCTGCTGAGGAGTGTAAGGAGCACTGAACTGCCTTTCAATCCCCTTTTCACCACAAAACATATTCAGCTCAGCATTTTTGAATTCCGTCCCATTGTCAGATCTGATTGCCTTCACTCTTTTATCCAGCTGGTTTTCAATAAGAGTCACAAACTGCTTTACTAGGGCCGGAGTTTCGTACTTGTTCGACAAGAAAAAGACCCAAGTAAATCGCGAGTAGTCGTCCACTATCACGAGGCAGTATGAAAACTTGCTGACACTTTGTACCTGCATGGGACCAAACAAATCCATATGTAAGAGTTGAAGCACAGAAGAGACAGAATTTGCAACCTTTGGACGATGTGGCAGTTTGTGCTGCTTCCCCTTAGCACATGCCACACACTTCTCCACTGAAGAGAAGTCTGTGATCGGAAGATTTCTGACATGCTCTCCTTTAGCCAGCTTGGATAGATTCTTCATGTTTGCATGTCCCAGACGACGATGCCACAACAATGCAAGATTCTCAGTCTGTTTTGAAATTAGACAAGCTGCTTCAGATGATGGAGGCTTTCCCATGTTCAATAGATAAGAATTTCCGTGCCTTGGTGTACGCATTAAAATACATTCTTCAGGAATTTTTACACCAGGCTTAAGAATGATGCATTCCTTTTTGTTGAACATCACAGAGAAATCCCGATCACATATCTGTGACACACTTAGCAGGCTGTGGGACAGCTCCTCTACATAATGCACATCTGAAAAAGTCAGACTTCCACTCTTCACAACTCCTTTCTTTGAAATTCTTCCTCCCACACCTCCAGCAAAAGAAACACTTCCTCCATTGAAATCTTCAACCTCATCTAACAACGACAGATCTCCGGTCATATGTCGGGTACAACCACTATCAACATACCAGAGATTGTTGACAGATCTTCTCGGCTGTCCCTACACAAACCATAAATCAGTTAGAGTCAGGTACCCAGGTCATAACAGATCTGGGCACTCCCTTGGAGTCAATGTAATTAACCATCTTGAAAGACATTCCTGCTTTTGATTTGGATTCATTTATAACTTTAGCATGAACTTTTGGTTTCCAATTTGGTTGTTTTTGGGAGTTAGAGCTACTAGCAGAGTTCTTTGTGGGTGAAACATTCCTTGGAGGAGATGTGGCCTTTTTACCTTTTGTTTTGATGACAGGTGTCCACTCAAGTTTTAATTTGGTATAAACCATTTGTTTTGGTTGAGTGACAACTTTTGGTTGTTCCATAACTGCTTTACCCTTAGCAGCCTGATTGACTTTAGGTACTTGTTTCTCAAAAGGTTTTGTTTTCATTTTATTTGGTTTGTTGAAAACTCCTTTAGCTGCATAAGCAGGTTTGGAAGTTTGGCCCACATCTCTCCTTTCATTGACAGGCTTCGTCACTGGGGCCTTTGTGTTTAGAACCTTAGACTGTTGAGTCTTCATTGGTTCAGAACTTTGCTTCCCCTGTGACGATGCTTGCTGTTTTTGATTTCTGTTCTCACCCCTCATCATTTTCTCAAGCATATTTGTTCGCTTGTTCTGCGGATAATATGGCTCATAGGGTCTGTTCATACAATTAGCAGCAAAATGACCTGGTTGACCACATTGAAAACAATTCATTTGTCTAGGCCCATTGACGTTGCTACACAAGTATGAGCGTCTTGGGTAAGACGACTTCCATTCCGGTTGATCATCCCATTTGTGTATCACACGTTTTGAATGTT
Source organism: Deinandra increscens subsp. villosa (assembly GCA_039602395.1). Lineage (NCBI taxonomy): Eukaryota > Viridiplantae > Streptophyta > Magnoliopsida > Asterales > Asteraceae > Deinandra > Deinandra increscens. Next base: position 4,326,875 of record JBCNJP010000007.1, read on the forward strand.
TTTCAGGTTGTGTTATTAAACAAAATTGTTCAGATTTTGATTTATCAGTTCTATTATAAGTTGACACAACCTGGGGATACGGAACAAAATCATTGGGCTTAGACTTACGGCCAATCTTTGTGTTAGGAACACGCATTTTAAAAGAACTAACGACTTCATTAGGATTAGAAACATGTTTTAACAAGACAATTTGATTGGACTTGGATGCTTCAAGTTCTGACACAGATGCCAGAACGTCATCCTTAGGTAAACTAGAAACAGAACAACTAGACTCATGACACTCATTGACTCTCAAGCATTCAGCATCCTCCCCAGATACATCTTCAATGCCTACAACATCTGCACATGTAACAAAAACATTAGATGAACTAACATTATTGTTCAAAGATTCCTGGGAAGAACCTGGTTTAGTTGTGAGGTCAACTACATTGTTCTGACTACCTGTCCCATATAAACCAAGTTTCTCCTGTTCTTTCTCTACTTCTGTCATAGGGGTCACACCAACCATCAAGCTATCTATAGGAGGACCAGCTTCATGATATCCTGAGCTAGTTCTATCTACTTGGTCCTCCTCATAGAGCATTCCTATGATATCTCTAGGGATAGGTGGGGGAATTATAACATTTGCGGCCACGGACTTGTCAGACTTTTCTGACCCAAAACCTGGTGTGTGTTTTCCTACTTGTCCACAAACAACTGCCTGAGATAGTTCTTTACCTGCCTGAAGCATTCTCTTGTTTCTCAATTGATTCATATCTAACTGAACTTGCATCTCATTAGTCTTATGAGTCAATTCATCTACCTGTTTTCTAAGGTCAGCTATTTCTAACTTGGCATTATCATACAGGATAGATTTCTCAGTTGCTATCTGTTGGTACTTCACTATATCTAGCTTTTGTGCCTTAACCTTTTCCTCATTTTTTACCCATCTACCCTTAAATGAGCTCCTCTCACACTTGACCTCAAACAATTCTATTTGATAATTCTTACAGATTTGTCTAAGACCAGGAATAATACGAGCACAAGTGGGATCAGAACATACCTTTAGGTTTTCAGCATCAGCAACGAACGCTTCCTTGTCTTCTATCTGACTCTCCTCAGGCTTTCCTTCATCAGTGACCACAAAGGCATGATTTTCTTCATTATCCTCTTCTGCAGTAGCAATCAAAGCATGTGACAAACTAAGATCCTTCATCTGAGAACTCCAGTCATAACCACCACCTTCCTGAACCACCAATGCCTTGGCATCACCCTTTCCTTTCACTTCAGCAACCTTCTTTTCTTCAGCTCTTTCCTTCTTGGGCTTCGTGCATTCCCTGGCAAAGTGACCATACTCATCACAATTATAACACCTTAGCTTCGACTTGTCAAACCCCATTCTGATTTTATCCTGATCCTTCCAGACGTTCCTTCCAGTTTTGGCCATAAATTTCTTGGCTCTGAAGACAGCCATGGCCATTTGCCAAGAGACATCTAGCATCTCCACGTCCTCAGGATTTATCTGATTAAGATCACCAGCCACCATATCAGAAGGTACAAGATTCCCGGCCACAAGGGCATGATAGCTGTTCATGAAACCCATACCAAGGGCAAAGTTAGGATCATTGACATCTTCAGAGTTGACACCTCCGCTTGAACTACCTTGAGGCTGTGCAACAAAAGCACTAGACATAGGAGCTGAGCTTGATCCACTCCCTGTAAACTTTCCTTCATGCTTACCCTCGACTTCTTCTGATAGCAAAGCCTGATTCAACTTTCCAGCCAAACTTAGAGAACTTATGTGGTTCAGCTCTCTCTGCTTATCATCGATCATCTTGGATTTCAGCTTGTTGATTAATTCATCCAAAGTCACTTCACTCAGCCTATTGTTGTCTTTGATGATTGATATATTGGTGTTCCAAGATTTAGGCAGACTGTTCAGCAACTTCAAATTCTTGTCTTCAGTGTCTGGCTCTACTCCATAACTTGACATCTCTGCCATCAGTGACACATACCTCTGAACTTGAGCTTCAAACGATTCACCCTGAATATGATTGAACAAGTTAAACTTCTGCTTCAACATCTGCTTCCGACTAGCCTTAATATCAGGGTTCCCTTCATAAGCAACAACCAAAGCATTCCACAGTTGCTTCGCTGTTTTGCAGTGTTTGAATCCCTGAGCAATATCTGGAGTTAGGGCCATAGTCATTATCGCAAATGCCCTCTCAGCCTTGTTGCACCTCTCCCAGTCATCATCATCATACTCGTCTTCTTTCTTCTCTTTCCCTGCATTTGTTCCTGTTGCGTGAGTAGGTGTAAACGGTCCATTCACAACAGCCCTCCATAACCTCAGATCCACACTCTTCAAATGATTTTCGAATCTGTATTTCCACTCTAAGAAATTATCCGCTGAAGTTAGTCTTGGCGGACGAGTTATAGATCCGATCTCGAAGTCCAATTTCTGATACATGCTTGGCTCAAAATCCATTTCAATAGCTTAGGAAACCTAAAACTAAAGTCCAAATGTCCAAAAAACTGAGATTACGATAACTAACCCTTGATTACGATCGTAAATGTCCGATTACGATCCACACACCCGATTACGATAACTGTAATCGTAAACCTCGATCGTAAATGTTGATTCCGATTGAGACAAATCGTAAACACCGATTCCGATCCAAAAAGTCGTAAACTCGATTACGATCCCGCGTTTCCGATAAAGCAAAATCGTAAACACCGATTACGACCAAGCAAAGTCGTAAACACCCAAAAGTACGAATCGTAAACTCTCAAAAACACAGTCTTGAAGTCGTAAACGCCAAGAAAGTACAATCTTGATGTCGTAAACACAATTCCGATCCAGATCTTCAAGCAGGACCACTCGTAAACACAACAAACAGCAGCAGCAGACTCGTAAACACCCAGAAACCTTCAAATCTTCACAAAAACCAACACCTTAACCCAGAAAACTGCTTGAATCGATATCGTGTGAGCCTCGAATCAATGATTCTTGGCTCTGATACCAATTGTAGGTCCGAGATCAACCAAACAACACGATATCTAGACAAATACGAGTGCGGAATCCTCGTATAAGCTTGATTCAAGAACCAAGTAGAAGAAAGAGACTAGATCTAATGTAAAGATCGAGTCTTGAATGAGAAACCCTACTTGAATGAAGCTGATCGTAAACACACACAAGAGAGAGAGATCGTAAACTGTGAAAGTGTATTGGAAAAGCTTGAAGAAATCGATTACAATGAGGTGGTATTTATACCACCTCATACTTGAGCTTGGCCCAATCATAAACACTAACCTAGCCCAATCATAAACATTTAAATGGCCCACATGGCCTATTAACTAAGCTAGATTAAGCCCAAATACAAAAGCCCAACTAATGTTCATGCCTTACATAATATAGCCCTACAATGGTTAACCCCCTCCACGTCTCTCAAGATTACTGCATATTCTGATGCTGACTGGGGTGGGTGTCCGGATTCCAGACGATCTACTTCGGGATATTGTGTTTTTCTGGGTGCTAATCTCATCTCGTGGTCCTCTAAACGTCAGCCCACAGTCTCCCGTTCCAGCGCTGAAGCAGAATACCGTGGTGTTGCGAACACCACTGCCGAAGTCACCTGGGTTCGAAATTTATTGCTTGAGCTACATGTTCCTATTCGCGATGCGAGCATCATCTTTTGTGACAATGTCTCGGCAGTATATCTCTCTGGTAACCCTGTTCAACATCAGCGTACCAAGCATGTTGAAATTGACATACATTTTGTTCACGATAAAGTACGTCTGGGTTCTATTCGTGTGCTTCATATTCCGGCCGACTATCAGTATGCCGACATCTTCATCAAGGGTTTACCTAGAGTTTTGTTCCAGAGGTTCAAGGACAGTCTTCGCATCTTACCATACGCTCGGACTGCGGGGGCGTATTAGTCAATATATTAGGATATTGTATTTATTTGTATTTATCCTTTGTATATTTCCCTTTATTAGATTTAGGGTTTACCTCAATTGTATATATATATTGTAATCTCCTGTTAATAAGATTCAAGGAATTATTCCCGATTATAGTAATAACATAAATTGATACAATTTTTTTCGTATAGAGTAACATATGACTCAAATTAACTAGAGGTCTTGGGTTCAAGTCCCACTTGTAACAAAAAATAAAATACTTGGGGGTTACAAGTTGGGCCGGGGGGTTTTCTCATGAGATGTGAGTTTCCTCCTGATGGGGATTGGAGATAATCGGGTGGGTGGTGTAATGTCCCCGTCAGTGATCCAAATTTGCCGTTAAAAAAAAAAACTATATATGAATTAAATTGATTGTTAAGGATCTTTACCGTCACGGATTTTTCTATACATCGAGGCTTACGGCAAGGAGATCCACTTTTACCATTCTTATTTATTCTCGTTATGGAAGGGCTCAATATTTTGTTAGACTCGATGATTCAAGCTAATTTGTTTAAACAAGCGTATGTTGGTCAAAATAAAGTTCTTTTATCGCATCATTTTTTTTCCGGATGATGATGATGTGATCATTAGTGGGGACTGAAAGGAATAAAACATTGAAAATATTATCCGGATGTTAAATTGCTTTTATTTATTTTCTGGATACATCTTAATACGAGCAAGTCCAACACTTTTGGTATTGGAGTGGAGACAAGGGAAGTCCATTGGCATGCGGCAAAATACGGGTGCCAACCAGCTTTTCTTCCATTTAAATACCTTGGTGTCCCGGTGAGTCATTATATGTCCAAAGTTAAAGGATGGGAGCTGATTCGCATGAAGTTTTCTAAAAGATTAGCGACGTGGAAAGCATGTATGATGTAAATAGGAGGAAGGGTGACTCTAATTTCACCGATTCTTGGTGCATTACCCGCATACTATTTGTCTTCCATTTAAATACCTTGGTGTCCCGGTGGGTCAAAATATGTCCAAATTTAAGGGATGGGAGCGGATTTGCATGAAGTTTTCTAAAAGGTTAGCGACGTGGAAAGCATGTTTGACGTAAATAGGAGGAAGAGTGACTCTAATTTCACCGATTCTTGGTGCATTACCCGCTTTGTTACTTAAATGAAAATGGAGATATCACAATAGTCCGAATGCTCCATGGGTAAAAGTTATTGATTTTATTTTATATTAAACAAATTTTTTTCCAAGATCGAAGTGGTTAAAAATGGTGGAGTTTGGAGCCGTATTGTTAAGTGTATTCACATGCTAGATGAGAAAGATGTGATATCGTTTCCGGCTATGAAGTAACAAGTTGGAAAAGGGAATGCAAAATCTTTTTGGAATGACATATGGATTGGGAGTTTCTCTTTAGCAAGCTCATTTCCTAGTCTTATTAATCTTGAATGCAATAACGACTGCCGCATAACTCATAGGAGATATAATGAGGGGTGGAAATGGGAGTGGAGACGGGAGATTGGGGGGGGGGGGGTGTTGAGGAGGGTCAATTAAAAGGGATGGAATTCTTGTTGAAAAATATACGCTGGGAGGAAAATGATGATATACGAAAATGGGATTTAACATCCAAATGAAATCTTGTGTCAAATGGGTGAGAAAGGCTATTGAAAAGAACATGCTTCCGAATGCTAAGGTTCCTACAAGGTGGAATAAAAATCTCCCAAAAAAGATAAATATTTTATTGGAAGGTTGTTATTGTTGGGATTCGTCAGTGGTATTCGGATTACCAGGTAGTAATTTAATTTTACTAAAACCCGATTTCAAAGTATATATTTACCAAAATATAGTTATGTCAGATTAAATAATACATATATTTTAGAGTGGTGGAAGCAATAAATAATACAGAGTGGTGGAAGTAGTAAATAATACATATATTTTAAATGCGAAAACCATTGACAATTATAACTGCAATATAAATCACCATGACACGCAAACACTAGATAATAACAGATTTATTTAATTAACTTTATATATTAGAAATAATAAAAACAATATTATTTCCACTGATAATTATTATTAACAATTTAATAATAATATTTTCTGCTAGTTATTATTAATAAGTTATAATCAGTCCTTGACATGAAATTAACTGAAATGCCCTCTTTCACTTAACATAAAAATTTAACATCGTTAGTCCAAGGGAATCAGATGATAACAGAATGCAAACCTCAGATGAGATTTGTTAATAATTTGAAAATCAGATGCATGCGACAAAAGTAACCAAACCCCAAAGATGCAAATAGTAATTTACTCCAGTAAAATATATAATAGTAGCATGGTTTGTGTCACTTTTCGTTCTAGAACATCTTTACAAATTGTCCTTTTTCAACATTGTACTTTATTTTCCCCAATTTAATGAAAAATGTCGAACTTTCATGCATTGATGATACTTTTATGCAGTCCATTGTTAAATTATTTATATCCCACTTATAGTCAAATTAACATTTAATGGTTTTGTCTTAGAAAAATAAATAACTTTTTATCCTCGTAGGCTAATACAAAAAGGATGACATTTAGATTGTATTTTAATGATAATGATAAGAAGCAATGTCCTTTTTAACGAAGATTCAAATTGAAAACTTTGAGTAGTGTAAATTAATGTGTAACTTAAATGTTAAAAAATATATACAAAAGCAATTAAAATAAATAACAAAACATAACTAGTATAATATTACATATAGAAGAACTATTGTAGACCGTTTAAATAAAACAAGACTTAATTTCATCAAAATGAGATAGAAAGGTTACTCGTGATTAAATCCCGACTACAACACAAATGTAACTAAGATAAGTTTATACACAAGGGCGTGTGTAATGATAGTATATGTTAGTGAGGGGGTGTGGCCATGTAGAACCCTTTAACGGGCAGAACACCAAGTCAGGAAGCGTTGGTGGCGGTAGCTAGAGGTGACAACAGACGTGGGGTGGTGTATTTTGAATAACTATTCGTTGGTGGTGGCAGTTGGGCCGAGTGACAACGGACGTGTGGTATATCTGTGTGGGTCTCATTGTGTGAGTTTGTCAAGTAGGCAGTGACTAGACTCACCCTTGTGAGTTTGGTAGGAGGGGTATACCTGGGTTTGATTGTGTGAGTTTGATATATATTTTTTTTATAATATTATGATTTAATATATATATATATATATATATATATATATCTATACTATCTTATTATGCATATTGTATCAAGTGGTTGAAAATTAAGATGTACAACTTATTTATGCATAAGGTACAAGTGAAAATTAAGAGGTACAAAAAGAGTAGCCTAATGTACAAGAAGGAGAAGCATATTCAGTTCCACATAAACGATAAGAAGTTCTTGTTGAACCAGAAGCACCTAATTTGAACCAGAAGGAGACACTGACCTCAGCTTTTTGTCTAAACTTATCTCTGTGCTTCTGTACCTGAGCAGGAGACATCGTCCTTTTCAAAATTTGAAATTCAAATCTGCATCTCTCTCTCAGTTCTCAGTCTCAAAAGTTGAAATTCAAGTATTAGATCTCAGCTTTCTCTTTCCTTTCAAACCTAAATCCGTCTAGCATCACCACACGTCCACAGGTTTCTATATCGTCTAGCATCACTCTCTCTCAAATTACTTCTCTCTCGATTTTGTTCTATATCGTCAACAGGTTTCTGGATTTTCATTTTGAATTTCATTTCAAAGATTCACTGATTCGAAGCAGAAATTAAGGTGTCGAAAAGGCACTTAATCCAGATCTACACTCAAAACCTTAATCTTCCAACCGCCTCTTCACTGATTCGAAGCAAAATGAAGGTAATGGCCCCTCACTGACCATCTGCAAACATGGGTTAGCTTTATAGAAACCCTAACTGGGCACCAAAACCCTAATTTTTATTGATATGTTTTGTCTGGTGTCTAATTGCTTCTTAAATCCCGTTTATTTCCCAGTCGACCTCTGAGGCAAGGTTTTGAGGATTCGAGAAGCAGCACATCGACTTCTAGGTTTAGCCTTAAATCTTCCACCCTCCTATTCAGCATTTCAGCCTGTGGAATACCTGAAAGGGTTAGCTTTCGTGTTTCTCTTAAGGTTCCGAATTTTCATCTTCTTTGATATAATACATCTTTAGTATGTATCAATTAGTCAATCTTTAATTTTCACTATGATGTTTAGCCTATTGATGTTTACCATTCAGTTTTTTTGTCTGTATTATGCTACTATTTTTATAGTTAGAAGAAAATGTTCATGGAGGAAGGAGAAGGAAAGCTAGGCTGAAATCTAAAGGTATAACATGTGCTTTCCATTTTGTTTTTTTTTTTTTTTTTGTTTTTAACGATTTTGTTATTCTTTTAAATAGTTTTAAGATATGATGATTTCTTTGTGTGTGTGTTTCTGATTCTTTTAATTCACGATATAACATAATTTTTGTAGACTTATTTGACACACCGTTTATTTATGTGAAGTTTAAAGGGTTTGATGTTAATTTAACAACAAACTTGTTGCTGGACAACTAGAAGTCTGCAGGGTCATCATTAAAAGGTAGAGTGTCAACTGTCAAGGCGGATGATAATGGCAGTTGCTGGAAATCAAAGATCAGATGATGAAGGTGGTTGGGAATTTAGGAATTCATAGATGCTTTCTCTGATTTGAAGTTAGCTTATAGTGGAAAAGGATCATAAGGAATGATGATTGATGATTCATGTAAGTTAGTATCTACTATATAGTTTTTGAAAGACAAAGAACTTGCATCAACACCTTCCCTCAAGTATTTATACCTGATTTTTTTTAAAAAAATACTTATAATTGTAAAGTAACTGATTAGAACGAATTCTTAGATATTTTCATCCATTTGCTTGTAAAATTGTGTTGAGTTATGACCCCCTTTCATATATAATGAGCTTAAGTTGATTGAAGAACCTTGATTTGAGCAGTAGGGCAGGCATAATTAATACCGCAGTTCGATTTTTAATATTAAATAGCCAGGCAATGGATGCTGCTGGAATGGAAGATAAAATGACCTGATATGCTTGTTGACATGGATCCTGTTGGGTTAGACTTTAGAGAGAATTGTTCAAGATTGCCTTCTGTTCAGCCAAAACTTCAAGACGGTTTTGTGTGAACTTCAGGTATACTTCCGTTTCTGAATTTCTAATAATACTTTATCCTAAATAAGTTATTGGAGAAATATATACTTTTTGACATCGAGGTTACTTCTCTTGATGATTAGTGCATGTGAGATTATATTTTTGTATTTATTATATTGTATATCAAGTGGTATTTTAGACTATTAGTTATAAGATTGAGCAAGATATTACATGTTCTTTATGTAAATGTTTATTTCGACTAACTATATTTGATTCTTCATCCTCCAGCTCTTTTGCTATGTTTCCGTGCTTCAATATCAAAATGTCCGACTCTTTTGCTAAGTTTAAAAACGAGGTTCTAATCTTCATTGTTTAATTGTCTTAACTAAGCGTTTTTAAACTTGTAGTATCTTAACAAACTTTTGAATGATTTAAGAATGCTTGAAAGCTGATTTAATCATGTTTTTTAATTCTGATTTCAACCTGACCCGGACATGGTCTGCAAAAACTGGCTTGAAAGTCCATTTGATGATGTCATTTTTTCAGAAACATCTGTAAAGCTTACTCTTGCAGAAACACAATATTGTGAGCACCATCATGCTTCCTTTCTACTTCTAAATTTGGGGAATTTATTGATATCATTGTTAGGGAAAGGCGTTTAAGACGAGGAGACTGATGTAGAATAACCTTCATGTTTGTAAGTCTACATTCCTTTTTGAAATGTTCATTATTGCATTTTATTTCATGTTTATAAAATGTACTTTTATTACACCGGTCAAACAATCAACTTTTATTACAACCTCACACTAAAAATAACATATTATGAACAAACATTCAACTTAATCAATCAGATTAGTATGGTTTTAAAGTTGAGTAGAACTATAATTTTCATTATGTCATTGCAGATTTGCGAGTTCACAACAGTTTGATGTTTACAATTTACAATCAGGTTCGACATGTACAAGGAATGCAAAAGAAACAAAGGTAGGTAGTGACCTTTTGCTAAGGGAGATATTAGTGACAGTCCTTCACCCTTAAGCCTTTGATCCATTGCTATGGGAGATATATGAGAGATCATATAGAAATGCTTAAATGTTGCATTATGGAATGTTTTAATGTTATTGACCTTTTGTAATCTTATGGTTTGTTCTTTGTGTTGTAAATTTGTTAAAATGAAGTCACCATCACGTATTGAGTGTCCATGGTTAATTTGTATAGTGGTTTTAAATATATCATTCAAAAACTATTTTGCTTACTACCTATTAAATATTTATAAATGATTAATTATGTACGGATTTTTCATGGTACATACAACTTATCCATAGAACCATCTTCTAATGTTGCCTTGTTTCTCAACCATTCTAGATCTGGAACCAAAAAGTTCATGAAGGCTATCACTGGTGGTGCTGATGTTAGCAAGATTGGACAGTTTGGTGTTAGTTTCTACTCTGCTTATCTAGGTTGTTTTGGAATTATCCTGGTAATGATTGAAGGCTGCTTTGAAGCTTATCTAAGGCTAATTTGGTCTTCATTTATGTGTAGTGCTCTACCTCGATGACCATGAATTTTATGTTTTCTGATATTTGAGTGGCTTTTTTTGTGGATATATATAAGCAGTGAATATACTTCTTTTTTGTTATCTAATTAATGTCATTTTGTAGAAATTGGTGAATCTGTACTTGGATTAAAGGGCCTTAAGAAAGAATTTGTGGAGCTGGTTAGGGACCTTTATTACTAGCAGCCACATTTTGGGGAAATTGATAAAATGCATTTGCGTGATTTGATGATTGACCTCTTCTGAACTACTAGCAAATGTTTATCTTTCTAAATTTTGTTGAAATTTTATGTTTGGGCTAAGAGAGTGAAGTGTGCTTCTTCTTTTCATTTTGGTTTTATGCAGCAAGATTGATCGGATATTGTTGGATTATTCAAGAATCATGGTAGATTTACTCTTTCAGCTTTGACACATGAGTTTTTTTTTTATATACTTGAATTGTCTAAAGTTTTGTTTTGTTGTGACAGCCTAATTAAAAGGTTATGGCATTGAAGCAGCCACAATTGCACGTGCTGTTGAATCAATCTCGGTTGCCTCTTGGAGTTTTTTGGTGGAAGAGAAGGCAAAAGCAGTAGCAGAGCATTCTTGAATTATCATCAAGTATGTACAAAGCTAGATAGACTGCTTTTGAATCAAACATTGAGCCTCATGTCTAAAGAAATAACACATTTAATAACCTCTCTTAATTTTTTATCCCAGATTTTATTTTTAGGTTTGTTTGAGTTCGGTTTGGGAAACTGGAACATTTCTTGGATCTGCAGAGGTGACAGTGCTACTAAATATGAGGTTGGTAATTCCATCATAGCATGAATTGTTCTTCGTTCCTGTTTGATTGTAGCTGAGAAAATTGAGGTGCGTGTGTCTTTTTTTGTGTTTATTTCTTAGAATACCCTTTTCCAGGCTACTAACGCTTATCTTGGTTTAGGGTTTTATTGTTTTCAATTATTTCTAGGCTACTAACGCTTATCAGGGTAAATCTCTAAACTGTTAAATTTAATAATTCCAGTGGTGCATCCTGTAGCAAGAGCAGAACCCGTGGGGGGCCTTGCTTTCTCGTGTGGGTCGGGCCATTGAGGAAAAGAAATGGATGTTCAGTACATCCGAGAGTTCGAGTATAATTGATGTGTTTTGATTTTAGATTTTCAGTAGTTCTTGTGTAATTGATGGAGCTTATGGTAAAACGGCCACGCTTTAGGCGTTGACTTAGACCATGCTTTAATGAAATCATCGAACATTTTAAATTATGAATCAATGGTAAATAATGATATGAGTAATGACGTAATGTACATAAAAACATCGAGTGTAGATGATTCTTTGGACATTTGTTTCTGCAGGTCTAGCCACATGGCTGGTTTCAAAGGCTACTGTATATATACTAACACGGCAACTGGAGCTTGCAGTGCTATCAACCGAGTTATTTCGTATCTTCCTGTAAGTTATTTCAACTCTATTGGTAAGTAAGGCACAAATATGTTTCATATTATCTGAGTTTTGAGCTCACACTCTTACTTTGAGTAAAATGCGAGTCTATTTATTTTTGGGCTATGGGTTGAATCCGACCCGGAACACATTTTTCCCATTTTTATTGAACAATTACAGACTATTAGGTTATTTCAGTAATTGTTTTAGTTTTCCGAGTAACATGATTTGAAGATCTACAAATTATAACTACACATTGGAAACTTTCAAACTCTTGGAAACTTCTCCTCTATAAATTGAAGTTCTTTTAATGTTCCCTTTTGGCCCATTAGATATTAAACATAACCTGAAATCAAAATCTCTTCGTATATAAATTGACCATCTTTACTTTCAATTCTCAATATTATCATAGATGTTTTGGGAAACACTGACGTTACATTTATATGTGGATAATCTATGTTTATTATGTTATTGAATTGTTGTTGTTGAAGAATTTCAAATGGTTTTGAATGAATTTGAAATAAAATAGATGACTGCGACAGGTTTCAAAAGGATTGTGATGTCACTGAATCGTGAGTCTAGAGGTGTGATTTTCATTCCAGGTGCTCAAGTACACCGGCCAGATACGCTTATGGTTTGTACTCCTGGCTGAAATAATAATAATTTATAGTGGCTCTCATGGAGCAGGGAAGATTATGAAACAAATGAAGATGGGATCTTAGGAAAGAAAACACAAAAGCTAATACCAATTAGCATACTAAAGTGAGTACAAAGATGCAGGCCTGTATTGAATACCAATTTGCATAGCAAAGATGCCTGCATGGAGACAACAATGTAGTTTAAGAAAAGTTTTAAAGAGCGAGGGGCATGATGATTATGGACTTCTTGTAGCAGATTGTTGGTGTGTGCTATGGATAGCATAGTATTATCTTTTCTTTGCATACTCATTTTTTTTTCTAATTGCTATTGCAAATTATAAACCCAATTTGTATCATTAGTTTTGAACTTTAGCTTTAAACTTTATATATATTGTTTCGCTACAGCTTACTTTGCATAACATTCGATTTACACTTTGGTTTTTTTTTTTTATGTTTGACCCATTTATGATCAAGACTTAATGCTAAAGTACTATCACATTATGCATGTCAATACAAATACAAAAGTTGCTCATATTGAATATCCTATTTGTACCAACTATAAGTATTACCACAAGACTATATTTTGCATTTAGACAATTTTAGAACGGTTAGTGACGTAAGCACAAAACTTATTCCGTTTCAGAAGGGTTTCGTTTGTTTCCGTTAGTCCTATCCATCGAAACTCTTACGTGTTCGTTGTTATTTGTTTGAGTTTTACAAGGGTAGATAAGTTAAATCGATGATACGTATGAAAATAATAACAGACGTACAATGGAAAACATATTACGAGAGTATTGATAAACTAACAAAAAAAAGTACTGTGTTGGTTGTTGCCGTCGTCTAACGCATATGTACCACTTTATAAATTTTCGTCACGCCGCATTGCGCTAGCAATAACGAATCACGTTGTAAATTTTCGTGCCGCCATAACGCGCCAACAATGACGAATAGACTTTATAAACAGTCGCCGCTGCCGAATGTGCAAACATAATACTAATAACACGCTATGAACTGTCGCCCGCCGCAACGCGCTACAAATATTGAATATCATTTTGTGCAAACATAATACTAATAACACGCTACAAATATTGAATATCATTTTGTAGATTGTCTACCTATACTGAATTTATAACATTCACTGTTGTGATAAAACCAATGTAAACCCTTAATATTGTTTTTTAGTGGCTCATCCGTTAGAGGAAATTGAGGTGACAACTGCTTCTATGTCTGATGAAGAGTGGTGGGCAAACTTTTGGTGATGAGGTCATCGAAATTTGCATGGCGTACGACGCATATTGACCTCCTCACAATGGAATTCATTGACACCCGGATTTTTATTTTAAAACTACTATGTTATTAATGATATCTAAAAACAATGTTGATGAATTCTATCTTAAAACTCTTTTGGTTTTAAATTACTATGTTTGTGACCAATATATATTTAAATTCGGGTGTTTGTTGTTATTTGTCTGAGTTCTACAAGGGTAGAAAAGTTAAATAGATGATATAAATTAGAACACTAAAAAAACGAATACCGCGATGTAAATTGTCGCGCCCCCATAAACAAGCGAACAAATGACGAATAACGCCCTATGAACTGTCGCCGCCGCAACGCGCGGGTACCCCCCTAGTCTTTACTACCTTATAATGCATATTATATCAAATGGTTGAAAAATTAAGATGTACAATCTGTTTTGGTCAAAAACTGCCTAAGCAATTAGTTGATCAAACTTTGTATGTGAGGTAGCGTGTTTGATGTAAATAAGGATGAAAATGCAAATGTAAAGGTTGACGCGAGGATGTAACGAGGGAAAATCCAAGTATCCTTGAGTATCCTCAAGGAGCCTGGCAAAAAACCTCGGGGGCCGGTTCAAAGTACCTGCCGCCTAAAACTTTTATATAATGAAAGTTCTGATTACAAAGTAAATGAGCTCGAATTCTAAGTGTTGCAGAGAATTGTAATCGAAAAGATTGTGTGTGTGTGTAAGCCTAGAGCTCTTGTTTAAATACGAAATACATAGCAACTAATTTTCCTAAAAAGTAGCAAGTAAGTCCACGTTCGCCAACTAGCCGTTTGAATCCCAACTGACCCATGATTCTGTTGATAGACCGAGTCTTTAGGACACGTGATGAATGACCGAGTCAATCCTGCGAGTAACAAACAATAGAGAAGCAACCGTTAGCAAGTAAATATTATTCAGGATCCTTACCATGAAGTGCCTACGAGCTGATATGAGCTGCTCATTGTCTCCTGAATTCTAGTACCAACAATTGCCCCCAAATTTTTGGCAGTTGGTGCATGCGGGACAGCTGTCGAAAATTTGAATTTCTGGCTTATCTCTAAGTAACTATGATTTGATGGGGAGTAATTAGCCCCAACTTCCCAAGCGAAGTTCTCGTCAGATTATCCCTTTATAACCTTCTCACCACATTAATTCTTCACCACATCTTCTTCTCGGCGAAACCCTAGAGCTCCTCGCATCTTCTCCAGGTTAGTTTCTCATTCCGCCCTTCTCGTTTTCTCTGAGCATGGGAAAAACTCCTGCACAGTCATCGGCCACGGTCTCCGACCAAGTGACCGACGAGTTCACCGACCAAGGTCTCCTCCCGGCGACGGCGGAGGAAACTTGCAATTTTGACGATCGCAAGATCGCACTGTTGAAACGATCCCGCTGTTTCCCCGCTGGAGCTGAAATTCGTCCCTTTGACCCTTCTTTGAAAGCCGACCACATCTCCGACGAATGGGTTTGTTTTCTGAACTACCCTTTTCTTCTTGGCATGACATTTCCGTTTCCGACACTGGTGAATGATTTCTTTTCCGTCACCGGTCTTGCTTACTCCCAAGTCATGCCAATGGTGTGGCGTATTCTGTTCTCTCTCGAAAGTCTGAACCAGTCCCATAATCTGAATATTGGAGTTGCTGAAATTTGTAAAGTTTACCGGTTGGCCACTCACGGCAACAGTAGATTTGTTTTGAAAATTCGAACTGGAGAAGCTCAGATGATCCCTAGGACTTCTCATAACGACCATGACTGGAGGCGTCAATTTTTCTTTGTGAAACGAAGTAGCCTTGCTGGTTGTGAGAACCTTCCTACCCAGTGGGTCATTAAGGGTAGGAAGAGTTTTAGTAACATTCTAACCCCATATACTCTTCCATTGCATGAAACTGATATGATTGTGTTTCTGTCTTTGCAGCGCCCAAGTTTGAAGCTCTGATCAAGCCGACCCGTGAATCCTCCAAGAAGCTTAAGGATCTTTTCAGCATCCCAGCAGCAGAAAGAAGTTGCCAGCCCGAGGACGTTTCAAGTGCCAGAAGCATTTCTCAACAATCTCTCAGCCCTTCAAGAACCATGTCAACAGGTACTTTCGTTTAATTGTTCCCTTTCCGTCTTTGAATTGTGTTTCATTACTTCTGAAATTGATCCTTCACTGTTTTATGATGAAGCTCCAGGTTCGGCCTCCAACTTCTCCTTCAAGGACCTTAAGCTGCTCATTGCCAAAAAGGAGAAAACTGAGGAGACCAGCAGCAAGGCTCCTACTGACATCTCAGCCCCCAAGTTCCGAGCTCCGAGCACTCGTTCCAAGACTTCTTCTGCAAAGAAGCGCAAGGCTCCTGACTCCACTATCAATGTGGACAGCTTCGATGATCTCCCTCCCGTTGCAGCTGCTAACAAGCTGCTCTCACTGCAGGCTGTAGTGAACATTGTAAGTCGTAGTTTAATAATAGGGAAATATGTAAAAATGAAAGTCATAACACTTCCCTTTTTGATTCTGATGTGCAGGGCATTGACAAGCTGAGCCACGAGGTGATTGACCTCGAAGGCAAAGTGGAAGCCCTGGAGCAGAAGCTCGAAGCAGCTGAACAGAAGCTTGAAGCCTCTGAACTCAAACTTGATCAGGCCACGCTCCGTCTTGAGAAGCTGAACAAGGCCGCAGCCAGCAATACTCGCCACTATGAGAAGCAGCTCAAAGAGAAAGATGCTGCGGCTGCTGAAGCTCTGAAGCAGGCCGAACTGAACGCTCAATCTTCAGCCGCCATCAGCGTGCTGGAGTGCATGATTGAGATGGCAACTGCCGCACAGGCTGATGGCTTCACTCCAGAGAGCTGGCCGGTGAAGGACTGGGAGGTGAGCCTTAAGAAGCTGCTGGCTGAGAGGGGAGATGCTCCTGAAAAGGCTGAGAAGGAGGCTGAGCCGGAGGTCGAGAAGGAAGCTGAGAAGGAAAAGGGCAAGGGCAAGGAGGTTGAGCAGGCGGAGGCTGCTGGTGATAAGCTGGGCGATGAGGACGATGCAACGGTCTGAGCCCGCTTTTTTAGTTTGTTTGGTTCATGGTCAGGTTCAGGTTCAGTAAACAATATTTGTGGTGAAGCTTTTGTAAACAATGGTTGTGGTGAAACAAAAACAACGGTAGTTTAACTTTTTTGGGGGCTTGGATGGAGGGACCTTGAGTTTCAAGGCGAAGTCCAAGCTCCTTTAGACAATATAGTTGGCCACAGGTGGAGGGATCTTGGGTTCCAAGACGAAGCCTGGGGTCAACTTCTCTAATTTCCTGCATAAATATGACTTAGTAGTATTTTGATCATCATGGTGTGCCGTGTATGCTTTTAATTATTTTGAAAAATGTTTGAATGAGGATCCTACAGGATGCTCAGCATAGTTTAGTTGAAAAACTCAAAAGTTTATTAAAATTTTGTCAATGTTAACAAACCATGATGCCATCTAATACTTAGTAATAAAAATACGTATTAAACGCAGTATCAATATAACCTGTTTGAGAATACTCCAACCGTAGAGGTAGTCAGGATCTCTAAGGATCCTTAGGAATCCTTAAGATAGACTTGATGAAATTCCGATTTTAAGGCATAAAATACCTCAAAAACCTTGAGCACTTGTGAATAAGCTAATCTGGGGTCAAGCCCAATCTTGAGAGACACGAAAGTGCCTAGACCTTAGTTAATGTGAGAACATTAAAAACCTTTGTTATTCTGAGGACAAGCTCAAAAATACTTGGGACTAAGCCAACTGGGGTCAAGCCCAAAACTTGAGAGACATAAATATGTCTAAACCTTTGTTGACATGAAAATGCCAAAAACCTTAGAATCTTTGAGATGACACGTCTGCCATCCATTTTGAAGTGTACTCTATGGCCAATAGTGATGAAATTATCAGCCACCCCTAGATGGACTGGTCGCACCACCTTGAACCACAGGCCACCATCATGCGCTCCTGGCGAGGGTCTTGCGCTCCTGGCGATTCCCATTAGTGAACGAGAAGGTGAAAACCTCCTAAACCTTTTGACAGCATTCAGAATGCTTTAGACTTAGAAGAGGTGATCAGCCTCTAGCTTATGGTAGGACGCTCGGAGCACCTATAAAACACTTCAAGGCTCGGTGAGGGGTGGGTGTTAGTTTCGCTAACACCCCTCCGATGCCTAAGTCAGTACACATTTCAAAAATAATAATGTGAAAATGAAATAAGGGTAAAAATCATACCTGAGGTTCTCGAAGTATGGACAAGGATTCTCTGATATGCTCAAAGGATCCAAAGGGAACTTATATAAAATATAACTTCAAATGAATCGCATTCCAAGCTCTTGGGAGCAGCTCACCTTCCATAGTAACTAACCTGTATGCTCCTTTTCCAGCTTCTGAATCCACCAGGTAAGGTCCTTCCCATTTAGGCGCGAGTTTCCCATGTGCCGGATTGGTTGTATTTTGAAAGGCTTTCCTGAGTACCAGATCTCCTACTTGAAATCTTCTGATCCTGAGATTCCTGTTATAAGATTTGGCTATCTTTTGCTGGTATGCTGCCATCCTAAATTTTGCGAGGTCTCTGATTTCTTCAATTGTTTCGAGATCTTCAAGGAGCTCTTGTTTGTTTGCTTCAAAATCTCGGCAGCTTGTTCTCGCAGTTGGCATCACCATCTCAGTAGGAATTACAGCTTCGGATCCAAACACTAAGGAAAATGGTGTTCGACCAGTAGCATTCTTGGAGGTTGTTCTGTCGGCCCATAATACGAAAGGTAGCTCTTCAGCCCATTTTCCTTTCTTGTCTCCTAGCTTCTTCTTGAGGTTATTGATGATAATCTTATTGCTCGATTCTGCTTGGCCGTTAGCTTGTGGATGTATGGGAGTTGAAGTTACCATCCTGATGCCCCATGCCTCACAAAAACTTGTTGTCCTTTTTCCAATAAATTGAGATCCATTGTCGCACACTATTTCTGATGGAATTCCAAATCTTGTTAAGATATTCCTTTTGATAAAGGAAATTACTTCCTTTTCTCTAACTTGAACAAAAGCTTCGGCTTCAATCCACTTAGAAAAGTAATCTGTCATAGCCAGCATGAAGACTTTTCCTCCAGGTGCTACAGGCAGCTTACCAACTATATCCATTCCCCATTTCATGAACGGCCATGGAGATGATATTGAATGGAGCGGCTCAGCAGGCTGATGGAGGATGTTGCCGTGCCGCTGACATGCATCACACTTCTGAACAAAGGCCATAGCATCCTTCTTCATGGTGGGCCAGTAGTATCCTGTTCTTAATACTTTTGAATATAGTGATCTGCCCCCAGTGTGATTGCCACAATCACCTTCATGAATATCCTGAAGTACCGCATGTGCTTCAGGCTGCTCGAGGCATCTCAAGTATGGTCCTGCAAGAGATTTCTTGTATAAGATACCATTTATTATTGAATATGGAATTACCTTTGTTCGGAAGAGTCTGGAGTTCTCGTTTTTTGGGATTTCTCCTTCTTGGATAAATCTCCTAATAGGGTAAGTCCAGGATTCTTGAGGATCCTGGGAGTCTGTCATTTCTTGATCTTTATCTGTTGTAACATCGTTAACTTCTTGTTCTTCAATTGCTGGTGTCAGGATGTGAGTTATGGGAATCTTGACACCTTCTGGGATCCTTAAAGATGATGCTAAATTTGCCAAAGCATCAGCTTCTGCGTTTTCTTCTCTGGGTACCTGTGATATGCTGCAATTTTCAAAAGATAATGCTAATTGTTTTACAAGGTCCAGATATCTGGTTAGCCTTTCGCCTTTCACTGCATAGGATCCATTAAATTGGTTAGTTAATAACAAGGAGTCAATAAAAACTTGAATGTGTTGGATACCCATATCTTTAGCGAGTTGTAATCCCGCAATTAAAGCTTCGTATTCGGCTTCATTATTAGTAGCCTTGAATTCACAGTGGATAGATAGAGGGATAATGTCCCCCTGTGGCGATTTCAGTAGCGCACCCAATCCTGTACCTCTAACATTAGATGCTCCATCTGTATACAAGACCCAGCTGCCTGAAGCTTCTTCGAGCTGCTTGACCTCAAGTTCAACTTCTGGCAGTATGTCGCTGCTGAAATCAGCCACAAAGTCTGCTAAGGCTTGTGACTTGATCGCTGTTCTTGGTTCATATATGATTTCATAGGCACTTAATTTAACTGCCCATTTCGCCATTCTTCCAGACATCTCTGGCTTTCTTAAAACACACTTAATAGGATAGTTAGTTTTCACATAAATAACATGAGTTTCAAAATAATGTCTTAACTTTTGAGAAGCCATGATAAGGGCTAAAATCAATTTTTCTAAATAAGAATACCTGGTTTCAGCATCTAGCAATGTTTTGCTTACATAGTATACTGGATGTTGCTGCCCCTCATGATCCTTCACAAGCACAGCACTTACCGAGCTGCCTGAAACCGCTAGATAAAGAGACAGTGGCTCGCCTTTAACTGGTTGCATCAGAAGCGGGGCGGATGACAAATATTCTTTCAAAGAGTTCAGAGCTGCTTCATGCTTCTCACCCCATTCGAACTTTTTGTTTTTCTTCAGTATGTCATAGAATTCTTTGCTCTTTTCGGAAGATCTTGATATGAATCTGTTAAGTGCTGCTACTCTTCCAGTCAATCTTTGAACTTCTTTAACGTTTGTTGGAGACTTCAAGTTTATAATAGCTTGTATCTGCTCAGGGCTGGCTTCTATTCCTCTTTCAGTAACCATGAAGCCCAAGAATTTGCCGGCTCTTACTCCGAAATGGCACTTGGAAGGATTCAATTTCATGTTGAACTCGTCCAGGATATCAAATGCGGCTTCAAGATCTTTGGGATGATCTTCTGCTTTCTTCGATTTCACCACCATATCATCGATGTATACTTCCATGGTGTCCCCCAGCTTGTCTTTAAACATCATGTTGACTAGCCTTTGGTATGTGGCACCTGCATTTCGTAAACCAAAAGGCATTGCAATATAACAATAAATACCTGTAGGGGTCATGAAGGCTGTGTCTTCCTGATCTGATGGTTCCATTTGAATTTGTTGAAAGCCCGAAGATGCGTCCATAAAAGTTAGCATCTCATGCCCAGCAGTTGCGTCCACCATAGAATCAATATGCGGTAGAGGGAATGGGTCTTTAGGGCAGGCCTTGTTTAGGTCTGTGTAATCTACACATACCCTCCACTTACCATTCTTCTTTTGGACTACCACCACATTAGCCAACCAGCGAGGATACTTAACTTCTCTGATCATTTTTGATTTGAGCAGCCTGTCAACTTCCTCTTGGATTATGATGTTTCTCTCAGGAGCGAACTTTCTTCTCTTCTGATGTATTGGCCTGAAAGATTCATCTATACCAAGTTTATGAGTAATAATATCTTTAGATATACCTGTCATGTCTTCATGTTTCCATGCAAATGTCGTGACTCTGGACTTTAAGAGGCTCACGAGCTGCTCCTCAGTATCCTCAGGAATATTTGTTCCTACCAGCACTTTGATTTCAGGATCTTCAGGATTGAGTTGAATTTCTTTGGTCTCCAATTCCTTTGTCATCTGAACTCTTCGTGCTGGTTTCTTTAATTGCTATGCTGGCCTTGACTTGATAGTGTTCTTCATAGCAGAAGTGTAGCAGTCTTTGGCTTCTTGTTGATCACTTAATATTCTTACAACTCCCCAAGGTGTGGGAAGCTTCACACATTGATGATAGGTAGATGGAACTGCTTTCATATCATGGATCCATGGCCTACCCAAGATTACATTGCAACAAGGCAGGGAATCAATAACGCAGAATTTCTGCATGGAATTGACCCCTTCTATGTAAACAGGAAGTCTGATGTCTCCAACCGTATGCTTGGTTTCTCCGCTAAATCCTACTAATACTGAGGATCTTGGAATTATTTCTTCTTCGGGAATGCTCATCTTCTTAAGCACGTCCAATTGAATAATGTTGACCGAGCTGCCATTGTCTATCAGGATCCTGCGAACATAATGGTTAGCAATACATAATGTAATTACCAGACTGTCATGATGAGGATCCTGGATGTCCTGCTTATCAGTTTCGTCAAAAGAAATGACTTTGTCTTCAGTCAATATTGCATTCTTCTTTGGTCGGCTGCTTTGATCCATTTTGGCCTCCTTGGCATGTCTTTTTGCTGATGAGAAAGAGGCCCCACATATGTCAGATCCTCCAGAGATGAAATTGATCACCTTTGCATCTGCTGGTGGCGACTGAGCTCTTTTGGGCAGCTCAGCAGCTTCTTGAGTTTTGCTTCTCTTTCTACCGAACAATTCCTTGAGATGCCCCTTGCTGAGCAGGTAACTGATCTCTTTCCGAAGGGCTATGCAATCGTCTGTTAAGTGCCCAAAGTCTTCGTGGTAGGCACACCATTTAGACTTATCTTTCCATGATCCTTGTTTATCCGATTTTCTTGGCCATCTGGCTTTATCACCTAGATCCTGCAAGGCACATAACAAACCACTTGTGTCAACCGAAAAGCAATAATCAGATACCTTTGGGAAGTTCTCTTCGTCGTCTTCCTCTTCCACTTCGTTGACCCTTGGGTTATCATTACGATAATAGGGTTTGTTTCTTTGTTGTTTCCCGGGAGAGTTTGTCCTTCTGCCCGACGTTTCTTCACCTCTTTTTTGGATCTTCTTATCGTCTTCTAACCTGATGAACCTCAGTGCCCTTGTTCTGACCTCATCAAGGTTCCTGCAAGGAGTCATAACCAAATCATCATAAAATCGGGAATCCCCTCTAATCCCCATTTTGAAGGCTTCTACAGCAGCTGCCATATCCAAGTTAGGGATATCTAGAGCTTCTCGACCAAATCTGGCCACGTAATCCCTTAGGGATTCACTGGGTTTCTGAACTATCCTGTACAAATCACCAGTGAGCTTCTCAAAGCTCCTGCTGCAAGAAAACTGGTTATTAAACAAGTTAGCCAAGTGGGGAAAAGAAGTAATAGTATTAGGAGGGATACTGAGTAGCCATTTCAAGGCTGGTCCTGTCAGTGTTGAACCAAATCCCTTGCATAAGCAAGCTTCTTTGATGTTTGCAGGAATGGGGTTGATCTCCATTCGCTCCCTGTATTGTGCCACGTGCTCCTCAGGATCTGTGGTTCCATCGTAGAGTTTCATGTTGGGGGTCTGAAATCTTTTCGGTATCTCTACGTCACAGATGGGCCATGCAAATCTGGATATCCTGTGGCTGCCCGCTGGCACTTCAGGAATTGGACGAATAACACCAGGAACACTTGAGATCATGTCTTTTAATCTCTGAAGTTCCCTGGCGATGACGGGGTCAATACCTGCATCCTGCACAATTCCTTGGTTAGGGTTAGTATAATAATTATCAAAGTTGTTACCGGCCCTGGAAGTTTGTAGAGGGATTTGAGGTCCATATCCAGTATCTCTAACGATGGTTGGCTCAGTCGTAGTCTCCACTTGCATGGGGATGAAGTCTCCCTCATGCATCTCCTGAGATGAACCTGGGAACGTGCCTGCAGAGACAGTAGGGTTAGAAAATAAGGATCCTTGAGGATCCTGAGCAGCTCGGAAGCGGCTCCGGTATGGTTGGAATGGCTGTGATGAGGATCCCTGTGGCATCTGTGGAGTAGGCATTGCTGATTGCTGACTCCAAGGCTCATGTAGGTTTGCTGCCGTGAATTGTTGTGATCGAGATGCGGATTGATGCGTCGAGACTGCTGGCACCCGATGGTTTAAAAACCCGGCTGGTTGCTGACTTGAGCATCTCGGCGGCTGCTGACTTCCATACTCGCTGTAGTAAGATTCTGGGGGTTGCTCAGAGTAGAACCCTGAGTATTCCAGATCCATCATCCTGGAAGTCTTCTGATGCTGAGTGCCTGAGGATCCTGCAGTGGTAACTGTTGCAATACCTGACTTTTGAACAGTAGAGGGATTTACTTTCAGTTTCGGCTGCTCCGATATTTCCGGAGAGTTGAACCCGAATGATTTTGGGATCAAAGGGCTGATTTCCTCTACTGGTTTCTTAGATTTCTTCAATTCCATGATCTCCTTCATCATTCTCTCGTTGGTTTTGGTTTGTTCATCCGCATGGGCCTTCATTTGCCTGATCAAAACATAGAGATCATTATTAGAAATAGTAGAGTCAGTGGACGTACCTTGAGATCCAGTAAAAGTGGGGTATTCCACTCCTCTAGTATTAGTATCAGCCACTTTCTTCATCATTGGGGGAAGACCAGCATTGATGATCGGTTTAGTGGATGAAACGGATTTCGAGGTAATCTTTTGTTGGCTCGACATTTTCAAGAATTGGTTATGGGAAGAAGATCAAGGCTTTTAGCTGAATTCAAACACCGTTTGCCCCACGGTGGGCGCCAAATTGTTTTGGTCAAAAACTGCCTAAGCAATTAGTTGATCAAACTTTGTATGTGAGGTAGCGTGTTTGATGTAAATAAAGATGAAAATGCAAATGTAAAGGTTGACGCGAGGATGTAACGAGGGAAAATCCAAGTATCCTTGAGTATCCTCAAGGAGCCTGGCAAAAAACCTCGGGGGCCGGTTCAAAGTACCTGCCGCCTAAAACTTTTATATAATGAAAGTTCTGATTACAAAGTAAATTAGCTCGAATTCTAAGTGTTGCAGAGAATTGTAATCGAAAAGATTGTGTGTGTGTGTAAGCCTAGAGCTCTTGTTTAAATACGAAATACATAGCAACTAATTTTCCTAAAAAGTAGCAAGTAAGTCCACGTTCGCCAACTAGCCGTTTGAATCCCAACTGACCCATGATTCTGTTGATAGACCGAGTCTTTAGGACACGTGATGAATGACCGAGTCAATCCTGCGAGTAACAAACAATAGAGAAGCAACCGTTAGCAAGTAAATATTATTCAGGATCCTTACCATGAAGTGCCTACGAGCTGATATGAGCTGCTCATTGTCTCCTGAATTCTAGTACCAACACAATCTTTAAAGCTACATGTACAAGTGGGAAATTAAGAGGTACAAGTAATTACAGCTTATGTACAAGTCTTTAAAGGCAAAATCTTAAAATTTATGTTGAAAAGTCTTGAGATCGATTCTCCGGAAAGGTTACTGACACCGTACAAAACCCGGTGCTCAGATCAAACACCCCAAATTGGCTTCACGCTCATCAGAAATCACCAAATGCGGTAGGAGAATCTTCTTCTTTCTCCCCTTTCTTATACACAAATGTGCTTTGTGCCTTTCCTTTTTAGACCTAGAAACAAAAACGATTGCAGCCTTTGTAGTGATTGCAGAAGCAAATCTCCATTTTGAGAAGAAAGTTCAGTTGCTTTGCATAATTGAAGAAGTTGCAGACCTAAACAAGGAAACAAGTCAATGGGAGATTTCAATTCAGTACTTCTTTGACCTGATTCATGAGCACTGCTATTTCAAATTTTGAAAACCTAATCTCCTCACTCAAATCTCAAACTGTAATCCGACGGTTCTCTCACCTTTTTCACACGGATTGCTCATTGATTTGGATTTTTATGACGAGGATTGAGCCTAGGTTAAAATCGCAGACACCATATAAGTACACACGAAGTTCATCTTTGCTTCTGGAAATTGAAATCGAGATTAAGGTATGGTTCTTATATGTGGGTACTTTTCTCTTTTAATTAGAAGCCATAGCAATCCATAAGAAATCACATTTGTGTTTTTCGTTTTCAACATTGTCGTTTTCAACATTGTTCTTGTATATGTGTTTTAGGTTAAAATTGAGAAGATCCACCCCAAGTTTTGACTAAATCCATTGAAGATTGAATTCAGGAGCTTTGATGGTGGTGGTGTGGTTCTCAGCCAAGTCCAATAACAGAGTTTTTGATTAAATCCATTGAAGATTAACAAGCACCCAAAGTATACAAGTCCTTTGAAATAAGTAAGTTGAATCAGTCAATTTTTGGTACCTTTGGGTGAATCTACGTTTTTGTTGTTTGATGAAATGTGCTATCACATTTTCTTGGTCTTTTAATGAGCTTATGTGAAGATTTGATGTAAGAAACTATGTTATGTTTTATGTGTAAGTTAGTTTTGGGTTAGACCTTACATGAGGGGAGTAAATTTTTAAGTTAGTTCTATGTGTATGATTTTGATGTCCAAATGATTTGATAAATATGAAAACATGATTAATAAACAACTCTACATGGCTTCAGTTATAGAATTAGATTTTTGATGAAAGCCATATGTAGGGTATAAAAAACACAACAGGTTGTCAAAGTCTATAGTGCTTTATTTGTCATGTAGTGCTTTATTTTGGTGATGTAGTGCTTTATTTTTCTAAAATGTGGTTTCACTGGATGCAATCCACTGGTAGTTTTGAGTCTGAATGAGTATGTTCTTTGTTTTTGCGTAAGGTATTCTTCAAGTTTTGTAAACTTTATGTTGGTAGTTAATTATAACTTTACAAATATTTTTCTACAGGGGCAGCTTTTTCTGTTGAATCATGCTTTATATTTCCAGTTATTTCCGAGGATCTTCGCTTTATATTTCCAGTTATTTCTTTCCTTTTATGAACTCTCAAATTAATGAAGCATGAACTCCCAAATTCATTTATACTGATGGTAAAAAAACAATTACATTTGTTGGTATAACTATAGTTCATAAGATTCAACTTTCATTTATCTAAAAGAACATATTGTGTTGCTGATAATTGTATCGGGGCTGTTAACATGCAATTGAGAGTTTTTAGCCGTGACCCAGCCGATTTGAACCCAGTAGTCGTTGGAGCCCTTGACACGTCATCAGGGATCTAACTGGTGGAGAATTGGGAGGAACACATGAGTCTCATGCATTCCGAAATCATTCAAAATGGGTTAATCGGATCACCCAAACAACCGACCCAATAAAATATAAAGCATTTTGAATTAGTCTGCCCATGTTGCTTTTGAATTCATCTGCCATTATTTTATGTTTTACTCTTTTTATTTAATTTCCTTTTGAAATTGTCTGCAACTAATTTTTCTTTCCTATGTATTTGAATTCCATTGTTAATTCAAGTTTGGCAATTTGAGTGGTTTTTGGATTCGATTATTGATTTTTTGGTGGTGTCTTTGTATCTCAGGAAAAGTGGTCATGATCTTTGGCAACCAAACCTCCAAGAAGAAGGTCATGTACAGAAGCATGGCCAAGGTTTTCGAGTCTTTGAGAATACTATGGATTTTAAGGAGGCTATTATGCAAAACTTATCTTTGTGTACACAAGTCACTTTTATTCTATTAGAAGTTCTTATATTGATAATTAAAAACTACCGTACATTTTTTATCTTGGTTTTAGGAAGTGCTTTGAAGCCCATTATTGTGGACCCCCTTTGGGTTCATGTAACGAGTGATTATAAGAATTCATTATGTTTTATGGTGTTTAGGGTTTAGTCTGAATTTTTGTGATATTTGGCATGAATACATGGCTTGCTTTGTATGAATAAATTGTTTGACCCCTTCTATTTTTATCACTTGGAAACTAATAGAGGTATAATATAATATATAACGAGATGATTACAGAAAATAAGTACCGTATTAGATGATTGTCGCCGTTGTATCGCGCATGTACCGCATCATAAATTGTCGTTCTGTCGCATCGAGCTAACGGAAAGGAAATTAAATAAAAAGAGTAAAACACGCGGACATAAGACAAATAACATGCTATAAACTATCGTCCGCCGCAACGCGCGAACAGAAGACGAATAACACACTATACACTGTCGCCGCCGCAACGCGCGGGCACACGGCTAGTATATATATATATATATATATATATATATATATATATATATATATATAATAAAATGAGATATATGGTTAATAGAGGATGATGGCCAAAACTCACACTACTTTTCTCAAGGAAGCAACCTAGAAACCATATTGCATAGTCTTACAATTACCCTTACACATTTGCGTGCATAATTTGGCACCAAAAGATATATAAAAGCAAAACAATAAACTTTGTAGACAAAAGGAGAAAAAATGGGTTTGAAAGTACTTTATACAAAGCCTATGGTTTTTTAGACCCATGATTGGGGACTTTTATATATACCTCCATTCATATTGGTATACGGTTTCTTAATAGGTAAGCTTCTATTAAGATGTGGAAAATAACTAATTAATTTATTGTAAGATAACTATATGTTATAAAATTGCATATATTAAATTAATAATGTTAATAATATAAATTAGACGCTTTATACATTTATGTAGTGATGATAGCAACCTTTTTCAACCACAAGTTTGGTACAACTTGATTTTGATGGAAACCGTCATCTTATAGACATGTTTGTAATGTTTTGTAAGACGAATTTAAACTTCATAGAAAACAAATCAACTTTGATTTCGTTAAAGGGATTAAAACTAGGATATACTTCATCGTGTTCACAAGCTTTAAAAAAATTAGTCCCACATAATAGTTTATGCACATAAATGGCACTATTATTAGGGTATGGGAGTGTGGATGTAGGTGGACCATACCTCTATCCGAAATGGTAGAGAAGTTGCTTTCAGGGAAAGCCCTAACTCCAAACTAGAAGAGAAAGCGACACCGACAACCGAAAAGAGAAAGAGACGAAGAAAATGAGAACCACAAGCCAAAGACACCAAAAAGGGAATGGTGAAGAAATAGATAAATATATTAAAAAATAAATAGTAATAAAATAAATAAATAAATAAATAGTAGAAAAAATGAATAATAAAAATACCCACTAAATTAAAAGAATGTTAAAAAGGAAGATTAATAGTTAAATTAAAAACCCACCCAAGACCTCTATATGTCCTTATCCTTAATTTTACGGCTGCATGATGTTCTATCCTTAACTATATCATCAGAGAGATGCAAATCAAGCATAATATGCTCCTCTCGCGTTAACTTAGACCTACCTCTCCATCTTCCCCTCGACCGTGATGGTATCTACCGAACGAACTAGCGCTATCAACTGTCTCATCTTCACGTGCTTAAACCATCTCAATCTTCCCTCATGTACCTTCTCTGAGATATTCACCACTATAAATCTTTTTCGAAAGATCTCATTTCTATTTCGGTCCAAGCGAGTTTGACCACTCATCCACCTCAACAATTCTCATCTCAAGCTTATGCACCTGTCTTTTTGATGGCCCAACAGTCAGAGCCATAATACATTGTCGGTCTGACGACAACCTTATAAAATTTTCATTTTAGCTTAGCAGAAAACCTCCTGTTGCACATTACACATGTGGCCGCTCGCCATCTACACCAACCCACTCTGATGCGATGGGCTGCATCACTATCAATGCCCCATCGTTCTATACAAATGATCTCAAGTACTTAAACATAGTAACGTACGGAACCACCTGACCTTCAATAGTAATCTGGTCATCCTTAACCTTGCTCGCCCTACTGAAGTTACAGTGAATGTACTCGATCTTATAACGACTAATCAATAGGCCTTGGATTCCAAAGTCGTTTTCCACTCCTCAAGCTTTTCGTTCAAACACTATTTACTCCCTGTGACTAATATAATATCATCAACGAAAAACATAACATACACCACGAAACTGCCTCCTGGATTGACTTGGACACCACGTCCATTACAACAAAAAAGACCAAGGGCGACTCAACCATTTTGGGACCTAAAATAAACTAAAAATCCGAGGCCCTTTCGAAAATCCACTATATGAATCTTCCTCATTTATGTGACCAAGGGCGACTCAACCATTTTGAACCTTTCTTTGGTGTTTTAAAGTCAAAATGGGCAATACTCAAGCGGGGGGCCTGAGCGATGACTTGAGAGAAGGTCGCCAAAGTTATGTATGCGGTATTGATATTACATAAACATGATCTTAAAAGATAAAGGAAAAGCAATATCATCGGTACACATCCGAGACCCTTCGGTTAATCGGGTTCTCGATGACGATGTTCTGCTAGAGTTGCGAGACTCAAAAACACATGTTCGCCTACGTCATGACATTAAGACATCGCCACGAACATGGATGTGTTTTTTCCGGAGGAAGAGTTAAACGCGTAGTTGTCATTTTTATTTGAGTTCAAATAAATGTATTTTTTTTATTTTTAATGTAATGGTACTTATTTATTTAATTTGAATATTTATGTTTAATTTTAGTATTTATATTTAAATTTAATTATTATTTCCTTATTTATTTCAAACTAACTAATTTAAAAAAAAATACTTCCCACAAAAACTTTCAAAACTTCAAAATCTATCACTTCCTCTCAAAATTCTTTATAATTCTTTAAAATTTTTATTTTTTTTCTCTCATGCGTGACACACTTCTATTTATTAAAACTAGAACTTTAAAATCTACCACTGCTCCACAAAAAAAAAAAAAATCATAAATTCACCATATTTATATCTATTAGGGTAATGGTAATATCCATCCCGTGACCCCGCGACCCCAAGTTCTCCCAAGTTTCCCATGACCTCAAACTTTTTTCAAGTAATACCCACCCCAAGCTTCCCAAGACCCCAAACCTTTAAAAACTAGGTGAGACCCACCATCACCACCCTTTCCCAAACCCTTTCCCGAGCCCCTTTCCTCGGTGCCCAGACCCCGAAGCCCTCTACCGAACACCTCTCCCGCACGGTGGATTATGGTGTTCCCGCGATCCCGAACCTCCCAAACCCTCTCCCAAACTAGCTCGGGGTGGATATTACAATCACCCTTATAACTAAAAAAAACCCTAAATTTTTACTTAGCTTTGCCCCTAAATAGTTAAGCCACCCCTACATATTATTTCCCTACAAAACTACAAAATAGCACAGTTTGTAGAGCCTACAAAAACCCTTTGCATTTGCTGGCTTCCATCCATCTATTATTGTTGGTTTCCTTCTTCAAGGAGAAGAAAAGTTTTTTTTTTCATGATGATAATAGAAACCAAATCTTCATTTGTTTTAGTCACCCCCAACCAAAGAGGCAAAGATACTGATTGTTTGAATTGAAAAAAATAAATAAATAAAGAAATAAAAAACCCTTCGCTTCAGTTATCATTATCTTCCCATTTCTCCTTCTCCTCTTTCTCTCTCCATCTTCAATCTTCTGCATCCCACAAAGATTTACAGATTCATATATATATTTATCATACAAAGTTTCAATTTTTCATGGATCTACAGATCCAACCCATCTAAACCCACATGGGTTTGCTTTAATCTCATTCGGATCTTCATCTTTTCGTTTGATATGATTCAGTAGCTTACCAGAAAACATACATTGGAAACAAACCCTAATTTTCAACTGTAAGTCTTGCATCTTCTTTCTTTTTAGGTTTTGTAAATTGTCAAGATGTTAATTTTGCACTGGTTTGGTATGGTTGACCTTGTTTGACCTCTAATTTTGCAAACCCTTTTGAAGATCCAGCTTAATTAGGTCTAGATTTTCTGATTTTAAGCTTTGTGTTGTTGTTTGAAAGTTGGTTTAAAAAGGGTAGGATGTTTTGTTGATTACATAATTTGTGCACATAGTTTTTGATTCTTTATGGTATGCAGGAATTTGGGAGCCAAAAAGATTGATAACTTGTGTAGAGGTTTAGTGCTTTAATAGTGTTGTTTTGTTCTTTACATCCAATTGTGGATGTTGAGAAATCAGTGGTAAGTTGTGGTGAGAATTGAGATGAGGGATGTTATCAAAATTGATAAACTTTCTAAAGGCCTGTTGGCTACCATCAGACCGGTTTTCATATGCGGGTTCGGATACAACCGGCCGACAGGACGGTCTTCTTTGGTATAAAGACATTGGTCAACACTTGACCGGTGAGTTCTCAATGGCAGTGGTTCAAGCCAATATGTTACTAGAGGATCAAAGTCAGATTGAATCGGGCCCGTTGAGCTTTCTTGATTCTGGTCCGTACGGAACGTTTGTTGGAGTTTATGATGGTCATGGTGGGCCCGAAACCTCGCGATATATCAACGATCACCTTTTTCAGAATCTCAAAAGTGAGTTCATTGAACCCGAGTCAGCAGCAACCAATTGTTATCCCATAGAATTCGATCTTAATATCGTAATATAAATCATGTTTTTTTGTGTGATTTTGTAGGGTTCAGTTCAGAACAACAGACGATGTCGGTGGAGGTTATACAAAAAGCATTTCAAGCAACAGAAGAAGGGTTTTTATCGATAGTTGCTAAACAGTGGACAGTGAAGCCGCAACTGGCTGCAGTTGGATCTTGTTGTCTGGTTTCTGTTATTTGTAATGGTACACTTTACATTGCAAATGCTGGTGATTCCCGTGCTGTTTTGGGGAGGGCGGTTAAGGCTACTGGGGAGATCATTGCAATCCAGTTGTCCACTGAACATAATGCAAGCATAGAGTCTGTTAGGCAAGAACTTCATAGTTTGCATCCTGATGATCCTCAAATTGTAGTTTTGAAACATAACGTGTGGCGTGTGAAGGGCCTCATACAGGTACTCGTCTCTAGCTTACTTTTAACTTTATTAGTATACACTAAACTTGATTAAAGTATGAATGTGTTTTATGTTTGATAAAACTACACCTAAGAGGGTGAAATTGTTTGTTGGATATCCTTTGATATACGTATTAAATCTGCAATACACAAATCTTGATCCAAACTAAGGATTTGTAGTTTATCATGATTAATTTTCAACCACTTGTCTAAGCTGACTCGAATACAAACGTTATTGACATTTAGGATCAAACAAAAGGTGATACTAAGTAACATGAATTTGGTACTGAAAGAAGAGAAAATAAGAAATTCCTTTGAAACTGCATGTTAGTTGTAGTTGTAAACTTAGACTTAAAAAGACGATAGTTATTCACATATCATATACATAGGATAAAACTTTCATCACCCACTTGAGCAATATGCAAGGCTGGCATTTGAACGGTCGTAATAATTTCTTTAATCGTTGGGGCAATCATGCATTATTTACTCACTCATTCTTCAAAAACACGGAAACCCACCCAATGAGGAAACCCAGAACCACCCCCTTCCCCCCCCCCCCCCCCCCACACACACACACACACACACACACACACCAAAAAAAAATGCCACATCAGTACTACCTTTTTGATTTATAACTACTCATTTCCACCACACATTCCCCACTTTTTATTTGGTTTTGGGCTTTCTTGTGGAAAACTGGCCACCAAACCCAAGCCCTTAAAACAAGTTCCACAATAGCTAAAACGGGTGATGTGGAAAACTGACCAAAAACCTCCTCGAAAAATGATCTATCGGGGATGGTCTAAGAGGAAAGAAATAAAATCAAAAGAAGAGGAGAGATAGAGATGGGTTTGAGTGTGTCAAAATCTATGATGTGAAAAGAGAGAAAGAGAGAGCGCTACAGAATAAAAGCAATCGGGTGGTTGTGTAGTATCGAAGCTTACAGGAGCTAAAAAATATGGAAATTAACGTCTTCTTTTGTTGTACACTGAGATAATAGATCTCACCAATATGGTAGTTCATGCTTTTTATATCATTAAATTGCGTGTATTTCTTTTATTATCATAGATTTGGGTGTTTAAGGATAAGTAAAGTAGACACTGGCCTTTGGAATTAGTTTATAAGCATTCTGCATTCTATGAATTTTGGATGGCTCGTGTACATGAGGGCTCGGCTTCTAGGACCATAAGTGCCTTGGATTCGCCTAGCATATTTTAAAACCAAGTTCATCACTTGGCTTTTAAATTAAGTTTTCGAAAAAATAAATATCAAATCTTTTCCTATGACAAATTTGGTTATAACGCGGGTTTCTGTATTTTTGAAATCGTGTCACAGATATCTAGATCTATAGGTGATGTATACCTCAAGAAAGCCGAATTTAACAGGGAACCCTTATATGCAAAATTTCGTCTTCGTGACCCTATTCGAAGGCCAATACTGAGTGCAGATCCGTCAGTATCTATGCATGAAATTCAACCAGAAGACCGGTTTCTCATATTGGCATCTGATGGTCTGTGGGAGCACCTTAGCAATCAGGAAGCTGTTGATATAGTGCAAAATCACCCTAATAATGTAAGCATCATACTTCATGAAATATATATCATCTCTCTCCTTTTTTTTTTTTAATATTTACATGTAACATTTTTCCATCATTTTGCAAATAGTTATTTCCTTGAATTTGGGAATTTTAAAACTAGTCACCCTGTTTGATACAAGTTGGTCCGTTTTCACAAAAATGGGATACGGAAAACTTTGGGAGCAGTATAAATTTTTATGTAAAAGGTGGTCGGTCAGTTTGTGTTATATTTTACCAATGGGTGAAATGGTAAAACTTAAAAGTCCAGCTTCTTTAGTCAGGCCTTGGTAAGCCTTAGCGGTGTGTGTGCTTATCCCCTTTTTACGGGAATGTATAGGCTCTTGCATAGGGTTTAGTGCTTTCTCTAATTTGCTCACATGTTTGTTTGCCCTTTTAGTTGTGACTACTAGTTTGTTTATTTGCATTCTCTTACAATCTTAGTTTTAAAAAGCGTGAGGCGAGCCAATGCGACAAGGTCCTGAGCCGAGGCATGAGGCGTGAGGTGAAAAAAGTGACGGATTTTTGTGCGCAAGGCGAACATACTTCTAAAAATATAACTTAAATTATTTATAAACCACATATAATAGATAACACATTAATAAACCCCCCCTCTATAGTTGTGTCTTCCTTTATATGGTTGCTTGCTCTGATTTTTCTTTGTTATTTCTATATTATTCTTAACAATTATCACATTTTATTATATTCCTATATATTAATTATTTATTTATTAACATAACAAAGGACAAAGCATATTGTTAACCGGTTAACCCAACCAATTTTCTTTCTACCTATTCCATTTTGCCACATACATGAATGATAAATAAATAATCCACTTGTTTTAAATAAAGCGATTTAGTAGGTTTTATGCATTTCAGTACATTTGGATGACTTTCTGTCTGCTTGACCTGTTTTTCTTTTAGTTCAATCTATAAATGGCTCAAAAAACTCAAAATTGTTAAGACTTCAAATTATACACTAGTATTCTTAGAGGGTCAAAATAGGATAGGAATTTGACCTTGGTATTGGCGCAAAAATATGAAGAATTAGTTGGTTTTTGTGAAACAGGGAAGTGCTAGAAGGCTAGTGAAAGCAGCATTACAAGAGGCGGCAAAGAAGCGAGAAATGAGGTATTCAGATTTAAAGAAAATCGAAAGGGGAGTAAGACGTCATTTTCATGATGACATCACAGTGGTAGTTGTGTTCTTGGACTCGAATCTGGTGAGTAAAGCCAGCTCATCATGTAAGGGCCCCACTTTGTCTCTAAGAGGGGGCGGTGTCAACCTCTCGGCAAAAACAATGGCACCACTATCAACTACCACGGGCCTCAGCAGCACCACATCGTGAGCTGTCTCGGGTCAGTTTTTATCAGTCTCTAGTTTTAATTCTTTTATGTACAAGGTAAAACATTTTAACTCGAACCCATCTGTTATTTGGTTTCTTGGGAGATGATAAAGAACAAAATGGTAGAATCTGAGAAAAAAGATAGAATCTTGATTTCTATGTCACTACCGTGTATATGCTGTAAAACCATGTTAGAAATTCAGAACCGTTTTTTTTTTCCGATTTGTTGACGGAGTTTGGGGAATGTTGTGTGACGGGTGGTGAAATTTGACCGTTGGTGTTGTATGGTTTCGGTTGAATGAATGTTGTGTCGTTTCGGTTGTTGCAGTTATTCCTACGGTGAGAAATCAAAATGTTTGGACACATTTCGGTTTATGTAAAATATTAAGCGGGTTGAAAAAGACCGGATGCAAAAGTTGTGGTAAACCTTTTAGGTCGGAATCAAACTCGACTTTGAAAAACCATTTAAACAATTATAGCAAGGTGTTACCGTTGAATAATGCTTTGGCTTGAGGTCAAGCGATAATGATGAACGGGTAAATTTTGGGTTTAGAATGTAGATGTGGCTCTAGATCAAATGGCAAAGTTCGTGTTCAAAAGTTTTGCCATGTGGCCAATTTGATAACGAGTTTTTGATCCAACTTATTGTCTTCGTACCGTTGGACATGATTGTTTAAAAATATGGAAACACGTTAAAAATATATATAATTTTAGAATTTGAAAACTTACAAATAGGTATAACTTACAATGTTTGGTCGGCTTCACACAGTTCACCTGATTTGTATTTTAAAGTTACACTTCATTGGGTAAAGCCTAATAAGTGCACAATGGTAAAGCCTATGATTGCGTTTGCAATGATACGTATCTATCTGCATACTAGAGGTTTTATTTTTTATTTGGATCGTGTAACATTTAAATTGATGTATATAGTTTTTCAATATCCTTTGGTAATGCCTCGAATAATACTTGAACGGTTGAAAACATTGATTAAAATACAAACCGAATTGCAACAAAGTTCTTTTTCATACTCCTTATGTTACACACAACATTTTGGTTGTGCAAGACGGTTTAAAATATATGGAAGATATCAAAATGTTTTTTTTCTTTAAAACAAATACTATAGGACATTTTTGAAACATGTAATAAAAGATATCATAGATATATTACGTTGTGGTGTGCGACACAAACACACCTTGTTGTATGTGGAAAGACCACACCGTCTTATGCATGATCCAACAGATACAACCGTCATAGAAAATTCTTCTCTCCTGTCTATTGTAATGTATCAATTCTCCTCTTTGTAATAAGGAGTGATTTCTAACAATCAGTCAATCACATTATCAACTAGATTGAGAGAGATAACATGTTTTTAGGGGGAAGATTTCGGAGAGCGCTATATGTACTTTTTATTGATAGTTGGATAGTACTCTCTATGAGCTTTATCGTTTATGTGTTGTTTTCAGAGTAGGGAAGTGCCATCGCCTCGGTTGAAGCACATACCATTTTTTGTGTTTATGATATCTAGCAAAACTAGCAAAGATGAGCAAGAGATGACCGATATCGATCCCAACAAGTGGTATTAGAGCTTGCTTTGACTTTAAGAAACTCTGAACTAATACTCTAAGTTTGAACCTTGCTCAACCGTTTTTCTTAGTTACTCGGAAATCATTGTTTTTTAAAGTGCTTTTCAAAACCTTCTCATATTAATAATTTTTATCTTTTAAAATGGGCTCCTACAATCTTGATACGCAATTAAAGCACCGGTTCTAGTGAGAGACCAGTTTTTGATTTTGATGAGAAGGATGAATCATTTCCTTACTTCAATTGATGCTGAATTGGTTAGATTAGTAACCTTTGGCCCATTTCTTCCTACAACTGTCAATACTGAAGGGCGATGTATCACACCCAACCGAAGATGGAAACGTCAGGGCGCAATGATTGTTCAGATGCTCATGACAACTAATTAAAGTTACAAAATACTTAAACATGACTTTATTCAACAATAATAAATTGTCTTGCAACCCAAAAATCAAAACATGGAAAAACAATCAAATTACTAAACTAAAGTCTCAAATCTAGGTCCAACAATCCTAGCGTGATCACAAAACAACTCAAGTATGGTTTCCTGCAACATGTATAAGATAAAGTGTCAACTACAATGTAGTTGGTGAGTAAAGATATGTTTATAGAATACTAGTTTTTTTATTCCCGTGTATTACACGGCTGAGTTAAAAAAAACTATAAATATAATCATAATCTACGACAATTATATATTTTTATAACTATCTAAAAATTTCCCAGTTATTATAGTAGGGTCGGGGCATTTAGACAGTGAGTTTCCTATAGATGGATGTTCAACACAGAGGGTTTTGATTACTCGCACGGACTGAGGTTGTAACGTGTCGCGAATAACATCGTTTGTTATGATGAAACCCCGGGTAACCAGATTTTTGCAGTTAAAAACAAAAGAAATCTAGTCATAGAAAATAAGGATTTTGTTTATTATATTGAAGTGAAATACTTAGTAAATTTGTATTTAAACTTAATTAAAGTAAAAAAAAATATAAAATTAAATAGAATAAAATATTTTATATTACATGTATAATATTTAATTAAAATACTACATGAATAAAGTATTAGAAGCATTACATATATTAATATATTAAAGTATATGCTATAAAATATATTATTTGAATAAAATATAATATATTTTAATAAAATATAATATATATGTAATAAAACATTAACCTTAATATTAAAATTTAGTATTTGGATAATTACTAACCTTAATATAAAAATTTGTATTTGAATAATTATTTATTGGATAATTGCTTATTAAAAGTTTAAATTAAATAACCCCTAATATGGAAATATAGTATTTAAATAATTATTTATTAGAATTTTAACTTAATCTAAAATTTTGTGGTGATGACAAGTGTCCATTTTTACTAATTAAAGTATGACAAATTTTTTTGTTTATTATATAGTATAGATATATATATATATATATATATATATATATATATATAGATATAGATATAGATATAGATATAAATATAGATATAGATATAGATATAGATATAGATATAGATATAGATATAGATATAGATATAGATATAGATATAGATATAGACATCGATTTAATTAAAATATTATTATGAATAAAGTATTATATCATTATATTAAATTATTAATTAAAGTATATGTAATAAAATATATTATTTTAATAAAATATAATATATATGAAATAAAAATATTATCTTGAATAAAATATTAACCTTAATATTAAAAATTAGTATTTTGATAATTACTAACTTTCATATAAATATTTGTATTTGAATAATTTTTTATTGGATAATTACTTATTAAAAGTTTAAACTAAATAAACCTAATATGGAAATTTAGTATTTGGATAATTATTTATTAAAATTTTAATTTAATCCAAAATTTTGTGGTGATGACAAGTGTCCTTTTTTACTAATTATAGTATCACCAAACTTTTTGTTTATTATATAGTTTAGATATATAGATTTAAAAACATGATATTATGTGTCAAGTGATACATTTATATGATATAAATGATTAAACATATAAATGAATAATGATGTTGTGTATCAATCCCTTGATGATATAAGGAGCAATCACCCATCGAACATTAAAATCATTTTTGATCTCGTGCGTGGCTCGTCAACCCATAGCTATTATTGTTACCATAGGCACGGGGTCGTTAATGGTACACAAGCGATTAATGATTAATGATTAATTACTAGCGATTAATGAATACCAAACTTTTCATCCACACACAAGTTTCACACACATAGAATTCACGCAGAACAACATAGAATCGCATAAATGTTAAGAGAAATATCGGGTTTAGTGATTTGAATATGGATAAATGTTACACCCCAACACAATAAAAGGAAAAATGGGCTACGAGTACTCACATGATACTAAGTGCTAGTGTCGAGAGATAGCACCGAAAACAAAGGAATAGCGAATCCCGAGATTACCCTAGTTAAAACGAATAGGCTAAATGAATACAAGGAACTACAATGAGTAAAGTCCGACGTTCATAAGGAATTGGGGGATCATGTTTAATCTTTAATGTGTCAATATATTCAGTTTAGTTGCATCAACACTTTAGACGTTTCGAACATGCTTTGGCCTATAGGTTTGGACACTCTCATCAGGGTTGTCCCATGTAGGCATCCATGTCTGACGGTAGGTCCGGATTTATGTGCAATGCCTGTCTAGACAGAGACCCTAACTATCGGTGTTTTCACCCTTCCAGTTAGTACATGTCCAATCCGTTTCAATCATCAACACGAAAACGTTTATTTAATTGAATAACCTATTCTGGACTAAATTGTAATTTGTAAGAAAATTGTATTAAAGTTTTATGTGACTAAATTGGGATAATTCAAACTTAGGTTCCTAATACGATAATTCCTAAACTACGGGTCAAAAGTGAAAATATTATAAGTTTGCTAAATGACAAAATCTACCCTAAAGTTTAAATAATTATAAAAAAACCAAAAGGTTACAAAATTGCATAATTGTTCATGATTATGATTCCTAACATAATTACTAATGTTTACGAAAGGTCAAGAACATATTACTATGATTAATTCATTACCAAAACATTCGATTAAAAATTTATACATGAAAAGTCTTAGTTTTAATGGGTCAAATGTTAAAGCTTTAAACTTTATGATCAAAGTTAAGTTTTGTTGTCTCAGAAATCTCACAAAAACTTAAATAAATTGTTTATAATGATTAAAGAT
Organism: Deinandra increscens subsp. villosa; assembly: GCA_039602395.1. Classification (NCBI taxonomy): domain Eukaryota; kingdom Viridiplantae; phylum Streptophyta; class Magnoliopsida; order Asterales; family Asteraceae; genus Deinandra; species Deinandra increscens. The sequence goes on from JBCNJP010000007.1 coordinate 4,366,844, forward strand.
CAGTTGCATAATGTTTAATTTTGATTTATTGTGAAATCCCCAATTTATATCATGAATGAAAGTTTGACTTTTTGATTGGACCATTATGAACAGAAATGAACAGTAGGGTTTTGAATATAATGATAAAACAAGCAATTCTCGTGAAGAAACTTACATGAGAAAGTGTACGGAAGGTCGGAAAATTGGCCAGTCAAAGTTCGACCCTTTGACGTTTGAAAACACGATCGGGAGCTTTAGAGATGAAGTTGAGAGCTGGTAATCGTCAAGTAAGGATCCCAGAAGAGATATAGGGTGGTATTTATAGTGAAGGATTCGTGAGGAGGTCGAATTATTCAAGATAATGATAACCAAAGTTTAAAAATAATTAATTGATTTAACTAGAGCATTTGGGATTGAATTGGGAAGTGTTTGAATGTTCCAGAGGGTTCCTAAGATAATAAAGATGATAATGGTGAATATTGGGGGTTAATTTGAATTAAAATTGTGTTTTGGATGAGAGTTGGACCACAAAAGGACGAAATAGTCAAGATTGCCAAAAATTCTGCCCACGGAGGCCAGTCACGGGTGGCGACGGTCTGACCCCTCCCCATTGCGTATACTTTTTTTTTCTTTTGCTTTGTTCGCGATTGTTTCAACTTAATTGACTCTAATATTTTGCAGCCAAGTGTATAAGACATATAAAAACATTATGGAATATCAAAATGTGAATTTTGAAATTCACGGGATTCCCGATACGACGAATCGCGTACCAAAAACGCATGAAAATCACGAATTGATTTATTTTCGTTTTAAAAGCAACGAATCATAATTACAAACACTCGAACCAATCTTTGATTTTGATAAACGATATTCGAACATAAAAAATGTGCTATTTGAGTTATACGAGACTTCCGATAAAATACCCAAACTCCGACGAAACACCGTAACTTCAATTATTTGTGTTTTTAATTAATCAGTTACTTTAAAAATTAACAAAATTAAATGTTTTATTTTGAAATAGATTATGGTCTTTTTGAAACTATAAATTAGTAAAAATTCTTTCGATAAATATTAAACCAAAAATCAGGAATGCGTGGAAATTCAAAACGGGTCGGGTTTTGTCAAAAAAGTTGAAAACGAATGTTACAATACAAACATCCTAAAGAACCATGCTAACCATTAATGAAAATCTTGAGAAGATTAGTCAGGTTGATAAAGCATTTGCTCACTTAGTAGTGGGACTCCCCAATGAAATCCATATGGGGTTGTTGCATTGTAAAACTGCAAAGGAACTTGGAGGTTGTCTATGCAAACATTTTGAAGGAATAGAGGATGTCATCGGTAATAAAAGGGAAATACTTTCTTAATAGTATGACCATAGTCACATGGTTCACGGTACGCTTCGGTACGAAAATGTGGTACGGGAATTCAATTCGCCAGGTTTTTAAAATTCGATACGAAGAGATGTAGGCTCATTTTGGTACGCTCTGATACGGTATACCATATAATATGGTAGGATGTACCAAGATACATGTTATAACTTAGAAAATTTAGTAGTTCCCTAGACCCTAGGCTTTGCTTTGTATATATAGAGAGCTATCAGGGAGAGACTAAATATCACTCTGTCACTTTTCTTTCCCTCTCTAAAATCGATGGGCTTATCTCTCCCATCTCCACCATCCTGGCCATACACCCAAAACGAGAACTCGATCAGTGGCTTCATGGATTGCTTCAACATTACTGTGGTTGCTATGCTATCAAGTAACCTTTAGATTTCTGTCATGTTTTATTATCATGTTAAGAGGAATCATCCAACAGTGGACATTTATCACCTCTTTCACTTGTTCTATGCGGACGATATGATATTGTAATGCACGAGTGGACAAAAGATAATCTTGATAATATCTTTCGGGCTCTTAATTGCTTCTATCTTATCTAGTGTTATAATTATATTTGGAAAAATCTCAACTTTTTGTCGTAGGTATATCTAGCGATGAGGTAGTACATAAGGTGAGAATCAAAGAGGTTAAGGTGGTTTTCCCTTTAGATATTGGGTGTGCCGGTTGGAGATAAAATGAACTCGACGTGTGCTTGGTTACCGATTATTAACAAGTTCAAAGACAAACTCTCTTCTTGGAAAGGTAACTTACGTTCCATTGACAGTAGATCTACCTTGGTTTCTGTGGTTTTAGGTTTTCTTCCAACTTTTTTTAATCATTATTCCATTTACCTAATAAAGTTAAGAATATTTTGAAAGGGATTCAGGCTAAATTCTTTTGGGGAGGGGATGATAACTCTAATAAGATGCATTGGGTCAAATGACGTAATGTGATTTTGGACAAAAAGAAGGGAAGTATCGGACTTTATTAATCGGTATTAGGCGTATTTGGGCTCTTCATCAAGCTTTACTTCGAAAGTGGAAATGACGTTTGATTACGGTAAAAAAGCTATTTGGAGGGATATCGTTCATGCTATTCATGGTTCTAGCGGAGATGTCTAGCTTTGATAATAATTTGAATGGAAAAGGTAATGGGGTTTGGAATGGCATTGTAAAAGCAATTGCTAAACTTAATAATGCTAATTTGATCCCGGTTAATGCACTTAAAAAAGTGGTTGGGAGCAGGGATTCCACTTGGTTTTGGACCGAGCCTTGGTGCGGCAATATTACCCTTGAGTCGAGATTTTCGAGATTCTTCGCCCTTAAAACAAATAAAAATGATCTTAGATCCGACTACGTGGAATTCGACTATTCCAAAGAAGGTGAACGTTTTTGTTTAGAAATTTCTTCTTGGTACACTTCCAACCCATGTCAATTTATGTAGCACATGTATCGATATTTCGTTTATTTTATGCTATTTTTATGATAAAAATATCAAATCTCCGGATCATTTATTTGGTTTTTGTCATCGGAAATTAAATAATAATTGGGTCTGGAATTAACGAAAACCTCTTAGATCCGGTGTTGAAGAAAACCAATTTAATGATCTTTGCATTTTGTTGAATAATCGATTTTGGCACTCCGGTGTTGAAGAAAACCAATTTAGAATCTACACTTTTCTTGGGACTGGGATCTAGAAGGTGAAAAAGTTTTTGACGTGAAACATGTTAGAAAAGTTATTGGAATGAAGTATTTTCCGGATTTGGAGAGACCGACTACACAGAATTTGACTATTCCAAATAAGGTGAACATCTTTGTTTGGAGACTCCTTGTTGATAGACTTTCAACCCGTGTAAATCTATGTAACAGAGGTATTGATATTCCGTTTATTTTATGCTCTTTTGTGATAGAAAGATTGAATCGGTGGATCATTTATTCGGTTCTTGTGACTTGGTGGTTAAAGCTTTGAGATCTTTAATAGCATGGTTAGAGCTTGATTCGCCTCTCGATTTCCCCCCCCCCCCCCCTTGTATTGATTGGTTGTCTAATCTCAACATGACGAAGGTTAAGGAAAAAGTTGTGGAATGCATCCTTCATATCACTTGGTGAGTTATCTTGAAGACTAGAAATGTTGTTATTTACAACTGGAATGATTTGAAGACGACTCAAATTTATGAAACTATTGTTTATTGTTTGTTTCTTTGAGTTGTAACTAGGAATAAAAAAGTCAATACGTCATGGGTCGATTGGCTTCTTAATCCTCTTTATCTTTGTAATCCTCTAGGGGTTGGTTAGCTTTTTCTAACCCTCCTTGTTTTTATAGAAGTTTTCTTTGCCGTTAAAAGTATATATATATATATATATATATATATATATATATATATATATATATATATATATATATATATGTATAGATGGAGGTTCAAATACAAACATGTGTTTTGCCTAAGATCAGTGCGAACACGCCTAAAAATACATTTTCTCGGTCATACGATGTAGTTTAATGCTGGTATATGATCAGGAATGTGTGGTGGTACATATATACGATCAGAAATAGTGCTGGTGTATGATCAAAAGTGGTGATGGCTCAAGTATAAAATTTTTTGTGCTGGTATAATTATAAAGTGTGCTGGTATAATTTTCTGTGCTGGTATATGTATAAGCATTAAAAACATCAAGGAATGGATCAAGAAACTGCACTGGTACATGTATACATCTACCCAGCACCAATTCTTATAATATACTAGCACTAAAACTACATGGTAGGACCAAGAAACGGATTTTTAGGCATGTTCGCCCTGTTCGTAGGCAACTTTCCTGTCCACACCGGAACCGCCCCCTATATGTGTGTGTATATATATATATAGTGAAAAGTTCATTGTAGACACCCTCATAAGTGTAGACAGGTAGACACCTTTTTCACCATTAGATCTGTTGATCTAATGGTTGTGATTAATTTCCTTTTTCCTTTTTTTCTTTTTTCTTATTATTCAGAAAATTTCACATGTGAAAAAGAGCTATTTCACATGCGAAAGTGTCTACAATGAACCTCACCCTATATATATATATATATATATATATATATATATATATATATATATATATATAGGGAGATGATCATTTGAGAACCAGTTTGATTTGAGAACTAAAAAGAACTAATTTGAGCCACAAGGTTATTTACATGTATCCCCCCTCCCATTAACTGTAGTGCCCCCCCCCCCCCCCGCTGAAATTTGTGGTTGAGATTTAGTTCTCAAAAGTTCTCAACATAAAAAATTCTCATTTGAATCTAACCCTATTTATATATATATATATATATATATATATATATATATAGGGTTAGGTTCAAATGAGAACTTTTTTCTTTGAGAACCATTCTGAGCCACTAATTTTCAGGGGGGAAGCATTCAAATTCATGGGGGGGATTTCCTTATATACAACTTGTGGCTCAGAATGGTTCTCAAAAGTTCTCAAACCCAATTGGTTCTCAAATGATCCTCTCCCTATATATATATATATCTTAAGATGAGACTCACTTAATTAAACAGCTTAACCGCAGACAGGTGCTCTGCCTCTTGAACCCCGTCATGGGTTGCTGTCTCTTGGACCTCGCTCTCTTGGACACGCTGCCATTAAAATCCTTACAGAAAATTTTGTGCCACTCCCTAAAAACAATTCTAGTTTCGTCCTTAACGTGTTACTGTGTTAATCTACACATGCAGTAAACAACAACATTTGTCTCCAAGGGTACGTTCATTCTGATTAAAGTGGAGTACTTTTTAATCAAGTGATTGTGGACTCAAGTTCTATGTAGAGATGGAGAATGTGTGTTCGTGTGTCAAAAACTTTAACAAGATTTAAGAAACAATCTGAAAAAAAACCTTATATTGCGTTTTACAAACAGGTTTTTGCAAACAACCAAACAATCCAGGAAAAAGTAGTATCACGTCATAGATCCAAGAGAAGAAGTTGTAGACAAAACAACCAAAAAGTCATGTTTGTTTCTTGTTCATATATACAAATTACAAAATTACTTCATTTCTGGTCATCTTCAAAAAAAGATCATTTGAGAAAATAAGAACGACCCATCATCATATCTTATCATACTTATGCCAAAATATGAGCATCACAACACATCTACGGACAATATAAAATCTTGAACGCTTTTCACGAACCGCAGCCAAATATCGGGCACTGCTCCTTCTAAGCATACCACCTTCATCCCGACGATAATTCCATTCCTTTTTACTCGATGATCCGCAACGCCCCATCTCTTTCCCACTGTCACAAACATTCAAGATTTTGATGGCTTTAATGTTGTGCTAATGAAGTTTTGTTAGGAAAAACATGTTTTTAAGAGTGATTAGTCCACCCTTTTGGATCATTGTGTGTGTTTTTGGAGGTGATGTGTGTGTGAATTTATCAAGAAGTGGGATGGTTAGAGGGGGTTAAGGTGAGTTCGTGGGTGTCTTAGGTCCACAAGTCATGCTGTCATTGGTTAGAAACTACCAACCCTAAAAGAATCTTGTTTTTCTATTGGCTCAGGTGGTTGGCTTACGTTGGTGTTTTGAAAAAAAAAGGTGTTCTTTTTTGTTTGTATTCATGATTATCATGCTCTACTCCCATTAATGCAATTGTTGGTAGAATAAAGTTACTTTTTCTAGCTAACTGCTAAATTTATCACCAAGTCTCTTTATTTAAGGGCCAAAGAATATCTTCGGGAATATGTTCCTGAAACTAATTATAACAAATCGAGCTCATTTAAAAAAATTCATATTAGTAATTAAACGATCGGGTGATAAAGTCTGAGAGTTCAGATATCAAACTTGTGACCTCTCGATATAAATCTCCCATGCATATTCATGTTAACGAATCACGGTCGTCCTCCGCATCCATGCATCACCCCTTATTAAACTAATTAATAAACTCTACCAAAAACCTTGATTTCCTACATGCCAGCCAATCAAAACACCACCACCAAACACAAAAAACAAAATGGTTAAGAACTATAAGGAAGACGAAGAATAACAAAAATATATTTATTTAGGTGCATATTACAAATATATTTAGGTACATTTAGACATACTTTATAATTTTTGGTACAAATAATATATAATCAATTATGTGTGTATAGTATGGAATAATTGGTTATTGTGAGTTGTGAGTTGTAATTATAAGAATATATAATTTCTAATCCAATAATTAATATGAGTTGTGTATGAAAACTAGTACGATGATAATATTGTGTTCCTCAATCTACGCAAATTTTAGCCTTTTCTATTATTGATTTTTTATTTAAGATTTCTATGCCAAAAAACATTTTAACATGCAACACTATCTATTATGATATTATGCACTATAATAAGAGGGTTTTAGTTACTTCAGCGTCATAGCAGATTCCTCTTCTCTACCCTCTTCTCTATCAAAGCTAATTAGAAATGGACTCCTATGATCGGAATCACTTTTCATTTTTACATTCACATACACACATATAGGGATATGTTAATGTAGAAATGCTTCTTAACATACAGAACGTAAGGAAGGCATCAAAACGCGACACGTGACAATGAGATAAAATTAAATAAATACGTAAGAGTTACTCAATATATACCTGAAATATAGGTTGAGTAATTATTAACTAATGTTATTAAATGTTGCGTAATTAATTACTCAAAGTACACCTTATTAGGTTTAATTGATTACGCAACCTTTGTCAAACATAGTTACTTAACCTATGTTTTACCATTTTACCCATCTAGCCTAACTTCTCTTAGTTTTACATATGGTCCTCCCCCTTTGATCTCGACCTGATCATCTAGATCAATGGTCTAGATTACTTCATACGTAATGTAGGATAAGGAGGCTTTGTATAAGAAGCTTATCCTATATATAAAATTAAGAACTCCCTTATTATGGAAATGATCAAAAGAGAACTTTCTTATCTTGTGAAAACTGAGCTCAAACGAATTTTGATTGAGCTCATTCTAGTGAGTGCTGGAATTGGCTCGTCGAACCCTTACTAGGTATATTTAAAGTTTGGATTTTAGGGGTTTAGCTTAGCGTTTAACTTTAGGGGTCTATCTTTTATGTTTAATTGCCTTAACTTTTAGGGTGCATTGAACCAGTCCCATTGATGCTGAGATGAGTTTATTAAAGTTTTATTTGACCTCGGTTTTTGCCGTTCTCACAAAATAAGAGAGCTCTCAATTAAACAGTACCCTATAAATATGGTAGGGTTTACTAAATTTTTTTTTCAATTCTAGGAAGCAACATAGAGTGACATGTTTACTAGAAAATCCTAACAGATCGTGTAAAACAAATCAAGATACTAACATCCTGTGTAATTTTACCCAACTAAATATTACACGGTGTGTTAGGGTCCTAATATATTTTACATGGTGTTTTAGGATCTTGAGATACATGTATCATCATATGATTGCTTCCTAGGCATTATACTCTATCCCCCTCTCTCTCTATATATATGTGTATGTATATATAATATATATATAAATCTACAAATTCGAGTATATTACTGTAACCCCGTTTAAATTCATAACTATTTCTATAATTGAGGCCACTAGCGTACGGGGACTTGTCACATGTAATGACTTTTGGTTTGCAAATATCTTGTACTAATACGTATGTACATGTATTTATAAACTGATGATAGACTTTTTTTATCGAGTCACAAGACACTACTCACCGGCATAATTGTATACCTACTTTGTTTCGCTCATCACTGAGATCTTGAATGTGAAGAGTGGGCATATTTTGAAACCTATTGGAGTTTGGCATAGACCGTTATTGATGTACGAGGGTTTAGACAAGATCCAAACCTGAACCTTGAAACTTGATATTGAATTCGATGATAAAAGAAAATTGAAGGTATGGTGAGAGAAAAATCTAATTTGAAAGTTAATAAAGCCTAAATGAGTTTTAAAACATTAGCTTTGGTTTAGACTTATTATGGGGTTGGATTTTAGTCTAGTTAGTTAGACTTGTCCTTGCATTGTAATAAATTTTTTTTTTAATTGGTTGTGAACTTTAGATAAGCTTAATTGTAAAAAAACTTACACAACGTTGAAGGCCCATTTGGCAATTTATCGGATCAGAAATGGGCTCAAAGATTGGGCCAGATCTGGGTGTGTTTCTGTGAACTGATCCAGGAAGTAGCCATGGTACTTGCAGATCTAGGAGGATTTTTAGACAGAGTTTTGATGCATGGAGTGGACTCCGTTGGCTCAGTAACTCAAGAATCATAAAAAAAAATTGTTAATTAAAGTGGTGACAATTGTGTGTTTGATGATTTGCCAAGAGAACATAAAGTGTTGTTCATTATACTGACACATATAATCAAGAGGTCACCGAATCAAGGCATTTATAACCCCCAACAAAATGGGCAAACCGAAAAGAAACATCTACACCATTTGTCATTCTGGTTATCTGTACTTCTACATTCTACTTGTTCATTAAAATTTTACTCGGTTCGTCTGGATGTATTAGTTATCTCATCGTTATTAGGATATTGACTAATTTTCAAACTTTAAACCCGTTGTTAAGAACTTATTTTCAGGCACCATTAAACACTTTTAGAGGCTGTTTGATAGTTGTTGACTGAGTAAGAGATGTCTGAGTAAGATGTTGATTGAGTAAGAAGCTCTAACTCAAACTTGTCTGTTTGATAGTTACTAACTGAGTAAGAGCTGGATGAAGAATATAAATAGCTATTTTGTTTTTAATGTATTAAAAACATTTTATATAAAATAAAATAAAAGAAAAGAGTAAATTACACAGAGGGTCCTTTATGTTTTACCTTGATTTCGAATTAAGTCCTTTAAGTAAAGTTGTTACGCCCGACATCCTTTATGTTTTCAACCTGATCCATAGAAGGTCCTTTATCCTTAACGGTGTTAAAAATCATCGTTAAGTCAAGGGCACTTTAGTCATTTTACAAAATCTTTAAAATAAAAGATTAAAATAAAAAATTCCAATTAAAAAAACCTTAAAAGATGAGATAAGATCGATGTTCCTCCTGATTTACACATTAACAGTTTGATTATATCCTTGTTAGTTTTACATCTACCGGAGAGAGAAAATGTCGTTGCAATAACCGGAATTTTCCGATAACGTCTTCCCGTCGATCTCCAAATGCCAATTCTCCACCATCAGCCACCGCTCAATCGCCGCAGACCTTGACGGAACCCTGCTTAACTAAACCTCCGCCTTCCCGTACTACATGCTCGTTGCCATCGAGGCCGGCAACCTCCTCAGCTGCCTTATTCCGCTCCTCTCGTTTCCGATCATCGCAATCGCGTACATCTTCTTCTCCGAACTCAAGATCTGAGACATCGAGCTCGTGTCATGCGCCGTCCTGTCACGGTTCTACGCGACGGATGTGAGGAGTGACAGTTTTGAGGAGTTTGATAGGTGCGAGAGGAAAGTGGTGCTGACGGCGAATCCGAGGGTGATGGTGGATGCGTTCATGATCGGAAATCAGATCAATGATTTCAGTAATTAGAGACGGTAGAAGGAGGAATTGAACATCGTCTTTTAAGGTTTTTTTAATTGGAATTTTTTATTTTAATCTTTTATTTTAAAGATTTTATAAAATGACTAAAGTGCCCTTAACTTAACAATGATTTCTAACACCGTTAAGGATAAAGGACATTTTATGAAACATGTTGAAAACATAAAGGATGTCGAGCGTAACAACTTTACTTAAAGGACTTAATTCGATATTAAGATAAAACATAAAGGACCTTCTATGTAATTTACTCTTTATATAAAAGAACTTTGAAGAAAAAGCAATACAATAATTTTTGTTGCACATATTAAATGAAGCACACCTTTTTAGAATAAGAAAAAAAATTGAGCGCAAAGTTTAAATCGTTTTTCAATTTCGAGTCAAAGCTATGTTTATTTTCAGGATTCATTCAGTTTTGAGGAGTTGTGCTTGATTAAACGTCATCGACATCTTGTTTATCTCGACTTTTCAAATATTCACCGAAAGCATATTAATATGGGTCTAGGTTTAATCGTTTTTCAATTTCGAGCGCAACGGTATGCGTATTTTCGAGATTTATTCAGTTTTGGAGGAGTTATGTTTGATTAAAGCTATGGTGGGGTAGTGGGGGAGGGGGTTGACGCTGTGTAATTTAAAATTTGATGGAAGAGGTGTCGTGGCTTATTCGGTCAGTGATGTTTAAATGTAGGACTCAGTTAGCTGGAGCTTATTCAGTAAGAGCCAGTTTATAACGTAAACAAACAAGCTTACTGCTGACCCGGTCAGCAGTAAGTCCTTACTAGACTCGGTAAGCCAATATCAAACAACCCCTTAGTTTGATGGGGATCAGTCCTTACTAGACTCGGTAAGCCAATATCAAACAACCCCTTAGTTTGATGGGGATCAATCCTTACTAGACTCGGTAAGCCAATATCAAACAACCCCTTAGTTTGATGGGGATCCAGAGCTCACTAAAGGCACGACAACTTAATTTCTTTCTGATGAGGGCATTACCTCCCTTACTTTTTGTCCATACACACCCTAACAGTATGGGGCAACTAAGCGGAAAAAAAACTTAGAAATATTTGTATGATGCTTATGTGACATCTGCTTATCTCATAAACTAGTTACCTGCTACGACGCTTGATCATTCATCTAATCATCTCCCTACGAGATTCTTTTTTTTTAAATCCAAACCCATTTATACCATTTTACGTAGATTTTAAAAGTGGCGAACAAGGAATTTATTTTATTGGGGTCGGAAATTTTCGATGGTCAATTGAGTATTGCTAATTATCACAACATTCAAAAGTGCATTATGCTTCGGTATCACTTCATCCCTAGCTCGACGGAGCCAAAAGACTCATCACCCTCAATAACTTTTTCAAACGTCGGGGACCTAGAAAAAGTATCAACTGTAACAACATCACAAGTTTAATTTTTCTTGTACCTTGATGACGTGGGTCCGTATCGGGCTAACTACATGGGCTAAGGGCTTTTATACAGTCCGGCCCAATACAGCCCACTACCTCTCCTTTGATGGTCCATACCAGGTTTGGCCCAACAGGCCCAATCTGGCCCATCACCTGCCCTATATAAGGAGGCTCACTCCCTCCTTGAAAGAGCTCCTGCTTCATCCCACTTGGCCTGGTCCTTGCCACTTGGTCTGGTTCAGCCTACAGCGCCGCACTACCTTCTGGCCTACCTGGCCATGCTACATGGCCGCACTACCTTCTGGCCTACCCGGCCATGCTACATGGCCGCACTACCTTCTGGCCTACCCGGCCATGCTACATGGCCGCACTACCTTCTGGCCTACCCGGCCATGCTACATGGCCGCACTACCTTCTGGCCTACCCGGCCGTGCTACATGGCCGCACTACCTTCAGGCCTACATGGCCGTGCTACCTCGCTGGCCTACATGGCCGTGCTTCCTCCAGCATTCCCCTTCATCCTGCTCAGCCAATCTCCTTCATCCTACTTGGATGATCCCCTTCATCCCACATACTACCACATACATACATATACATATATACATACTATATACATACAGTCTTACTGACTTGACCGTCGGAGGGTGGTCCAGAGACCCCGGTCTCTGGTCCCCTTCTAACGGGTTCCCTTCATGTTGCAGGTACAAGACAAGACCCGGGAGAGACGGATCTTCCTAGCTCGGCTCGGAGGCTCGCCAAATCTCTCCCACACAGTGGATCGGCCCGGTGCCTTGGTGACTCGTCATTGGCCATGTCACTTCGACCACCCGGGACACCCCGTTTCTACATTGGCGCCATCCGTGGGACCACGAAGTAAACACACTTTGTGGTCTCTTTTCTCTAAAGTGACTAGATTCGGTACTGCGTGTGCTTCACACGTATTCATCTTAGTACATGAGGTCGTCACTCCACGGTTAGAGTTTCTGTACCTCTCATATTCATCTTACTACAGTATGCTTTTAAATACTTATATAAACTATTACATCCGCGCACCAAGATATCTCAAAGACATTATTTGGTGTCCAGATTACGTGGTACTGCTTTATAACATTCTAGACAATGCACATGAATTTCGAAGCTTAAGTTATAAATGCATTATGCACAACATGGGTTTGCAATCTTATATTACAATAAATCTCTTGACTCAATTTCTATATATACAATTTTATATACAAAGGAAGCAAAAGCTAAACCTGCAGGTATCACAAGAACCTATGTTCTACAAACACAATTTCCCATGATATACATTAATTGAAAACGACAAAAGACACAACATATGTTTTTAGCCGGACGGTCGTCTCTCGGACATCTATTCCGGTCCGGCGACACCGTCGTGACCAACTACAGGTCGATGAACAAAAGAATGAAAACTACTCCGGACGGGCTCCCCATATCCGAACTGGGTTACTATCGGACCGGTAGGAGCTCTTATCACCGTTTCTAACGATGCGCTAAACCGTTTATTTATTCGAATGATGGCCATTCGATCTTACCGAAGATCGTCACTTCTTCCGGACGGCATCGCATACAGATGTCTCTTCTCAGGTCCAACACTGGATTTTCGTAGCTACCCCTCCGGCGACACACTTCGCCGGCCGGTCACCCATAACGGGCGTCCTATGCTTCGGTTGAAGGAGTTTTCACTCCGAATGGGTTCTTGATGTCCGGACGGTTTTCTTACCGGAACATCTTCTACCGGAACATCTACAAACTCTGAAAGAGCTCCACCTGGTTGCATCTTCTCCGGCTACCATCTCCATTTACGAATTTCATTAAAATATATATTAACAGGGTTGCTTTATTATTTTAGTGAAGAAGATTCAGCATGTCTCAGGTGAACTTCTGGTACGGGTTACTCCACTACCCATGGATCTCTGTTGCCCAACGGCCTTCCATGTTATTTTTGTTGCCGGACGGCCCATCCCAGCTTATCAGAATCTGCCGGACGGCCCCCCTTGTTAGTCCGGTGGTCGGACGGCCTATCTCGGCCCATCGGAGCTTGCCGGATAGCCTCCCTCGTTATTATTTCCGGACGGCTAGTCTACATCTGTCATAGTAGCTGCACATTAAAATTATAGACATTCGATCTATTTTTTCTCAAAGACAATCGACACGTTCCCAAACGATTTTATTGGCCGGACGGCATCTCATACAAATGTCTCTTCTCCGGCACGGCCTCCCCCAGTCGACCTCCCTCAGCCATTACCCGACTTGCTGGCCATTTATTTTGGTCCGGCAGGGCCTCTATTGCACTTATTACAGAACGGTGAACCATGAAATGACAACTATGCCGGGCGGAAACCTGAATGGTAGAGTTTTTGATAAATCTCTAGATGCCGGGCGGCTCTCTCAGCAACAACTCTCCGAACGAATTCGTTACCAGCTTATGCAAGTCTCCTCTCCAGAAGCATCGGAAACGAGATTACATGCTCCACCGGGCGAACATTGCCTTCTCCGAACAACATCTTGACGGGCATCTATTTTGGTCCGGCAAGGTCTCCGGTATGCATTATAAACAGAAATCTAGGAGGTGATATGATATGAGGGTTCCGTACGAACCTTAACCACCGAGCGGCCCGCTTTCCCTGTCTATCGCACGGTCGGCTAAGAGTACCGGCATATCGTGCAACCTTCTGTGCCGGACGGCACCTGCTTTTATTACACCGGCCTGCTTCGAACAGCATCATCGATTGTGGAGAAACACTTCCACGGTTTGTAAGTACACTTTTGTTCATAGCTTTCAATCACTACCTGTGTTTCAGTAGGCGGATTCTTTGATGAAAGTTTACCAACAATATAGATGCTCATCTCTCTGTTCACGCCGACACATACAAATGATGACAATATATTGTCATTCCTATAATTCTAAAAGGAGTATGGTATAGACCCCACACTGTGAGAAATTATCAACTTTAACCCCTACTTAAGTATCAAACACGCATTACATCCTTTAAAGATATTTCTTTAACTACATACGTGCTAAGATACATGAGAAATATATATGCACCAACATATGACGTGCATAACAATTACCGGTATTTAAGAGGCCGTGACGGATGTTTGTTTTTATTCAATTATGTCTGAAGTCCTATTCAATTACTTGAATTGAAGTTAATATGAAATAATTAGCTTCAAGTAGACATATTTTGGGCATCACATATAAAGACATTTTCCTAACATTACACTCTACATTTTTCTTACTTATGAAAAATGATCTAACAATTTATTTTTTAAGTTCAATGCTACTAACATGAGTTAACAGCTTTGAACCGGGGGACTAGTACGGTATAACACCGCTATAACCTTCGATGGCTACACGCTTATGGAATTTCTTAAGGAGTTTCACCCCTATTTAGGCTACTCGTCCAGTCAACTAGAAGACGTATTATTTATTCGAACATTCCGACGTGATGGGTGATTTATTACTCATTTAATCATAAAATAGCACTCGTGAGTACCGATCGACTACTCCATATTGCCACACACAACATGAGAGATTATTTTTTAACCATGAAGAATGGTTATCAAAAATGACAAGCACCATTCAACATCACCCTTATTATTACCATCAACGAAGGTACATTCTATTATCAGGAAGAACGGTTAACGCTAACATCGGGCAAATATTCAGTGTTCATCTTATTATTATTATCAAAGTCGATCGACTTGACACACATATATTATTACACAAGAACCATATGTTCAGACATTATTACCTCCTTCTAATCTGAAGGAGGACATTATTATCATCACCGGCGCGGACCGGACATTATTATGCAAAAATCATATGTTCAAATACTATGACCTCCTTCTAATCTGAAGGAGGACGTTATACTCAAGCATCAATCTATGGCTATTATTATCAACAAAGACGTAATACACGTCTTCTAACATCATCATATATATCCTCTAGAGTTGAAGGAAGACATCATATTTATTGGTTATAGTGGTCTACTACCACATACACCGGTTCTACTACCATTATTGAATGCTACAAGCCGTTCGGTCTAATTATTTCGGATCAGACAATTATATGGCATTCTTTAATTGGGCACCTTACGACATCGACCAATGGTCAACAGGTTCTATCATTTTTACCTCGACTATTGAATCGTCTACAGTTAGTTACAAGTCTTTGATTATGGCACGCCCATAAACTACGACTTTTCATATAAGTACACTTGACGTATTTACGCTTGCCAATTAACAATTTATTTTGCAGAGTCATCACTTATATGATTATTTTGGTGGTTCCGGCCGTACGGCCACCACCACTTAGTATTTTATTTTAAGTGGTCTCGGTCTTACGCCGACCACTTATATGATTATTTTGGTGGTTCCGGCAGTACGGCCACCACCACTTAGTATTTTATTTTAAGTGGTCTCGGTCTTACGCCGACCACTAATATGATTATTTTGGTGGTTCCGGCCGTACGGCCACCACCACTTAGTATTTTATTTTAAGTGGTCTCGGTCTTACGCCGACCACTTATATGATTATTTTGGTGGTTCCGGCAGTACGGCCACCACCACTTAGTATTTTATTTTAAGTGGTCTCGGTCTTACGCCGACCACTAATATGATTATTTTGGCGGTTCCGGCTGTACGGCCACCACCACTTACTATTCTATTTAAGTGGTTCTGGTCTCACGCCGACCACTACTTCTATTATTATTCTGGTGGTTCCGGTCGTACGGCTGGATCACTACTTATTATTTTATTCAAGTGGTTCTGGTATCACGCCAAACCACTACTTACATTATTATCATGTGGGCCACACAAGGACGGCTGGCTAATGTCGTTCGGTCCACAGGACAACAATATACCATAACACTGCAACAGTGCAGCGTCCCTCCCGCACGGATAAGGGTCCCCGCGGTCTCTGTGACTACTCACAACCGACAAGGGACCAAACTCCGGGCGGTGACACAACAAACGACAGGCCAACCGACGGCCGGGGCACATGGGGGAAGCCACTGGACTAGCCAGTCGACAACCTCCACCCAATACTTAGTGGGTGACCTGCGCATGTCGAACCATCGGCTCGAACTCATACACTTCGGCACTTTTGGTGATTGACAACAGCGGGACCACATAGACTATGAAAATAGTCAAACCCGGGTATAAACACATTCTTCCTGTAACAAGGAATTGACAAGTGGACGACACATCCACTACGTAACAGGTGGTCCTGGGTCTTAGGCTCGAACCACCATATATACATAATGGACTACACATCCATACATTGTGGACGTAGGTCACGCGACCGAACCACCCATCCTCCGACAACTTACAATGGTCACGGCCAAGCGCCGAATCACAACCTCCAAAACTTACCAATCCTAATAACCCCTCCTACCATATATCCTATACAAACGACGCATAACCAACAACCATCACACCTTGTACACATATTACACCCAAACCACCACGATGAACATCGGTCCCTCATCAAAGATCCAAACAATGCAAGAACACATATGTCCAAGCAAGCACATTCAAGTCGCCAGGAAAAAAGAAAAAAGAAAAAAAGGTAAAGTACTAACATTTTGTGCAGGGTTCAACGTAGAAAAAGAAAGCAAGACGAATGGAGCTACAAGATAAGTCTAGCATGGTATAGTTAGGACTATACCATACTAGACTGGGGGGCTGATGACGTGGGTCCGTATCGGGCTAACTACATGGGCTAAGGGCTTTTATACAGTCCGGCCCAATACAGCCCACTACCTCTCCTTTGATGGTCCATACCAGGTTTGGCCCAACAGGCCCAATCTGGCCCATCACCTGCCCTATATAAGGAGGCTCACTCCCTCCTTGAAAGAGCTCCTGCTTCATCCCACTTGGCCTGGTCCTTGCCACTTGGTCTGGTTCAGCCTACAGCGCCGCACTACCTTCTGGCCTACCTGGCCATGCTACATGGCCGCACTACCTTCTGGCCTACCCGGCCATGCTACATGGCCGCACTACCTTCTGGCCTACCCGGCCATGCTACATGGCCGCACTACCTTCTGGCCTACCCGGCCATGCTACATGGCCGCACTACCTTCTGGCCTACCCGGCCGTGCTACATGGCCGCACTACCTTCAGGCCTACATGGCCGTGCTACCTCGCTGGCCTACATGGCCGTGCTTCCTCCAGCATTCCCCTTCATCCTGCTCAGCCAATCTCCTTCATCCTACTTGGATGATCCCCTTCATCCCACATACTACCACATACATACATATACATATATACATACTATATACATACAGTCTTACTGACTTGACCGTCGGAGGGTGGTCCAGAGACCCCGGTCTCTGGTCCCCTTCTAACGGGTTCCCTTCATGTTGCAGGTACAAGACAAGACCCGGGAGAGACGGATCTTCCTAGCTCGGCTCGGAGGCTCGCCAAATCTCTCCCACACAGTGGATCGGCCCGGTGCCTTGGTGACTCGTCATTGGCCATGTCACTTCGACCACCCGGGACACCCCGTTTCTACATACCTCAAGTAATCTTTTCTTTCTCAAGTGCTTAGTAAAGATACACACCCTACCTTGAGCTAATTAGGGTTCCTCTTTGTCTTTGTCAACCAACAAACACCCTCCTCATTTACTAGCAATTTGTCTAAACGCCTTTCCCGACCAAGCCATGGCCTGAAGACCATAGATCTCGACTCAAATCGCCTTCTCTTTAACACAGCACATCATGTACACAAAAACTTTAAAAATTTATCAGGCGTAGACTCATCGCTACACGCGAGCTTTGAAAATTGTCATTATTTAATTTGCATTTGTTATTTTTTTAATTTGAATCTGATTAGTATAGACCAACCATTTAGACGAAGATATTAAATAATAACATCCCAGATCCATATCTCAAATACCGATAGTTACTTTATTAGGCTAGAGAATACCCTCCATATTTTATGCATTAACCTACAGGTGAGAATCATTCTAGTGAATGGAGGTTGGAGATGGTTTGGTGAGTTGGGATCCGATTTCTCGGTTCAAAATTTAAGAAGGTCGTTTGAGTGCTTCTCTGGGCCACGGCAGAGGGCTGACTTTCAGTGGTGTAAAAACGTTCCGGGGAAGGTCAATATTTTAGCATGGAGAGCGATGCTCAATCGGCTTCCAACGAAAGATAACCTCTCGCGTCGAAACATTCAAATAGCTTCGGATTCATGTATCCTTTGTGATAATGGAGCTGAGTCAACTTCTCATCTCTTTTCGGGTTGTTCATTCACGGATTTGATTTGGACCTTGGTGGCTCAGTGGTGTCGGTTACCATCGGTTTTTGCTTTTTCTGTTAAGGATTTTCTAGAGGTATTCAAAGGCATACCAAAGTTGTCTTGGAAACATAAAGCGGTGGAAATCATCTTTCTTGCGGCTTGTTGGTGCATTTGGAGAGAAAGGAACAACGTCATATTCAATCAAAAGCGTCCTTCGAGTCAACGGGTGGTCATGGAAATTAAGACTTGGAGTTTCTTTTGGTATTCTAATCGGTGCAATATCCGGCCCCTTTCGTGGTCGGAGTGGTATGCTTTCCCACTGTAATGTTTTTCTTTTCCTTGTAATGCTCCTTGTTTACCATCCTTAGCGTCTTGCTTGGGGTTTGGTCGTTTTTATTTTATTCGCCGTTCCAAAAAAAAATAATTACATTTTTTTTTATTAAAGTACAATGACTAGTCTTACTTTAATACGAAGAAATTTTTTGTTATATAAGTGGTAAACAAAAATTTATTTTTATCTTCATAGTTATATATTATCATTTGATATTATATATAATAGGACTTTGATTTAGTGGCATTGGTACCACCTTTAATTATGAAGGTGTTGACGATTCAAACCTTATAATAGGATAGGTAGTATTATATCGGGTAGTTTATAAACTCTTGAAGAAAATTTGATCTTATACACCTCGTTTGGACTTAATAATATGAATTATTATAAGTATATATATTTTTTTGAACGGCAAAGAAACTATCATGATCAAAGTGAAAGAGTTAGAAAAGGCCTATCGTACAAAAAATTACTAATTAATGAAAAATTATAGGTAAATTGAAGTGGTAAATGAACAAGGTTCATAATGACGAATGAAAAATTGTCCATTATTAAATTAGTTTAATATCGTTAATTATAAAAAGAAAGATGCATATATAGTCATGAAGACGTGGAATCTAGTCATTCTTGCAGAAAGTCGATGGAAGGATGCATAGAGATACAAACTTTATATTATCTTTCCCTTATTTTAATACGAAGACAAAAGAACCGTTTTATATATATGGAACTCGAATTATAATGTCACATGATTATGAATACACTTCAATATGCATGCACTTGGAACTTGTAGTTTTAATTATATATAAAAGATGCCAACACGGAAACTAGCGTAATTACTAAATCATTTAGAGTGGATATCATGGATTTAATCTTTAAGAATGATATTTTTGGGGATAATTTAACAGATTTGAATGTTTTGGTTGAATCATGGTGATAAAATCTTTTAAATCTCAAAATCGCTTACTATTCTCTCATTTGTTTCAAAAATCTCTCAAATGGCTACATTAAGTAGACAATCTTTTATCGGTGTGGTGCTTCTTCAAGCCAGAGTTTATATCGCTTAAGATTGTCCCTAGTAGCTAGCTAGAAGGATTTCGAGAATTTATGTGCATTCTTATTTACATTTGACGGTGAGTGATGCGAATAGAGCTCGTTGCTAGTTGTGTGGGAAACTTTTTCCAAAAGATGCAAGCACATTTTGAAGAGCAACATTGAGAGAAAAAAGGTTATGTCAAATGTTGAAAGGTGAACCGGCTCGAGGTACAACTTTAATTACAAATGAAGAAAATGTGTTGGCATATAACGTTGATTCGGCTCGAGAGCAAATGACACAATTCATGATTCAAGAAAGTTTGTGATTCAATCATTTCAAATACATACGTTTGACTCGACTTACTTAACGAAATCTCCAACCGCGTTATATTCACATAAGTTGTGTTACCCTTAGACGGGATTGTAATGTGGAGAAAAGCTAAAAATGGTCCGATTTAGGATTCAAAAACTTGTAAACCGTTATTAACTTAACTAGTGATGTTTGATCGACTCTACATGATCTACAGGACACGTACATATGTTTGATCACTTATTAATTAACACTCGATACGTGGCAACCGATGAAACACACAATTGGTTTCAAAATGTTAATTAGCCTCACATTGGTCATAATATTTTTGCAATTTTTGATTGTAACACCTTGAACCTTAGAGCCGAGTCTGGAGTGACTTGGATAAATAACAAATAAAAAGAAAATATGGAACTTGGATAAATAACAGATAAAAAGAAAATATGGAAGTTGGTCGATGTGGACCATCCTAATGTAATTGGGATCAGATGATTCGTGAGGACTAAAAATGATTCGGTTCGGGTGTGGCACCCGGAGAGGGTCTGCGTGTTTTCATTTTAAGAGAAGCGGACCGTCCCGATGTAGTTCTGATGGAGCAGATGATCCGCTTCAATGCGGGTCGATATAAACAAAAGTTGTGCACAAATTTGCTCATATTAAACGTTTCCATATGACCAAAACACTCTTCATCTAGCCCTACAAGTCTAGAAGTTGTCTAGAAGGTCCAATGGTCGGCTTCACTTAAAGATTCAAGCATAAGAGCCTTTGTAAGCCTCCTAAACACTTGAATTCACATTTGGTGTGTAGTGTTATCTTGGGAATGGCTTCTCATTCCGGTTTGGATGGTTTACAGTATCTACATGGATCATCTAACATGATCTACTGAGCTAGGAAGTATTCAAGTGTGCAATAAAGGTAAGAAATCCTTGTTTGGTGCTTAAAACTCATTTTGTTAGGCAAATGGTGATGATCCTTAAGTTGATCATCTTGGATTTGTGCATGCAGGTGATGTTAGTCCAAAGTGTCATCCGTTAGTGCTATTAATTTGCTATTTTTATTAATGTTAACGGTTGGATTACATTACATTTTCACGGTTTTGTGTTTCAAGGTACTAGGAGCTAAACATGTTAAAATCTGAGCTTTTATGAGAAGTATGAAGCTGATCGGTACAAAGGTTGAAAAGAGATCGAGAAGCGGATGAAGACTTTTAAGAATTGAAGAAAGTTCCTGAGTTCTACTTTGGGGCGGTACGCCCATAAATGAAGACAACAGGGCGGTACGCCCTATTTCGCAGAAGACCAGCCGACTTAAGAATTTCGGGCGGTACGCCCAGGATGTTATATTTTGGGGGCGGTACGCCCCAAATCGGTCGTCAGAAGATTTACATTAGGGTTTAGCTTGTTTGTTAAGTTATTGTTGACACACTTCATTCTTAGACGTCCAGAGAGCATTAGGGTTCGAATTTTCAGACTTTGTTGAAGGTTTTTGAAGATTCTAATAATCCGGTATTGTTCTTATATGAAATTCTTAGTTATAATCATGTTTTCATTGTTAGCCATGTCCGGCTAATCACCTCTAACTGTTTTTGGTGATTGGTTGGTAAAATCGTTCTGTTCTTAACTGTTAACTACTAATTGTTCCAGTTTTCCTTGCAACTGTTGAGCACCCGCATGCTGAATTTGTTCAATTGGGTCAATTAGGCAATTGGGGAGCATGTCTATGTGTCATTAGTAGTTGATTAAGTTTTGCCTAGATCGGTAACCAACCAGGATCCAGAAGTGGTTAGCTTTCTCCCATTCGATAGTTTAATCAATTTTCTAGTTTCAAGTTAGTTAATTTTTAGTTAATTCACCCCAACTTATTCAAAAACAGCCAAGCGGCAATTTAGGTAAATTTAGGTTAATCAGTAGTTTTAGTTAATTCAATCGATAGTTAGTTAATCAATTAGTCAATTTCCACATATTCCCTAGGTTCGATAACTCTAACTTCCACTACTACAAACCAATTTAGTTGGGGATTTGTGACGGTCTGACAAACCGTTATCAGCAGGGCTAATTATACCGATCAAAAGTTAAGAGACCAATTGTAGAGGCAAGATTATGAGGCTTGTAATATTAAATAAGTTGGGCTGGGCTTAGAGGGTTTAATTAGGATCATAGGCTAGTTTGATTATTGTATTTAGGCTAGTTTATGATTGGGCTTGGGTTTACTATTGGGTTTATGATCCACAAGGGGCCCAATAGTAAACCCAATGGGGGTCTATATATAGACTACTTGACCTCCTTGTTGAATGTTGCTGATTACGATTCTGAGAGGGCAGCCAAGGTGTTTACGATCCAAAGGGATTACGATCGTAAACCCAAGAGAAGTGTGTTTACGATTTTCTGAGTTGTACCCGACAAGTTCATCTTGTGTGCAAGTTCAAGTTTTTAACGTTTATATCATCGTATTTTCGTGTTTCTTCTCTTCTCTCATCTTGAATCAATCAATCACTTGGATTCCGCACTCGTGATTGATAGAATATCGTGTTTCGAGAGTTTTTCTGGACCTACACCAATAAACCATACTCAGTAAAGTCTCATCAATAGTATCACTATAGGTAGGGTTTGGGGAGGGTAGACATAGGCAAGCCTTTTCTCTACCTCAAAAGTATAGAAATGCTGCTTCTAGAGAGACCCTTAACTCCAAAACCTATGGTGATGTGCGAAAAGTGAAATCGAAAACTTGAAGCTTGACACCTAAAAAACAAACAAACACCAAATGAGGGGACATAACCAAAAAGCTAAGTCCCAAAGCATTAGTGCGTAACACATTATAAAGAAACATAAAACCAAGAAACATATAACATGCATTGGCTACCATACAAAGGGAAAACTAAGTCACTATGAAAATGCCAAGAGACAAACATAACCCCTGCGGCCCTGCCCCCCCCCCCCCCCCCTAAGAAGTCACTAACTTTTATCATACGCTTTCACGAAGTCCTATCCTCGACCATATCCTCAGTAATGTGCAAGTCTAGAAAGATATGCATGATAGCTCAATCCACGTCAATTTAGGCCTCTCCCCCTCCTCTCTCATCGAAAGTAATGGTATATGAGAGATGGAGAGAAAATGTCAAAAAGAAAAAAAGTCATTGGCTTCTATACGAGGGATGGAGAGAGAGCACGCGCGAGAGATATAATACTGGATACGAAGGTTATGAGGTCATAACTAGAAAAACCTTTATATACCACCCTATACAATGATTTTTCAAGAAAACACCAAACTACATGACTGATATAACTTAATTCGTGTCGTATAGATGGTGCGCTTGACTGATTGGATTGTTTCAATATTTGTGTAAAGTGAACAATTTTTCAACAAATACGCCCTTCCTATTTGGGGTATAAATAACACAACCCATTCTTTATGTGTAAGAAGTTTAAGAATACATAAAACAATATAATATGCCTATATACATTTTTAGGAGTATAATAGATT
This sequence comes from Deinandra increscens subsp. villosa, assembly GCA_039602395.1. Taxonomy (NCBI): domain Eukaryota; kingdom Viridiplantae; phylum Streptophyta; class Magnoliopsida; order Asterales; family Asteraceae; genus Deinandra; species Deinandra increscens. The sequence goes on from JBCNJP010000007.1 coordinate 4,390,557, forward strand.
TATCATTTTACAATTTTATTTTAATCATTTTGTCATTGGGACATTTTACCATTGGTATTTTTTTCTTTCGTTATAATAAAATAGTAAAATAAGATTTGTTTTTTAATCCAAACATGATAAATTTAGCACATGGGTTTCTGATGTAATGGATACAGTCGTGTAATATAACTTTAAGTCATAAGCTTAACACTTTGAGTGTTCGGTTTGTAATTTTAACTTTGTAACATAGTTTTTTTTTTTTTTTTTTTTTTTTGTGATTGAGTATTTTGAGTTTGGCAAAGGAGTTGGTGTTTTTTTTTGTGTGTAATAGGTACCACATAGATTTCTTTAGATACAATAACGTAACATAGTTTTTGATTTGAAGCGTTTTATTCGGTACACGTTTTTTTTCGTATTCTTTACATACCATTATATAATATGACGGTTTTATATGCCAACGATATCTTCACAACAACACGTAAAATCGTAAATAATAAATCTAGTTTATAATAAATCCCTGAAATATTTTATTGAATAGTGGTAGTCTATACTGAGATGTTAGAAGACTATAAGCAAACGTATTATTATCCTCCATTGAGAAGTTTGAAAAAGCAATATTTTTTTTTCCTCCGTCTTTTGACTAGAAAAAAAGAAAAAAAAACTTATCACATGAGCCGCAAATACCATAGACAGAGATTAATTTAAGCAAAAATAAATTACCGGACTCTTTTCATAATATTTCAAATGTAGGGATCATTTAGTCATTTTGAGATATCTATGGGAGACTTTTTTTCTAGTGTTTTAGAAAGTAACAACTTATGTAAAGTAGATAAAATTTTGAGTCCATAAAATGGTTTAGATGAATTACTTAACTTATAGGCACTCTAAAGAGAGTAGATTTTGTACGTTAAGTGTATTTTGACTTTTCAATTGTATCATCGCTAAAGACTTCTCGTTTAATTATATTACTCGAGTTTTACATGAGCGTATTTTTTTCCTCTCTTTTATCATGTTTCAAATTATCTATATTCCTATTTTCTTCTCTCTCATTTTTTTCTTCATATTTTTTACCTTATAGAACTATAAAATAATACAATTATTAAAACATAAAACAACACCTTGTTATAAGCAACATGATAATACAATTTGACTCCTTCAAGCTTATCATCTAGTTTCAAAGTTAGATCTAGTGTAGTGGTATACTAGTATCTAACAATTTATAATAATAAGTCAAATGCTGTTAGGTCAAATTCTATCTACATTTAGAAGGAAATGATTTATGCACCGTGCATTTTAGTTTGTACATAAGTTTTTTTTTTTTCATTAACATGTTAAAATTTAAAAGAATATATTTGAGGATTCAATTATATGAAGAAAAATATAAGGTTTTAGTTAAAAGAAAAAATGTAGACATCCATAGTTCTTAACCCAATTGTAAACTTAAAATGAGAAGTAATATATGATTTCAAGCGGGGAAATGATTTATTCTTTTTCAAACTTTCTTAACTCTATATTTACTAACTCAAAAATGAAATTACATATATCTATCTTATGACAATTGCATATATTTTCTTTTAAATCTTTCCAATATTTATCTTATTTTGATTTATTTTCTTAAAAATAAATAAGAAAATTTCAGATTTACTGATTTTGATTTATTTTATTAAAAATAAATCAAAGACTAACTATTTATCTTTTTTAATTAGCAAATTAAAATTTCTCAAAATTTTATATCTATTTTTAAGTAGTTCTTTTTTTTTATACTTTTTTCAGTTCTTTTTTTTTTTCTGGTTATTGTTATGTTTTCCTAATGAGTTATTATTATATTTGTGTTTTACTAAGTTCTTTTTGCGTTACTGATTTTTGTCTATGATTGATTATTTTACTCTTCCTTATCACTAGCCTAATTTTAACAATCATAAAAATATAAGTGACAATCATCAAAAATCTTTAATTAATTATTAATTAATCCTAATAAAGCACTAAAATGAATGCCACATGTCTTATTTCTATGAGGTCCACATCATCATTGACACTTGTCAAAACCACATTTAAGTAATCAATTAAGTATAATTACCAATTTTATCAAAACAAAATTTCCATTTAAAAAAAAATAACTTTTGTGAATTTGAAAAATTACTCAAAAATTTGATTATTTTAAGAAAACTAATCAACAATTTGTCAAACATAATAAATTTGATTATTTTAAACGATTTTCCTTTTTTCTTTATATATGTATCTAAAATAAACTTAACCCGTGTAATACACGGATTACTAACCTAGTAATAATAGATACCAAAGTTGTAATCCATTGGGGTACCAAAATTCATGACAAAAAACAATCATAAAAGATTTTAAATCACAATCTTTAAAATGCAAAAGAAATATTAAATGCTAATGTTTTGACCAATTATGATAGAGTTTTTTTTTTCTTTTTACCAAAAATTGTTGATGAAAATTTTATTTATTAACATGTTATGTTGCTAATGTAAAAGTATTTATCAAAATAGTGTTTTCTAAACTTTTACATCTTCTCACTCCCATTTAATTTGATAAAACAAATTTATATTAAAAGAATTATATAAATATATTAAAAAAAAGTTTATAGAAAAAATAAAATAGATATTTTGTATATTACGGTATTATAACAGTTTTTTTATATTTCCTTTAAAATTATTTTCATTGACTCTTTATAATACCTGCTATATGAAAAAAGTTCTAGCTTTTCAAAAATATTTTTTTACTTCTTTAAAAAAGTTTTTTTCTAAACTTTCTTTTAGAAGACCTAAAAGTCTTTATATATTGTTTATATAAAATCTTTTTGTATCATTTAGAAAGAAAAAAAAGAACTGATTAAAAAGTTTAATAAGAAGTTTTATTAAAAAATTACAAAAGTTTTGTTTTTAAACATTGTTATCAATGTTTTTAAACGTTTTAAAAACAAAGCTCTAAATGAATCGAGAACGAGCTGAGTTTGAGTTAAAAAAATTATTCAGTAGCCGAACTCGATCTTTAGAAATAAAACTTCATACGTTTCTTTTTAATTACACGAATAAAGTAGATTTTGAAATGTTTAATTTATAAATATGGTAGTTTTTTACGATATCTTTTGGTTATAGGAATTTTTTAAGTGTCACATTAAATACAAAATACTTATGCAAGATCAATAATCTAAAAAAGTTTTTAAAAAGAATATATAAAAAAACTTCTAAAACTTTAAAAATACAAAACCTTTAGTAGAAACATATAAAGAACTTATAATACATTTATATTAAAAACAAAGTTTTTAAGGATGTATAATAGATTTTTAAATTATGAACTAAAGTTGTCTGTTAATAAAACAAATATAAATTTAAACAATTTATTTAATGTTAATCAAATTTTTAATTATTTATGTTATAAGTAAGTAAAAAGTAAGTCAGATACAATAAGTGTCTTTTAAATACAGAAACAAATATCGTGCTGTAAATTCCCGTAATAACAACATCACACGAGTTTTCCACTAGCATGACTCCAAGAACAAATAAGGGACTAAGGGTTCATGATATATGCCTCCAACAAGGAGGGGCGAAAATGCCGTCAATGTCATCGTTTTTGAAGAGGATGAAGAGCGTAGGATACTTCTTTCAATCAATGTTTTAAAAACCGGTTTTTTAGTTGAACCGGGAAATCTTTCGGGACCGGTTAGACCGACCGGTTGAACCGGTTAGGGGATTTATATATATTGTTTTTATAAAAAATGTTAATAAACTTGTCCACCCAACAAAAATAGTTAAAATACAATTATAATCCACTAAAAAATAATACCAAATAAGTATTTCATAAGAAAATATAAGTTTTAAACATTAAAAAATAATAAAAAATAACAATAAAATAAAAAAATAAGTTCCAAAAAAAAAGTCAGAAAACCGGTTCAACCGGACTGGTTGAACCGGAAAAAACCGGAAAACCGCTCGATTCGAAACGGTTCGGTTATGTCCAAAAAACCGGGGATTAAAAAACCGGTATGAGCACCGGTTGACGGTTGAACCGGTTTTTTAAAACATTGCTTTCAACTTCCTAAGATTATGCGTTTAAACGGCATAGGAGAGAAAACATTTACTTCGAAAGGTTTTAAAAATCACCCCTTATTTTTCTTTAACGGTATCTTACTCCATAAACTAAATACACCAATTACACAATTGTCTGAGTTTAAACACGAAACATTCAACTAAAAGAATAAAACCTCTGCTAAATAAAAAACATCACCCCTTATTACGACATCAAAGACCAAAACATAAATTAAAAAACTACCATAGATACCACCTTCCTATAATAATACCCTTTACCGTATTAGGAAACCAATTCCCCATCATAAAACATCTTTCATCTTTCATAACATATATTAAAATAATTCTCAACTAATTTTTAAGTGGATTACTAAAATAAAACTCCCACTTGCAATTTTAAAATTTAAAAATCACCCTAACTTTAAAAACAAACTCGGTGGTCCGGACAAACATTTGAGGGGGTATAGATAGATAAGCATTAAACTACTCATCATCAGGTACCAAAAACCAAAACGAAACCAAACGAAACGGGAATCCGAATCACCAACGATCGTGGGCCCCGCCATAGCCCAGTAGCTCCGGCGTCTAGTTGCTAGGTCGTTACTCGACACATCTCACCGGAAAATTCCGTCTCCGGCGAGCGATGGCGATGGATGATAACGAAAGTTGCGGCAGCAGGGCGGTGGAATCGCCGAAAAAGAGCCGGCAACGGCGTCAGAAACTCGAGGTGTATAACGACGTTCTAACTCGATTGTACGACATGAATCATGAAGATACTCAACAGCCTGATTTCGAAGACCAGCTCTGGATTCACTTCAATCGCCTTCCTCCAAGGTTATCTCCTTCAATTTACTGTTTAATGTGTAATTTGATCGTTTTTTTGTTTGTTTGTTTGTTAGAAATGAGACGAGTTTTAGTAACTAATAACAGATTTTGCAATCTGATTCTGACATGACGTATTTATGCTGTACTTGTGTTATTTGATTGTAATTTCTGATCGTACGGAACGGAATTAATTTTTTGTTTATGTGATCTGACTGATTTTGAAGAGTATGCGTTTTGTTGATTGATAGATATGCACTGGATGTGAACGTGGAGAGAGCGGAGGATGTGATCACGCATAAAAGAGTTTTGCAGATGGCAGAAGATCCTGGTAATAGACCTGCATTTGAAGTCCGCTTAGTGCAGGTAAAACATTAGCTTAGAAGTTTGTTTTTGGATCTGTATGGTGTCTATTTTGGGTTCTAAGGACCTCATAATCAATTGTTGAACTTTGTGGATTGAGGTTAAGGGTTTGAGATTGACACCTGCCATAATTGATAACTTTTCTCGAGATTGGTAGATGAGATTCAGTTTCTTTATAGTTCAATTCTGTCTCACCTATATATGAGATTAGAGCTTGTATGCTAAAGATGATAAGTGCCACTACCTTATGTTCAAATATCTTAATTGAGAAATGTGTATTTGATGATGATTATCACTCTCTCAATCTTTATCATCTAGTGTCCTCTTTCAACCCCCTTCATGATACTAGAGCAGAATTCTTATCTTGTAAGGTTTATGTTTCTTTCATCAAAATGCCAGAAAACAAACAATTCCAGAAAGTCATGGATTAGTTTGTAGTTTTGTACCGGTCTAGGTCCCTGAGTTGTGGCTTGCCTCCTTCATGTTGTGGCATATTCCAACATTGTTTGGACTTAGGTTATTCTTTTGTGAGATGGAAAGCAAATAAAAAGCATGTAGCTTTACAATATTTTGGTGAACAGTAGTTATAATGTTCCTTCTATCTTGAAAATTTTGCAGGTTGCTTTCTTGATTATCTCTTGATGTTACTTCTGTCTTATGCAAGGAATATTTTATATAGGTTCATCCTACCTCAGATGGGAATACACCTGATGGGGACAATACGGATTTATCAATGAAAGAGGATGCTCAAAGTCCTTCAACTTACAGTAGCAGAAGCGGGTATTGTCATAAGACAAATATTTTTGTTATTTTCTGCTTTACTATTTATTTCTGTGGTTGTTATGCCTTTTACTTGTTGGTAGTTTGGATGCTGTTGGATTTCTGAAAAGATAAACATCAATCAAAAATTAAATATATTGTAGATTTCCATTTAGTTTCTTTTCTAACTTATTTGTCTTCATTGTTTTATTCTCCATCTCTCTAATGGTTTATGCTTTCTTTAGATTGCACCCCCCGCCGTCATTTGGTTCAGCACAAAATCTTGAAGCGCTTGCACTTAAAGCCAGTGGACATCCAGATAATTATGCCACCAATGCTTTGAATTCAAGTTCAATACTTTCTAGGTAATCTGTTTCTAACTTTCAGACTTTTCAAACAAACTCAAGAAACAATAGGTTGTAACACCCCTGTTCCCTTACTGCTTACAATTTATCATAACCATCATTCTGCATAATGTTGCCATTCCATATATGCTAGCCTTGGTTTTTTTTCTACTTCTTTACTTGTCTAAAATATATTACTAAATGTCATGGTTCATTGAAACCTGCTTTCATTTTCTATTGAACAGCTCTATATTAATAAATAGTATGATTTTGTGAATTATGTATGACAGCATAATACAGGTTAACAATAACAAGGTATAAGTAAAATAAGAATAGTGTATAATTAACTAAATTGTGTGAATTTAAGCCATTATTCTCAAATTATGACTCTCAGACATGCACTTTCACATGACTTCCATTTCAAATTATGTCACCTGCCTCTTGGTGCTGATTTGTACTCATTTATTCAAGATCTTCATTAACAAATTTATTGTACAAAGATTTTTCCAATTGATTGACAATCTTTTTACCAAATTTTGTAAGGAGTCCTTCAAGTTTTTATAGAACAGTGACCCACTAACTGTACTGTATAACTCGGGATAATGCAGGCCTATGCACGAGATAACGTTTTCAACTATTGACAGACCAAAGCTCCTAAGTCAGGTATTAAAAGTCTAAATTTCTTAAATAACTAAAAAGTTATATGTTTATGTTTCATAATAAGGAAATTTTATATCAAAAATTCTGGCCCAGTTTTCTTGATGTGGTATTTGTTGCAAGACATTATGATTATGCTAAGCATTTATCAATCTGCAGTTGACTTCTTTACTTTCGGAGGCCGGACTGAACATTCAAGAAGCACATGCTTTTTCCACTGCTGATGGCTACTCATTGGATGTCTTTGTTGTTGATGGATGGCCTCATGAGGTATGATCATAGCTGTCTCTTGATCACATAAATAATTTTCAATAAAACAGAATGTTTTGTCATAAATAGTAAAATTTTCTTTGGTATACACTTAAGCAGTTATTATTTTATGGACAATGGACAATATGGTTGAATCTTGAAAAAAAATTTGTTTACTGATTTGTTTTCACAACTTCTAGGAAACCGAACAACTCAGAAATGTAATAGCAAAGGAGATAATGAAGGCTAAGGTAGTTTCTTTTTAACATTCTTGGTGTTTTGCAACATTAATTCATGTAATTTACATAGTCTCTGCAGGGGGAAGCTCATATTGATACACATTCTTCATCCACTAGTTACAAAAATATTCCGACACCAAGTGACCCTGTGCCCTTAAATGATCATGTAAAAATACCTACTGATGGAACAGATGTATGGGAAATTGATGCCAAGCTACTGAAATTCGAAAATAAAGTTGCATCTGGTACTTTTGGTGATCTGTAAGTGTTTGAACTCTAAAACTTAGTTTAGGATCTGACAGAAAGTTGTGGCTTTAATATGTGTATTTTTCTCAGATATAAAGGTACATATTGTAGTCAGGAAGTGGCTATAAAAGTTCTTAAGCCAGAACGAATAGATGCAGATATGCTAAGAGAATTCTCTCAGGAAGTTTTTATTATGAGGTTTGTATTTGTTTTATCATTCAATTGATTGTTTGATGTATTATCAGATGGAGGACTCATTTATGTTCTTTGACAATTTAGTTATATTTTCCTGGTTTCGCATTTTCTGGCAGGAAGATTAGACACAAGAATGTTGTTCAATTCATCGGAGCATGTACAGAACCTACAAAACTCTGCATAGTAACTGGTAACAAGATCAATTTCAAAAGCTTTCTCATTTTATTGGCAGTTTAGCTAGGCTAGTATGTGATGGTATCACTAAACTGTATTCAATTTTATGTGCTTTGAGCTACATTTGATTCTGTTACTGATATGTTATAGAGTGTACATTGATAAATATGTTAAATGTTTTAATTAAAAATACAAAGAATATTGCAAATGAGTCTGGCTATTTTCATTTGGACTTGATCACTTGCATTTTTCTTTTTCTTCATAGCAGGTCATCATGCAGTAACATGTAATTAATATTATTATTGTTTATTAATTTGCTTTAATGAAGAATAATGCTTATGTTTCTTTCTCTCATCAGAGTTCATGGCACAGGGGAGTATATATAACTTTTTGCACAAGCAGAATGGTTCATTTAAGCTTCCTTTGTTACTGAAGATAGCAATTGATATATCCAAAGGCATGAGCTACCTGCACCAAAATAATATTATCCATAGGGACTTGAAAACTGCCAATCTTCTTATGGATGAACACGAAGTAAGAATTACCTCAATATTCATGTACCAGTATTTCTATTGTCTCATTATATTTCAGTCTTTATTAAATGTTTGATTTTATTTGACAGGTTGTGAAAGTTGCTGATTTTGGAGTGGCAAGGGTGCAGACTCAATCTGGAGTAATGACCGCAGAAACTGGAACCTACAGGTGGATGGCGCCCGAGGTATGACTATGTTTTGAAATAAGGTGTTTCTGAATTTTGAATGTTCATTTAGTAAATCACTGCGTTTCTTATGACTTTTCAGGACCTTTTGTATACCTTATTTGGCATCATATTAATGGTTATAGTAAATTACAAAAATCAACTGCAGCCATTGCTCAATACCCACTCGACAAATTAAATGAATTTTTAGAACGCCGTGATGGAACCAATTAAATGGTTCTCCATGTATTTTACATTCGCATGGAACATGCAATATTATTCATGTGCATGGCACATGAAAGTACCTGTAGGAGTCAAGATGTAAAAAATAAATAAATAAGTAAGATATAAACTAACCTCCCCCACTTTTGTGTTTGACATTGAATTTGATTTCTAGAGCTAGAAGAATTTTTTTTTTCACTTTTTATATTCCTCGATAGATATAATCATTAATTTGATTTCTAGGATAACCTTATAACGAAATATGTTCGTAAAATGTGTCTTGTATGAGGTGCTTGACTAACTTAGTAATGGCTCTGCGAAAAATACATTAACCAATGGTGAATATAATTTAAATTTGTTTAGAATAAATCTCAAGCTAAAATTGGAGATTGACCAACAGTCCAGGTACGGTTTTTGTAATATACTCTAGTTATTAGTTATGATCTTACTAGAAACATCTCCGTGAAATTCTTGATGGTTGTTTATAGTTCTTTGTTTCTTGTTTTCTTATACAAGATATGGAGAAGTAAGGTGACTGATAAACTGTTTCCTTCTAGTATACTGCAATATTATTGAAAATTTGCCATAATGTATGGTTGGGATACAAGTGTTCTTTATCAGTTTTCTTCTGCTCAAGTTTTTGACATTCATGATGTGCTGCCTATTTATCTATTCTTATGAATTTATTTGTGGGCTTGTTTTATTAACAGTTGTTATGAATTGAAGGTTATCGAGCACAAACCGTATGATCATAAAGCTGATGTATTCAGTTTCGCAATAGTGCTATGGGAGCTTCTAACAGGCGAAGTTAGTAACTTTCTAAACACGTCAGCAAGTTTATATATATTTAAAGTTTGATAACATTTGCTTGATGAAAAAACAAGCGTTAGCACTTTCATAATTAACACAAAAAACAAACTGAATACGGTATGCTATATACATATGTTGTGTTAACAGGTTAATATAAACCAATGTCATTTTTGAAATTAACGTAAAAACAAGTTGTTTGGAACTATCAATCATTGAATACATATGTTCACATTTTGAGTGGTTCTCATTTGAACCCCGCCTATATATAACACACACATATATTTTTCATTTCCTTTGGTACAACGGTTGACTTGAACTGTTTCTGCAGGTTCCATACTCATACTTAACCCCGTTACAAGCAGCAGTTGGTGTGGTACAACAGGTATTAATCGTTAGAATCTTCTATTTACTTAACTGAAATTACCAACTGCTATTCAAGTGTACAAAAGATTCTTAAGTAAAAACGAATCGCGTGGATGAACATGAATTTCTTTTGCAAACGGTTAAATTTTCTGTATAAATTAAATGATATTTATCATGGTTACCTTTTCTACATAATTTGAGGAATCTCGAATTTAACACTTTCGTAAAACGAAACCGTAACTAGCTGAATCTTGAGTTGAAAAGTGCATAACAAGCAAGTGGTTTTTACATGGTTTACGTACCAGGGTTTACGGCCTACAATCCCGAAGCAGACTCATCCAAAGCTCACAGAATTGCTCGAGTGTTGCTGGCAACATAACCCGACTTTGAGACCCAACTTCACTGAAATTATAGACAAATTAAAGCAGTTAGCAAAAGAGGTATTCATTCTTTCATGTTGCATGTAAGTTGTAACACGTTAATTTTAGGACCGAGAGAATTGAACAATGTAATGTAAATTATGTGATCGAACAGGTTGCTAAATCGGGCGAGGGGCATAGGGACAAATCAGTCAGTGGATTTTTCGCTGGTCTTAAGAAGGGACATCACTGAAATAGATGCGGTACAAATTCCAGAGAGTGTTGTTTGTTCTAAGATTTCATATTCTCATCATCAAAGTTACTTGTTCTTGATGTGAGTTATGTTCTTAAGTTGACATACAATTAGAATCAGTCACAAGCTGACTGGACCGATTTAAGATGAGTGATTATTACATTTGGTTTTTTGTTTAGTTGCAGTAGTTATTTAAACTTTTAGATGCATACATACCGATTGAATCATCTGGAACATTATTTGGTTAGTTTTAGTTTTTGTATGAACCGTTGCTTCTGCTTGTAGCAGGAGGTGGTCGCGGTTCTGTGTCTACTCTGGTCTGCAGGTTGCAGGTTGTGTTGGGATTGGTGAAGCTTTGAGTTTGGATTATTTTTGGTCGACTAGAAGAAAATAAAAGGAGCCCGATTCGCCAATTTAATTAGGCCCGTGTTTAGTTTTCTATGCCACCTTAGAAACTATTACCAAAATAGTGTTTTCTAGAACTTTACATCTTCTCAAATAATGTTATGTGTACATCCCTTTAATGCGTCTTATTTAGTACCGTTGATTGAAGCACATGTTCTTGGTACATGGGCTTTATGAACAAGTTACAACTTTAGTTGCGTACTTGATTGGTTTCTTCTTTTAGTGGTAAACACGTGTTTACCTGTGGGTATTTTCCTCACACGTGTGTGTTATTCACTCATTATTCTTATTAGGTTGTCTATTTGTTTATGAAGTTTTTCCGTTCTTGCTCTGACCTAGGGATGAGCTCAGTACTGTACCCTCATATTAGGTCGATTGATTTCTATTGGGTTGCTACCGACAAACAAAGATACAAATCTAAACCCTGATTTTGTTTTCTATTTGTCAAATTAATGTTGTTTAAACAAAGACATCACTATTTACACAGTTTATTACGCGGAATGGGCTGTATAAAGGTATTCTAGTATATCATGCAAGCTCTTCTAAATGTTGACTTAGGTTAGTGATTCGAAATAATAATATTTGTCTATTTGATTTGTCCCCAGTAGTAAAAAATAATGAGTGTATTGGCCTTTGATTTCTCATCAATATTCAAACCCACTTTCAAAATTCAGTTTTCCAATGAATTACAATATTGATTTATAAGACTATTATCAAGAAACTGCTATATACAAAGAATCTAGATCGTTAAGTCAAGAAACTGTAAGAGGGAGATGAAAGGAAAGCATATGTGAAAGATACATATATGCTATAGGAGATGCAGGTTCATGCCTCATGCCATCAATTCCACCATTATAACTATATTATAAATAAAAATTAGTAAAAAATAGAAGAATAAAATATTGGGAAAATGGGATTTGGGCATTCCTTATAAACCAATAATATCTACTGTCCACGGTCGATGTGTGTTTTGCCTAGGGTAATGTTAATGTTAGGAATAAAATCAGTGTTAATGTGCCAAATTACTTATTTGGGTATGAAGTGTCAAGTGTAAGAAAGATGAAGGTTTGGGTGCAGAATGAAACTTTGCAGATAGTTCAAGGGAGTATTTTGTCAGTTCTTCTGGTTAGCTTTAATCGGCCGTGCAGAATGAAGCGGGTTTAGTAACAACTATAAGTAGCTGGTTTTGGGGATTTCTCGATCGCTCGATTACTTGTCAATTCCTCTACAATTTCTTTTCTTTGTGTAATCGTTAGGTAGTATCTTGTATTCAATCATTCAATAATACATTCTTGTTTGGTAATTTGATTGATCTGGTTTTCGGTTTACGATACTCAACAGGTAATACAATAATCTTGTCTATAGGCGTAAGAATCTTTAGTAAAATCTGTCCACGGTCGAGGTGTGTTTTGCCTAGAGTAATACAATAATCTTGTCTATAGGCGTAAAAATCTTTAGTAAAATCCGAAAAGGCGTTAACTAGTTTCACAATTATGGAATAAAGAGTATTATATTCTTACTATATGGTATTGAATCCTAGATGTATTTATAACTCTATTCAAACTGTTTCTATCATTATTATTTGATTCACTTGAAGTGTTAATGTAATACCAAAAATTTTGATACTTTTAAGTTTATTTATTTATTTATTCTTTATTTTAGAGACGATTAGGTATAGCAAAGATTGTATGGAATAATAGAGAATTGTATTCTTACTATCTGGTATGAAATCGCTGATGGAAAATTGTAGTTACTTGTCATTTCGATTGTGCTTCGTGGGTTATAGGTAACACATAGTTTACGGATCAATCTCTATTCCCACGATCCGGAGATGTGTTTTCATGAAACTATTGAGGTTTAGAGGATACAAACTGTTTCTATCATTATTTTTTGATTCACTTGAAGTGTTGATGTATAGTGTTTCTTGGGGTTGTAGCCCAATGGTAAGAGACAAAGTCTCTTTGGTGGAGACCAAGGTTCAAACATTGGCAATGGTGTTAAATTGGTGGAATAAAAAAATTAGCCGTTAAAAAAAAAATAGTGTTTCTTTAGTTTCAATGTGTTCTTTTCTATCATTATTATTTGTTTCAGTGTGTTCTTTTCTATCATTATTAAGTGTGTTCTTTTCTATCATTATTAGTTGACTCATTTGAAGTAAGTAGTATTTCTTTAGTTTCAGTGTGTTCTTTTCTATCATTTTTATTTGTTCAACGTGTTCTTTTCTATCATTATTATTTGATTCATTTGAAGTGTTGATGTACCAATTGATTCGGGTGCTGCTAATTAAACATCTATATACGCTGCGTATAACCCAATACGCAGCGTATATAGAACTAATTAATATGACAGACATTCCATACGCTGCGTTTTACGACATACGCTGCGTATGGAATGTTGTAATCAAGACATAATCATATCCCAACCAGGATTAGGGTTGCGTAGGTCTTATACGCTGCGTTTTTTGGCAATACGCAGCGTATACATAATTTTTCTTTCATTAAAAACTACAACTTAAAAGAAAACAATTTAAAAAGTTCTTTCATTAAAAATAAAATAAAAGACAACAAAATAAATTAAAACATCACAACTTAAAAGAAAACACGAACGCCTATATATAACGATTAAACGTGAAAATAGGATCTTCGGGGTTGTTGATGTATGGCCTCAAAAAAGCCCAAACGCCTGCGTATATAAAGCTCTTGCCATTTTCAGTTTTGTACTCGTTCAACGACCTTCGCAGCACTGAGCTTATACCCTCCGCGCCATATTGTCGCTCGAGTCGATCATTATGAACATTCTTAAAATTCACTCCACATTGCAGAATCTCCTACATAGTGGAAAGCAGAGAAGGATTTATTAGTTTCACCTTTTAAGCATGTAATTAAGAAGAACTAGGGGTAAATAAATTACCTTCATCATATTCCATGAGTTGTTGCTACTTTGGAGAAGAATCAAGAACCGCCTTATATGCAGGCTTTGACATGGCAGTTGCAGCCAATACTCCAAATGGTTCACCAGCATCGAACAGATTATTTGTCATTGCCCCGTACTCAAATTGGATTACTGAGTTCCTACAATCATTTCTCACAATTTCATCATAGCAGATGACCACATCTCTTACCCATGGATGAAATCTTAGAATAAATTCAGAGATGGGATTCTTACATGCCCGAAGATTTTTCTCGAGTTGCATGTCAATTACCTCATTGTAATGAGAGCTCAAGTGATAGGTGCAACTTCTAGTAGTTGGTCTTCTATGCTTCTTATAGCATCCTTTGAAATCACAAAATCCTCCAAACTAAGACTAAAGCCTTCACTACATAAAAATTAAAAAAAACATTGGATGCAGGGTGTTAAAAAGCTTCTCTCGGGCCTTTGCTAAAAAATAGTATGCTAATCATTTCAGTAAAGATGGAATGCAATGCATCACTACTATAATCCAACTTTAAGATCTTGCTATCCCTAATCACAAACTTATCACCCACGAGGTAGAGCAGTCTCAAAAAGCTCCAAAAATGTATCGAAGGTTTGGGCAATGGATTGGAGGTAAAAGGTGCCAACTGTGAACTTGGACTTTGTTAAATAAATAATTACTGAAAAGTGTTACAGACCTGAAAATTACAATACGCTCTTCAACCAATTCTTTAACAATACGCAGCGTATAGGTTGACTATGAAAATTACAACTTAAGGTTTCTAGTACGGTGAAATTATAAAAATTACTATTTGTTATAATTTAAAAAAAATAAAGGTAAAGAAACACAAACACAAAACCACCAAATTTATTCAGTTTAGTATACGCTGCGTATTTAACTATACGCAGCGTATAAGTAAATTCTATTTCAGAGAATGTCAGGTCTGTAACTTTATCGGTAAAAAGTCCTATACGCTGCGTATTGTATCATACGCAGCGTATAGGGATGTCCAAATAGACGCTTCGATTGATTCATTTTATGAGGTGTTGATGTAAATACCAAAAAGTACTGTCTTTTTTTTTTGAATGTGTTGACCGCTTGTCTTGTGTATATATGTTGACTGCTTCTTTAGTTTGAAATATTGTTTCTTTAGTTGTTCTGCCCAATATTTTAAAAACCGGTTTTTTAGTTGAACCGGAAAACCTTCTGGGACTGGTTTAACCGGTCGGACCGGTTAGACCGGCTGGTTGAACCGGTTAGGGGATTTATATATATTTTTTTATAAAAATGCTAATAAACTTGTACACCCCAACAAAAGTATTAAAATACAATTATAATCCACTCAAAAACAATATCAAATATGTATTTCATAAGAAAATATAAGTTTTAAACTTTAGAAAATAATAAAAAATAAAAAAAAAAGTTAAAAAAAATTAAAAAAAAATAAAAAATCAGAAAACCGGTTGAACCGGAAAAAAACCGTTTGAACCGGAAAAAAACCGGTTGAACCGGAAAAAACCGGAAAACCGGCCGGTTCGAAGCGGGTCGGTTCAACCCAAAAAACCGGACATTAAAGAACCGGAAAGGTGGCCGGTTCCCGGTCGAACCGACCGGTTCGACCCGGGTTTTAAAACATTGGTTCTGCCAAGGCACTAAAATAACAAACCAATCCCAGCTAAAAATATTCACGCCACAATTTATATATTTCTATTTATTATATGTAAAGACAAATGTCAAGATTATACACACAACATCTGCTGCTACCGAATTGCATTCTCGTTATAAATATGTACATCATCTAGTGTTCCAACCTTCTTAATTTCTTATATTTACAAACTACTGATGCTGCTTTTACATGCATCAAAAACCTATTTTATTTCATTCATTCATTCATGATTCCATCGATCAAGACTCTATTGGAAGCCCATTCTGACTCCATGCAGCATATCCACCCGCTACATCCGTTACTCCTGTGAAACCCTGCACAAAATCCACCATTTTTACTTCCAGTTAACCAGCTCTATATTCATATTATTTGCACTTACAGCAGAAACAAGATCGGTTGCAGCCATTAGAGATCTTTTGCCCAATTGGCATCCCTGTGTGTAATCATCATCAAACTATTAGTTAGTTGCTATACAATGCTTCAACCAAACAAGATGTGGTACTATACGAAAATACTACTTACAACTATAATTTCATCGTCTTTACCGAAATGGTCCAATACTTCCTCCACAAAATCTGGGTTCTTCGTCATCCCTGTTGTAATTTAATATAAATACAACCATAAGGACAAGTGGAAGGTCAAATTCACTTAGAAACTAATAACCACTATTCATAAAGCCAAGATTTTTAAACAGTAAAAAAACAGGACCATGAACACCCCTCCTTTCGAATACTAGCAAACTGGTCGGGTTTGTTAGCTAGTCCTGGTTAGAATCACCAAAGCGATTCGGTCTGATCAAATTTTAAAAATGAAAAAAGTGATCCACTGGGCTGACTACTTCGGTTTAAACAATTAATTTATTTTTTAAAAGGTAATTAACTTGTAGAAAGTTCAATTCATGAGGTCATACATTTTGAATAACAACATTTTTATCCACTCTTTCTAATTATAGTTGCCACCTATTTTAAAGGAATGGATTGAGCTTTAAATCTACTCCTAAATTTAGACTAAGGTCCATCTTGAGACTAAACAATCGACTACCCTCATTAATCCCTTAATTTAAACTCTTAAATTTAGACTAAGGTCCAGGGGCGGATCCAGGAAAATAATTCAGGGGTAGCGTTAAAAAAAATATTTGTCGGGACTAACGGGGGTTCGGGGGCAGCGCCCCCGGGAAAAAAAAATTTGGGTAATTAACGGGCTTTTGATCATATTTTCAAGTTAGGATTTAAATAAAAACAATAAAATTTCTTCGAGGGGTAGCGTAAAATATTTTCAGGGGTAGCGAAATACCGAAAACCAAAAAAATTACACATCGCAGTAAAAGTTCAGGGGTAGCGGGCGCTACCCCTGCCCATAGGGTAGGTCCGCCCCTGCTAAGGTCCACCTTGACTAAAACAATGTACTGCGTACTTTAATACAAAATAATTTCTAAGGCAGGGGGAGTGGGCGGCAAACTCCGTGCGGCGCCTAAAACTTCTTAGGCAAACACCGCCGCCACTCAAAATTCTTCGGCAAAAACTTTCCAAGAATTCTACTTCTTGCCGATCGGCAAAACAAATGTTGTGTGTGTATTTGGTGGGCCCTTCCAAGAATTCTACTTCAACCATCTAAATCCTACCACTCCCTCTTAAAATTCTTCAAAATTCTTTCTTTTTCTCTTTCCTGCGTGGCACCCTCCTATTGGTTATAACCCCTTTTTCAAAATCCTAAAAATTCTACCACTCCCCCCTCCCTAATATGTTAAACCATCTGTAACGGTTTGGTCTAGTGATAGCTGTAAAAGTATGCCACACAAGTAGTCCATAGTCCATTGATAGCTATAAAAGTCAAGTAGTCCATAGTCCATTGATAGCCAAAAAAGTGTGCAATAGTGTTAACTATTAAGAAAAATAACCTTAAGAATTATGATAAAATAACTAAATAATATGTATTATTTTCTATATAAAAAAGTATAATTCTAAATAATATATCAAATTTATAAACAAAAATTAATAATAAACGAGCCGAGCCGAGCTTAAATAAAATTTCACGAGCCAAGCTTGAGCTCGAGCACTATTAAATTTAAACAAAAATTTATAAACAAATTTAAACGAGCAGGGCTCGAATTTGAGCCCGGCTCCTTTACACCCCTAGGTTCTTTTTTTTTTAAAAAACGAGAGGTTTTCTAAATGAAAAAACAAGCAGGGCCTAAGTTTATTTAATTAATTAATAATTAAAGTTCAAACTTATGAATTACAAACCTGATCCAAGTCTAAACAAATAAGGAACATTGATGGCCCCAACAGCATGTCCAGCAGAGAACTCTTCAGGAGTCCTACAAACCAAATCAAACATATTACAATCACACCCTCAAACTATTAACTAATGCATTCTAGACCCCTACATTTCACTTATCTTCCAGTTCAAGTACCTGACGTCCAAATAACGATGTCCCGCTTGATGAAGCTCGTGTGCCACACGCACCGGCACCGACGCAGGCGTCACCGGCGTCGTCGGTTTCACATTCCCCCCCACCGTAGCCATCCAACTGTTTTTTTCACACCACCACCCCCAAATTTTCGTCATCTAACTTCAATTCGATACAGATAATATTTCGAGATTAAGATCGAAACCTAATTACAGATCTGAATCACCTGAAATTGAGCTTTCTGGTGCGGATCCCGTTGCCGTTCCTACGGCTGCGCTGATCGTCAAACCGAGCATTCGTCGTCATCAGTTGCGATCTGGAGAAGTAGTAAGACATGATAAGTTAATAACATATTAGTTATTTATCATCGATTCAACTTGGAGAAATTTCATAAGAAATTAAGAATCAATCATATAAATGATAATCGTAATAACCTTAGGTTAGGGAGGCATGGTGGAGGAGAAATGGAGGAAGCAATTGCAAGATGTGTGAGCGTCGTCATGGTGAATTGGTGATGTAGAATTGAAATGTGGAGGTTTTTGTAGGTTGAAAAGAGGGGTGATTATATAGAGAATGAGGTATGCGAATTGAGATGCCATGAATGTGGATAACTGGGGTGAGTCATGTGTGTGTGGAGATAAGGTCTTTGCCACTTCTTTTCCACTCCTTCACACGTGTCTTTCTCTTTCCCTTTCTCTTTCAGTTTCAAGTTTAGATTATTTTTCTTAAGAATAAACTTTCAATTATCTATGGGTTTTATATGGCAAAGAATGTTATCATGACACGTTACAATCATAGTTAGTGTGAGTAACTAAGACCTTTTATGTTACATATCCATTTCAGAGGAAACTCACTGTGATAAAACATCTGACTCACCTCTATAGTATTATATATTTTTGTGTTAAATGAGGATTTAAACCATTAACCTCTACATTAAAAAGTAAATAGATATCCACTCTATCCCAAATGATAATGAAAAGCTTCTAGTTTAGATATGTTTAGGGTTGACCGCACTTTTACTCCTTAGGCTTAGATAGAATATCACATTCTATTCTATTAAATTGAAGAGTAAATTACGGCTATAGTCCCTGTGGTTTACACGTTTTACGGCTATAGTCCATAGGCTTCAATTTTTACGCCTATAGTCCTCAAGGTTTATAGGCACGTTACGGATTTCGTCCCTGGGGCTAACGAATGTTAAAAAAATATGTTAAGTGGATATGAATTGACATTTATACCCTTGCTTAACACGAAAAATTAATATAAGGTGATGTCACTCTAGTCTTCCTCTTGAAACTTCCGGCGAGAGAACAACCTTTGGCAACCATGAGAGATCAAGCTCCGATCACCATAAACAACCATAAAAACGTAATCCATAATTTATCATCGTCATCGTCATCATCCGCGGCCAGATCTATCTAGGTCACCCCATCTCCGGCGACCACCGCAACGGACGTTCATCACCATCACCTACTCCCGAGCAATTTCCCCTCCTACTCTGGTGCCGATGAGATAATAGTGTACCCAACTAGTCTCCGGCCAACTGGTCTGTTTCTGGTGACGACAACGGCATTAAAACCCAGAAGCGTCGGAGCCGCTATTCTGCTCAGATTAAGGAAGCGACGGTAGCCTCGAGCTCATGATGTTAGTCCAATGTGTCGTCATTATTGTGCTTATTTTGCTATATTTAGTTACAATAATGGTTGGATTATGTTGCATTTTCACGGGTTTTATGTTTTGAGGTACCGGATGCTTAATGAGTTAAATTGAAGCAGTTACGAGAGAAGCTGGAAGCTGTCGGTACAAAGTTCGAGAAAAACCGGGAACGAGTGAAGACTTAGAAGAAAATTGAAGAAAGTTCCTGAGATTCAAATCAGGGCGGTACGCCCAGAAGAGAAGAAGTCAGGGCGGTACGCCCTAAAGTTTAGAGGCGCAGCCGGAAGATTAAATCCGGGCGGTACGCCCCAATTCAGTCGGCAGAAAAAATTAGGGTTTCATATTTAAACTTGTTTGTTAAGTTATTTGGAGGATCACTCTTCATTCTAGACGACCAGAGCAGTAGGGTTTGCGAATTCCACCATTGTTTTGGAGATTTTGAAGTATTCTAATCATTCGGTAACTGTTTTCAATGCAATCTTTCATTATGTCTTCGTTTATTTCATTAGCCATGTCCGGCTAATCCACCACTAACCGCTTTTGGTGATTGGTTGGTGGATTCGTTCTATGATTAACTTATTGCTTAACTAGTTATTCCGGAATACTTGCTACCGTTGAATACCTACATGCGGAATTGTTAAAATTAACTAGTAATCTAGGGTTTTAGTGGTCCACTGTTTATTGATCTAGCACTTTATTGCGGCAGGACTAATCAGCCCATTAGGAAACTAGGTTATTAGGTCAAGGAAGCAATTGGGGGGCATGTCTATGTGTCACGGTTAAGGAATTAGGTTTTTCTAGATCGGTAGCCAACCAGGATCCAGAAGTGGTTAGATTCGTCTCATTTGATCATTCAATCAATCTTCTAGTTTAAAGTTAGTTAATTTGTTAGTTAATTCACCCAACAATTCAAAACAGCCAAGTGGCAATTTTAGGCAATTTTAGGTAATCAGTAATTTTAGTTAACTTAGTTAGTCAATTAATCAATTTCCACATATTCCCTAGGTTCGATACCCTAACTTACCACTACTACAAATCAATCTAGTTGGGGATTTGAAACGGCCTGACAAACCGTTATCAAATTGGCGCCGTTGCCGGGGAATTAGTGCGCTTTTTGATTAGTTGATTTTTTATTTTTTATTTGCATTTTTAGTTAATTTTTCAAAAATTCAAAAAAATCCAAAAATAGTGTTTTTATTCCAGTAATTACTTTCTGCAACTAAAAAGAAAAAAAAAAGAAAAAAAAAAGAAAAATTAATTTTTTCCGAAATCAATTTCTGGGCGGTACGCCTGGAAATCTTCATTCTTGGGCGGTACGCCTTGGACCTCTTTTCACAGAAAGTTTTCAAAATTTTGACCATCCAAGTTTCGATTTTTTCTGTTCTATTGCATTATTTACACCCCCTGGAACAGTGCTACGTAATTGGTTTGCTCTTTTGTGACCAATTTTGCAGGTTTTAGGTGATTGTGCATGCATACGCGGCATTCCCGCAAGACATCCCCGTTGATTTACAATCCGGAGATTGAGAGAACCGCTCGGCAGAACCGAGCAGAACAGAGAAACAGAAGAGAAATGGAGGGCCAGAATCCAAATCCCAACCAACCACAAAACCAAAACCAAAACCAAGATCAGAATCCAAATCCCAACCATAACCCAAATCACAACCAAAACCCGAACCCAAATGAGAACCTCAATCAAAATCCCAACCAACCACAGAACCAAGGCCAGAATGAACCAGTGGACCCCGCCATGCCACAAAATATTCCTCCAGGTCATATTCCACCATTTCGGGTGCACGGGCACAATTCTTTACCATCCCTTTCCCCGAAATCATCACACCATGAGGAGGAAGGGTATCACTATCAGGTCAGGTACCCAGAACAACCTTTCCGTCGAGCCCCACCACAACAACCTCCACCACCACCAAACTACTTCCGACAAAATCCCGTATACGAGGAGCAGTGGGGGCATGATTGGTATGACCCAAATGAAGATGAAGCTGGGTATGGGTATAGAGAGGAACCACCAGTTGACATTCCAAGGAACAGAGCACGAGCTCCACAGGCTAATGTTGCTCCACAAGGAAGAAGAGCTTCCCCCCAAGAGGAGTTCCACAATTCAACCATGGGGGAGCTCGTCTTCAAATGGAAGGAGGAGTCCCACGATTGGTAGAAAACCCGCCGGTTCAGGGAGTGGCTAGTCATTTTAAGCCAATCGTTGTTCCGAGTGCATCTGCGGTAGTCGCACCAATCGGAGCAAACAGACGAGCTTTTGAGGTTCGACCTCAATACTTGAGTCATCTACCAGAATTCTACGGGAAAAGAACCGAAGAACCATATCATCACATTCATAGCTTCGAGTCCACATGCATACCTATTGGAGCCACGGGGTTCACACAGGACGATGTCAAGCTAATGCTTTTCCCGTACACCCTCAAAGATCGAGCAAGGAGATGGTTCGAGAGTCTGACTCCCAGTAGCATCTATACTTGGGTGCAAATGCAAGAAGTGTTCCTTGAAGAATACTTTCCGATGAGCAAAACCAGTGAGGTCAAAGAAGAGATCCGGTCCTTCCAGCAACACACCGGGGAACCATTTCATGAGGCACTCACTCGGTTCAAGGACTTGTTGCGTAAATGCCCACATCATCGTATAGACACTTGGGATCTCATTAAGGCATTTTATGATGGTCTCCTTCCGGAGGATATTAGAGATTTAAACTCCATCAGCAATGGCACCTTCTTAACTAACACGGAAGAGGTTGATTGGGGGCACATGGAAAGATTGAGCGCCACATCCAAGAGGCTTGCTCAGAACGGAAGACGGTCGAGATCCGCATCGGTCAAATCCGTTGACTATGAGGCAGAAGAACGAATCGAGAAACTCCGTCAACAGACGCTCCTATTGGAGAAACAGGTAGCGCAATTGAATTTGGGAGGAGCACCCGAAGAGGTAAGAGCGAGTGCACAAATTCCGGTGTGCACTAGTTGTGGCGAGTTGGGCCATCTCGTTGAGTCGTGTTCCACTGTAGTGCAGCAGAGTGAAGATGTCAATTATGTCCAGGGAGCGATGAATTCCAACACTTATCATCCTAACCTTCGCAACCACCCAAATTTCAGGTATGGTAATGCTAATAATCAATTGAATCCTAACTTTCAAACTTCTAATGTGCAGGGTGGAGTTTCAACACAATATCAAGGTCGAGCATCCAGTTACAACCAAGGGGGCTATCAACGGAACACCTACACTCAAGGTGGAAATCCTCCCCAAGGAAGCTACCAACAAGCTCAACCGACACCGGAAGATGGGATGCAAGCGCAATTTGCCGCCTTAATGGAGAAAATGAACTCACTCGCAGATGGTCAAAAGCAGATAGTCGATGAGCAAAGACAGTTATCCGCCAGCCACAGACAGTTGACCGACAAAGTTCAGGGATTTGATCGGAGGTTTGAGCTCCAAGACAAGACAATGGGAGCATTTCAGAAACAGTTGGGGCAGTTAGCTGCTGAAAATTCAAGAAGAGAGCCAGGTAAGTTACCTAGTGATACTAACATTAATCCAGCTCACCAAGCTTCGATTTCAGGTGTCAAGAATTCCCGAGGAGTTCCTATTAGTGCCATCAACATGTTGGTAGATGAGGATGCAAGTGATGTTGATGAAGAGTTCGAAGAGTTGAAGACACCGTTGATTCCGGTTAAGATTGGAGAGTTCTCAACTAACAAGGCATTGTTGGACTTTGGAGCATCGGTGAGTGTTCTTCCAAGTAGTGTCTGTGAGCAATTTCAGTTGGGTGACGTGCAAGAGGTCAAGACAAAGGTGGTATTTGCGGATGGATCATCAAAGAAACCACGAGGTATGTTGAGGGGTGTGGTTGTTCAAGTTGGTGAATTTTACTACCCCGAGGACTTCTTGGTAGTGGATTATGAGGATACGGGGCACCCACCAAGGATCATACTTGGAAGACCATTTTTGTCCACCGCAAACACACAAATTGATTGCAGAGCGAACACATGTACAATGCAGTTTGGTAGCCGGGTATTATCTTTAAATTTATTTAATCATGTTTTTAAATATTCGGTTATTAATACTATTCTAAAATTGTTTGCTACTGACAAGTGTCCTCCTAGTAAAATAGAGGAGGATACAATGGAAGGTGATATTGTGGTTGACAGGTTTGCAAAATTAGAGATAGATGATCTCAAGTGTGGGGATACGGGAGACCCGGTTGTTATGGTGGCATCTCTCGGTCATGAGGAGGTCGACAGTGGTTGTAAGAAGAATAAGAAGAGCCCGAAGGCTACGAAAAGATTCAAGGGTAATTCCAAGCATGATCGAGGCGATGATGACGGTCGAGGAGCTGGGAAGATGAAGGAGGACGGTCTCGTTGAGGTATGGAGATGGAGTGATGATGACAACGCAGAATGTGCTCAGCGTTCCCCTACTAAGTCAAAGTTGGGTGACAAGTACATATTTGAGCCTCCGTGAAAGGGAAGTACGGTCTGGCTGAAGACCTTAAAAACTTAGCGCTTCCTGAGAGGCAACCCATCGGTAAGTTTTTGTTATTATTTTTTTCGGTTTTTAGGTGTTTTTGTGTTTGTGTTTTTCAGGAGTTGGATCAGTTGTTGGAGATACGAATTGAGCAAAATGAAGTGTTTCAGGTATGTTTAGAGTTATATATTAATTGGAACATGTTGTAGTAAGAAATCTGGAAGTTTTGACAGAGACGAGAAAATTTTCTAAGTATCTAAAAATTACAAACTTTCTGTCGAAAAGAGGGCAGGGCGGTACGCCCCAGTTCTTCACGTTCTGGGCGGTACGCCCCGGAATGGCTGTTAGGAATTTTTGTTTTTTTTCTTATCTCCGATCACCGGTACGTTTCCTATTTTTATTTATTTTTATTTCTTTGTTTTAATTCTTATTTGTTTTTTGTTGTTTCTTTATTCACATTGAGGGCAATGTTGAACTCAAGTGTGGGGAGGGGAATTTTTTTTGAGTCATTTTTAGTTTTAGAGTTTTGAGTCAAAAATCTGTTTTGAGGAAATTGCCGGTACATGGAAAATGATAGTACAATTGGGAGTTAATTTTCAAAATAAAATTAAAGAAATAAAGGGAAAAGTGGTAAGAAAAGGAGAGAATGGAAAATATAGCTAATTTGTGATGTGTCGGTAGGCCCAGCTGATTGAGTATAGCTTAATTATCCCTTGGTGTTTATTTTTGTATAAATAGGTAATTAAATTAGTTTGCTAGTGGGTTCCCATTTTAGAGGTAATAGTGAGGTTGAAACTGATGATTAGGAGGAAAAAGACCTTTTTAGATTAGAAACTTATATATCCTCAGAATAATCTGGCACGTTATGATCTTTTTGCGAAAGCAAATCCGAGAAATAACGGCGCCCCATTTTCCATCTTTTGAGCATATTAGGTAATTAATTGGTTAATGAATTAGAGTGAAGGGACAGAATACTCATGTATGATTTCGGGGGTAAGACCTTGTGAAAGAGTACCTCTGATGATGTTCCGGATCTCGCGGGCAATACACTCACGTATGATTTCGGGGGTAAGACCTTGTGAAAGAGTACCTCTGATGATGTTCCGGATCTCGCGGGCAAAACACTCACGTATGATTTCGGGGGTAAGACCTTGTGAAAGAATGCCTCTGATGATGTCCGTTGGTAAGTATAGTTAAAATTAACCAATTATAAAAAAAATGAAAAAGAAAAAAAAAGAATAAAAAAATTGATGAAAAAAAGAAAATGAAAAAAAAATTAGAAAAAACCAGTAGTCAAATAAATGCTCAAGCAACTTCACTATACATTCAAATTCACCATTCTTGGGATATATGAGTATCTAGTTTAACTAGGGTGGGGAAAATATAAATAATTCATCTTTATTACCCTTTATTTTGACCAAATTTGAGTCGGGATTAGATTGAGCTAGAATTTTCTGAATGTGGGACACATTGGTAAGCTGATATAACTGATTGGTAATTTTTGTAAACACCTTGGGGGCTCAAAGATCAGTGGTTGGGTTTAGTCGGACCGAAATATTGGCAATTGCAATTAGTATATATGAATACATGTTGGAATGTGGAATGGAAAAAGGTTGATAAAGTGAAAAGTCAAAAGATTTTGAGATTGATTTCCGATTATGATTCCATGGCAGTTTTTCCGAGACGGAAAAAGTCAAGTGTGGGGATGTGATGTTAGTCCAATGTGTCGTCATTATTGTGCTTATTTTGCTATATTTAGTTACAATAATGGTTGGATTATGTTGCATTTTCACGGGTTTTATGTTTTGAGGTACCGGATGCTTAATGAGTTAAATTGAAGCAGTTACGAGAGAAGCTGGAAGCTGTCGGTACAAAGTTCGAGAAAAACCGGGAACGAGTGAAGACTTAGAAGAAAATTGAAGAAAGTTCCTGAGATTCAAATCAGGGCGGTACGCCCAGAAGAGAAGAAGTCAGGGCGGTACGCCCTAAAGTTTAGAGGCGCAGCCGGAAGATTAAATCCGGGCGGTACGCCCAGAGTTTCACACTTTGGGGCGGTACGCCCCAATTCAGTCGGCAGAAAAAATTAGGGTTTCATATTTAAACTTGTTTGTTAAGTTATTTGGAGGATCACTCTTCATTCTAGACGACCAGAGCAGTAGGGTTTGCGAATTCCACCATTGTTTTGGAGATTTTGAAGTATTCTAATCATTCGGTAACTGTTTTCAATGCAATCTTTCATTATGTCTTCGTTTATTTCATTAGCCATGTCCGGCTAATCCACCACTAACCGCTTTTGGTGATTGGTTGGTGGATTCGTTCTATGATTAACTTATTGCTTAACTAGTTATTCCGGAATACTTGCTACCGTTGAATACCTACATGCGGAATTGTTAAAATTAACTAGTAATCTAGGGTTTTAGTGGTCCACTGTTTATTGATCTAGCACTTTATTGCGGCAGGACTAATCAGCCCATTAGGAAACTAGGTTATTAGGTCAAGGAAGCAATTGGGGGGCATGTCTATGTGTCACGGTTAAGGAATTAGGTTTTTCTAGATCGGTAGCCAACCAGGATCCAGAAGTGGTTAGATTCGTCTCATTTGATCATTCAATCAATCTTCTAGTTTAAAGTTAGTTAATTTGTTAGTTAATTCACCCAACAATTCAAAACAGCCAAGTGGCAATTTTAGGCAATTTTAGGTAATCAGTAATTTTAGTTAACTTAGTTAGTCAATTAATCAATTTCCACATATTCCCTAGGTTCGATACCCTAACTTACCACTACTACAAATCAATCTAGTTGGGGATTTGAAACGGCCTGACAAACCGTTATCAGCTCACCTCTTCGTGATGGTTTCACCGGTGGATCTTATCCAGCCGTGAACCCCATCTATTTTCGATAAGAAATTCCTATTTAGGTTTGTTTAGCTTGAATATTTGGATGTGTAAAACCCTGTGAAATCCCGATTGGTAATGATATTAATTGTTCTTGATATAGATGATGTTAGATGGTAGGTTGTGGTGTTTGATTGGTGTTCGGTGGTGGTTGGGGCTGTAGCGGTGGTGAACCGCTCGGCAACTACTCCGGTGATGGTGGTTGGTTGTTGGTGATGGTAGCGATGGTGGGTGGATGACGATTTGATGATGGTGAGCAACCGGAGACGGACTGTGACTGGTGGTTGTGCAGTGACCGGTGGTTGTGGCATCGGTGATTGAAGTTGAGATAGGATGGGTGAATTGAAGAAGATAAGGGTGGGGGTAGGATAGTAATTTCAATTTTTTTTGTTTTTAGTATTTTAAATACAGGGGTAGAGTTGTCATTTTGATAAATATAATAGAAAAATTTAACGTCCATTAGCCTCAGGGACCAAAGCCGTAACGAGCCGAAAAAAGTTAGGGACCAAAGCCGTAATAAATGAAGTTCAAGGACTATAGGTGAAAAATGTGCAAACCACAGGGACGAAAGCCGTAATTTACTCTAAATTGAACTATAAATTAATGTAAACTTACATAAATAGTTTCTTTTTTTCCAAATTATTTCCAACCAATCGCAACTTACAAGCGAATAAAGAATCCCTGTTCTTGAGTGAGCTTGAGGAAGTTCTAGAAGCAACACAGCCTCCTGAGTTTCAAAGATGTATGGTGGCTTTGGTTCGCCGGATTTGTAACTCCTTGAGCAGTTCACACTTTCAGGTAACTGAATTTTGCTGCTTGATTTTCTTTATTGTTATCGATGTTTAATGTTTAATTTGTGTTGTGGTTTGCTTTGCAAGTTTATATGTTTTAGAGTTTGTTTTCTGGGTCCTATATTTATTTCCTCACTTTTACGTAGTACCTAGGGACACCTCTTTATTTTTCCTTGCAACACTTAATAAGGACCCACAAATGAAAACAATAAAGGTGGTATGAACATATTAAGTCGAATGTCACAACTAACCTTATTTGGTGCACATTGCATTTTACTTTGATCGTCCTTTTGTTTTCTCTGTAAATTATGGTGAACTCTCACTTGTAAAATATAACTCTAGCTAATTTCAATCATATAGATAGTTTATAGAAAATTTTATGCGACATGCAATCTTGGCTATTAATAGGTTGGTGATTTGTATACTCATGCGTGTAAATCCCTGACACTGAAGTCAAAAAACTTGATTAACACTCAGGTCTTAAATTTATAAACGAAATAATTACCTAAAACAAATCACACAAGCATATAGGCAAGTGTACCTATCACATCTATAGTATAGTAGCGGTAAGAATTAGGATCGATCCATGGACACGTATCCCTTACACAACCCTTGTTAATCTCCGGTTGAGAGATAGTTGCGACGATAATAACTAAACTAACTAGCCTAGCTGTCACCTAAATTAGCTTACTAACTTAACCTAAATACTGATAGAGCTATAACTAACTTGATGGATTAAATGAAGTAACAATCAAATCTAAATAATTAAGGAATCAGCAACTTATACTACAGGGTAAAGGAAAACCATCATCCAGGGTATTGAATCCTCTTGTCTTCTAGACAACTTATAGAATGACTACTTATGATGCTCTTCCTAAAGATGACTAAGACTCTCGCTAGAGAAGCACTCAATCTCTATTAACACAACAAATATATTGAAACGCTAAATGGAGTCATTCCTCGCTAGAGAATACAACCCTCACAGTTAGAGAACTTAAGAATGCTATAGACATACGTTCTAAGACTCTAATGCAAAACTCATCATCTATACATCAACCTTATGACTAGAGACTGCTCACCTAAGCATCTAACAACGCTAGTCACAACATGAAGGACACAACAAGGCAAGAAAGGTGTAATATCCTGAAAATTCCACCTTGATAATATACGTGTTTATATATCCCTTTGATAGTACGTGATAAATACATGTTGGACATAATACGTGTTAATATTATATTGATAAATACGTATGATAAACGTGTATAGGTAAATCAAGATGTTAACGTTTTGATCATTTCGTGTTCTATATTGTTCTATAATCAATATGTTAACATAATCTAAATACATCTAAGTGTTTGTTTTAATACGTATTATATATGATTTATATTGATAGATGCATGAAAGTTATGTATTTGATATTAAACATGAAAGAAATGGCTAAATACCTGATATATGATGACTTGTTGTTGGGTCATGCAAAAAATTAACTTTATCTATAGACATGGTAAGTCGGGTATCGTATCCACGAGGAGCATCTGGTTAGTGTCACGAGTTTTGTTTGATTATTTAACTAAATTATCTAAAAAAACTAAAAAGTGTAAAAGCTGATTTTTTATTTGACAAATAAAATGTAAATAAGAAACATTAAATGAAAATATGATCACACCAAGGTTCAGGTTTAGCAAATCAAGATTGCTCTTAATTGATTAACTAGGACGTCCTTAAGGAGGACGGTGCAAAGCATAAGCCTGTGATAACCCGAGTTCTAACTTTAGTGGTTATAACGTGAGAATTACCGGGTTCATTCACAATTAAGGGTTGTGACGTGTGAACCTTTTACAAAAACTAAACCAGACTTATTTAACAACTAAACCTTCACGTAATGTTTTTCTTTATTTCTTCCTTATTGGGCCAAAGCCCAATTTTCCATTTGGTGTTCCTGTACACGAGAGAATTCAAAATAGATACATGTTCACTTGTTTTCTTATATTCCCGTGCACATCTCGGACCCTTCTTGCGATCCAATAGCATCAATCCACAATTAAATTAGAGCCCACATGTCAAGCTCAAGTCATAATGAATTTGATTTCCTTTTGGTGCTTCACGAGAACTATATTAGAACAAGATAAATATGCATGTAGTTAAGATTCTTCATTTACTTTAAAGGCCAAGTTAAAACTCATAAAAAATATAGAAGTTCGACTCTAGACATTTATGCTTCATGTTTAACTTAATAGTAACCGTGCTTGTATGTTTTCTTAATATCATACTAAACACTAATAATAAAGTAAAATGCTTTAACTTGTAACCAAGTCGGTGCATTTAGTGAAGAATTAGTACCAACTAAAGTGTGTCTGGCATATACGCATTTATATTTATCGTTTTACGTGTCCCGAACCTTAAAAACTATGAGGAACCATCCTAATATATCTCAGGACATTAAATAATAATTACATATAAGTTCAGGGGGTATAAAAGTGTTAAATGAAAGCTTAGGGACCAAAAATGTAGAAAAAATGGAATTTAGGGTCTCACGGTATGCGAGAATCCTCTTCCTTTGTCTCGCGGTACGCGACAACATGAGCAGACGAGAATTAGCCACGGATCCGAACTTGGAGCTCACGTTTCGGCATGCTACGCGTTGATTTCGATCGATTAGTCAACCATGTCGTGTTAGAACCTCAGGGCGAACCTAATGCATATAAAAGAGGCTCAATTGCATCAAAAATACTCACTAGTTCATCGATTTCTACCTCAAAAACCCTATGTTCATCCCAGAAACTTCACGATCGAAATTGGAGTTACTCGAGAGGAATTAGAGACTGATCTTCTGCAGTCTGACGTTATTAGGTATATACTACAATAGCCATCTATCAATATTGATTAATATGCTTGTTAGATTAGAGTTCTAAAAATGTATAAAAATTAGGTTCTTGAGCTTGTTATGATTAATTTAAGTAATCGAGTTGGAATTAAAGTCTGAGTTTTTGTAGGTAATCCTGAATTAATGTGTTTTAAGAAATCCCTAAGTTAATTTTATGTTTAGGGAATGTTTGGTATTTATTTAAGAAATGGATCAAAATTAGTGTTTTCATAACGTTGTTTTGCAAAAATAATGTTAACTTTTTACCAAACAACCGAATTGACACGAACACCTAGCCGAAAAAGATTCCATGATTGTGTTCATTTGTTAACATTTTACCGAACAATCAAACCGGACACGAACACCTAGCCCAACAAGATTCCACGTTTGTGTTCGTTTGTTAACAAAATTACTTTGTTCGTGTTTGTGTGTGTTCGTTTGGTAAACTTTTATTTTTCTTGACAAATTAACCGAACAGTAACCCAAACGATCCAAACCGAACATAGTCACAAATGAACCAAACAAACCAAACTGAACGCGAACCAAACAAGCAAACGAACATAAATGATCCAAACAACACAAACACATATGTGATAAAACAAAGTATTCACAACTCATCCTTACAAATATCATCAAGAGAACGCCAAAAACTATGAGTTTGCCATTTAAATTAGTCTCCCTAATATTGAAAATATTAAATTTGTCATTCCATGGAGTCTTCAAAATCAGAAACTCTAACCCATACCAAACGTATTCGATAATCTCATCTTGTTATTAAAAGAAAGAGACAAAAGTTAGCTAAACAATCTAAAATTATTGAAAAATGATATTAGAATACAAATTTCTCTTCACATAATGCTTCTATAAAAAACTTGAAATAACAAATTATGTAGGGTGCTGAACTGCTGAAAAATGAAAACCCTATTTTTAAGTTTTAACTAAACGACTAAACATCTATAAATTAGAGATATTTCCTAAAAATGTATAAAATAGCTAAAGTTTAAAAGTATTGATGTTAACAAATAAACACAAACGAATAGTACGAACAAACACAAACAAACGTACATGAACTAATGTTCACAAACATACTTGCCGAATATTCACGAATACAAATAAACAAATGAGGGCTCTCTTCGTGTTCTTTGTTAAGCTAAATGAACGAAATTTTTTGTTCGTTTTCGTTCATTTAGTAAACGAACTCTGTAAAAACAATCTGAAGGACACAAGATGAACAGACTAACAATGGAAACCACAACTGTGATACGATTACAACTCAATATCAGAATCATCAACTGATGATCTGACCCAAAGCAAACACTATTCTCTACGATATCACTACGATCTAAGAACTAAGATTCATCAAGAACAATGAACCTTCACGAGATCAGCGAACCAGAGAATCGTCTAGAAACCCTAGAAGACGAAGGTGTTTCACGAGAGAAAACGGCTGAGACTATTCTGTTAGGGCTTCACATTTTTACTCCCTTTTATACAGCTACCAACCAGAAGCTCCGCAGCCCACATAACCACTTGCCCAGCTGCAGCTCCAAGCCCAACCTTTAGCCCAATGCACAGCCCAAGTTTCCTCAAAACAATAAAACTCAAATCAGACAATGTTATATAAAAAATGGAATAGAAATAAAATGTAAAGGTACACATTTTAACACCCCCCCTCAATTCGATTTTCCAAACGGGTCAAATAGTGACAGTTTGTCACACATTTCATTATGAGCTGTGGTTAATAACCCTTTTGTAAAAACATCAGCAAGTTGTTCACTTGACTGAACACCAAGAGCATGTATTACACCCTTTGAAATTTTTTCCCTTAAGAAGAAAAGATCCAGTTCAAAATGTTTGGTTTTCTCATGGAAAACAGGATTTTCAGCAATTGCTAGAGCTGCAGTATTATCACATTAAAAACTGCATCAATTTGATCATTTGTGAAAAATCATTAAATTCTTTAGCAGCATCACAAGTACATGTAGGCAATTGTAAGATCTGATCTAACTGTTTCCACATTACATTTAACTTGTGATAGTATTCTGACACAGACATATCACCTTGTGTAAAATTATTAATCCTCTGATACAAATCAAACACAACAGATCCATCAATTTTATCATATGTGTCTTTTAATTCTTTCCAAACATCAGAGGCCTTACTAGAAAAAACTTGCCCCAAATACAACTCATCAGCTACAGAATTTAACAACCAGGTTAAAACCACAGAATTACACCGTTCCCACTGATTTGCTAAGACCTGATCCTCAGTATTTTTAACACATGTACCATCTATGAATCCTAGTTTATTTTTAACTCTTAGTGCTAATTTCATAGCATTTGCCCAAATAGAGTAATTTTCTGTACCCTTTAGTTTTATACTCACAACAGTTAGGTTACTGGAATCACTCGCATGGAGATACAGAGGATCACTAGCATCAAGTTTACTAACAAGAGTGGGAATAGCAATTCCAAACGGGTTACCACTGTCCCCATCAGTCATAGTGAATACAACACACAATACACGTAACGAATCAAACAACCGTACGCTAAGATGATGCACACAAAAAAACAAATAACAACAGCCACAAAAGATCGGGATTGTCTGCCCCGATACAGCATGCAACAGGTATCAACAGTCCTGCACTGTACTTAAACTACAGCAGAAAAATAAAAAACAGGAAAGATCTCACCAGATATGCACCCAAGTTAGGGTTTCCAAATCGTGACTGCAACCTTCACTTAGGGTTACAGATCACAACCAGCACAGCAACGGCTGCAGCCCAAGATCTCTTCGATTCGGATTTCCAGATCTGAGATTGCGCTCCTCCACGTCCTGATCCAGAGAACTTCAACAGCTGACGGTATGATCTTCAATCACCAAAAAAAAAAAAAACACTCGTATGACAGTGACGGAGAATCAACTTCAACCACCGACACCAGAGGTCCTAGACTTATGTGCCGTATGGAGTCGAAACGCCGTTACCTCGATGAGATAGGAGAATAATCAGAAGAACACGTAGATCGCAACTGGAGTTGGGATCTAACGTCGGAGACGCAAAAACAAAAAACCCCGACGAACAAGACTGATCGTCGTTAACTCAAGATCTTAACCCTAGACAATCGAGGAACTCGAGAGATTACGCATCAAGAGCACATGGCTCTGATACCATGTAAAAACAATCTGAAGGACACAAGATGAACAGACTAACAATGGAAACCACAACTGTGATACGATTACAACTCAATATCAGAATCATCAACTGATGATCTGACCCAAAGCAAACACTATTCTCTACGATATCACTACGATCTAAGAACTAAGATTCATCAAGAACAATGAACCTTCACGAGATCAGCGAACCTAGGAGAATCGTCTAGAAACCCTAGAAGACGAAGGTGTTTCACGAGAGAAAACGGCTGAGACTATTCTGTTAGGGCTTCACATTTTTACTCCCTTTTATACAGCTACCAACCAGAAGCTCCGCAGCCCACATAACCACTTGCCCAGCTGCAGCTCCAAGCCCAACCTTTAGCCCAATGCACAGCCCAAGTTTCCTCAAAACAATAAAACTCAAATCAGACAATGTTATATAAAAAATGGAATTGAAATAAAATGTAAAGGTACACATTTTAACAAACTCTAACCCTACGGTTCACGATCATTTCACTATAATATCGTTTCATTTACATAGCAGTTCAAAATATAATCTACTAATTTTGATAAATTTGTTTAACAATTTCATAATTTTTTTTTTTCTCAAACATCTAAATTACACGAACTCGTCAAAAACGGAGTTCGAACTTTAGTATTTTACAAACATCGAAGATTTGACCTTTTCCTAAACGAACGATAGCCATAGGCCACTCACCGTGAATCACGGCCAATCTCCCCTAAAAAAACCAACGGCCACGATCATAGAACAGAAATGACACACAACCAACGGCTTAGATTCCAAAGCGTACTGCCCTATTCTCATCACAACCGTCCAAATATTCGAATATTCCTCCGGCATATCCGTTCCCATACCCCGCGCCATTATCATATTGTTCGTTTCTCCATCTTCAATTATTTTATCCCCAAATCATCCTCACTTTTCATCCTTTTCCATACCGAATCCACTTTTTCGATATAAATAATCACCAATCTTATCTACAATTTCATCTTATCGGCAATAATTTTGTCAATCTTCCACCAAATCTCTCTATCCAGCAATAATTTTTTTCTTCACCGGCGATCATGTCGGAGGAACTCTCACCGGAGCAAGAGAAGCTAATAAAATCACTCAAGGTGTTCAAGATCAAAGGCAGAGACAAACGTGGCCGTAAAATCCTTCGAATCATCGGAAAGTACTTTCCAGGTAAATTGATTTGATTAATCTTCATGTTTTTGCTTTAGATCTGTTGCTAAGCTTCGTGTATTTGCTTTCGATTGATGATTAGAATCGAATCAAGTGATTTATAAGTTATAACCTTACGATCTGTTGATCTTCGTGTATTTGATTTTGATTGATGATTAGAGTCGAATTACGTGATTTATAACCATACGATCTGTTGATCTTCGTGTATTTGATTTATAATCATACGATCTGTTGCTAATCTTCGTGTATTTGCTTTGGATTGATGATTAAAGTCGAATCAAATGATTTATAATCATGCGATCTGTTCCTGCAGCGAGGAGTTTGAGTGTTGATGTGTTGAAACTGTATCTGGAGAAGAAGATTTTTCCTAAACTTGAGAGGCCTTTTGCGGTGGTTTACATCCACACCGAGGTTTGTAAAAGTGTGAATTTCCCCGGAATATCCGTCCTCCGGTCACTTTACGACTCGATTCCGATCAACGTCAAACAGAATCTCGAGGCGGTTTACTTCGTTCATCCAGATCTACAATCCAGGCTCTTCCTCGCCACGTTCGGCCGGTTTATTTTCACCGGAGGGTACGCGCTTTAATCACTTGTACCGTACAAGCTGTCTATGCATAATTCTGTTCATTATCATAATCATAATTCATAATCGCGTGTGTGCGGGTGTATATGCAGGTTGTATGGGAAGCTGAAGTACATCAGCCGATTAGATTATCTGTGGGACCATGTGAGCAGGAATAAGATGGAGATCCCGGAATTTGTGCGTGATCATGATGAGGATCTGGAGTACCGTCCGATGATGGATTACGGGGTGGAGAGTGACCACCCTAGGGTTTATGGTGCACCCGCGGTTGAATCCTCTGTGGCGATGTACTCAACGAGGTGTATTTCGTAGGAATGGATGGGAACGGAACGACGCCGTCCTGAAAATCCAAAGGCACTGAGCGTTTCCTCGTCGTTTCTGTTGGTTAAGAGTTAAAAACTACTACGCTTTTTAATGGGTGTTTTATGTAAATATTTGATTAATGTGATGAGCGTTTTTTTTTTCTTCCTTTCTATTTGCCCCTTTTTTTGTGTGTGAATTATTGGGGAGGACTGGAAATTTCCTACGCAAATATTTCTGCCGTTGGTTTTACAGGGTTCATGTCTATCATGCGTTTGAGTTTATGACTTTAGGACCTTTCAAGTAGATAATCTTATACATGTACCTAGGGGTGTCGAAAATACCCGAACCCGATTAACCCGACCCGACCCAAACCCAAATAAGGTAATTAGGGTCGGGTCTAATAGGGTCTAAAATGCTTAATCGGGTTATTCGGGTTAACCCGACAAACCCGAATTGTAGTTAGGGTCGGGTTTCGAGTTAAATTTTTAAAAAAAATCGGGTTTCGGGTTAACCCGAATAGTAGTGGTTTAGATTGAAATTATATACAAATAGATGTTTCACCAGCATGCTATAACGTTTAACTAAACAAAAAAAAAACGTGTATGAAACCAACAAATAATAAAACAAATACATAGTGAAAAATGATGTTGATTAGTCCACAAACTTAAACAACTTATATAATCATAAGTACGTTGAATAGGTTTTCCAAAACATCTAAGATTGCTTCCTCTCTAAAATATCAAGAACATATAAACATTTGGAATATAGAAAATATACCTGTTAAGATAAAATAAACAAAGCTAAAAGAAATCTTGCATGTGGCCATGTATCTTCTTCACGTATACAAAGTTGAAATATCAACATAGGCAATATTCGATATTCATAAGAAACGGTCATTAGACAATGTCAAACACACACAAAGGAATGACTTTGAAATTAGAAGTTTTATATGAAAAGGAAAATAATGACAAATTTTACTTAACATGGAAATCATTGTTCGTCACTTATGCACCAATCAACTTCCATTACAAAGGCAAATGAAACCCGACTAACCCGACTAGCCCGACCCTACTAACCCGAAACCCGACTTACCCGAACCCGACTAACCCGAACCTTAATAGGGTCGGGTTGCGGGTGAGATTTTTTTTCTTAAAAACCCGACTAACCCGACCCTAATAACCCGAAACCCGATCGGGTTGACCCGATTAACAGCCCTACATGTACCGATGTCAAATCTATTTGTTCGAAGTTAACCTTCATATCATTTAGTTATTTTTGCCTTGCGATCTAACTCTTTGATTATCTTGCTTCGGCTGTTAGCACCTCCTGACCCTTTTTCATCTCATCTCTGTGTACCTTCGGAGTTTCATTTAAGTTATCATTAAGAAAATCGACGTGTTTTAAAGAAATCATTCATGTCTCGTTCGGACACTCAAGTCCCGACAACCCTCGAAGATAAACTAGTCTGTGGAAGTTCATCAAAATGAAAGGAGAATCGGAGACAACTGAAGACATATTGGGTCTGCCTTCATTCACCAAAACGACTTTCACATCGCCCTTTTGCTAATACGACTCTATATTTCAGTCACCTTATCGTCTCTAGCCCTCGGGAACAGTTCGCCTCTGTGTGACCGTTTCTCCCTCGTGGGTTTTATCTTGTCCGTTGTGTTAATCCTTTTAACATGTACCTTTCATGCGTCTTGGTTTCGTTCGTGTTAAGATCATTCTTTCCAAAACGCTGTAGTGTCTGGATCTGAATTCATATTTCGTCCGCCACTTCGCGACCCTGTTCCAAATTCGTTATCGCCCTCATTGTATGAATTTGCTTATGTCACATTCTTGATTTTTATCATGAGGAAACTCGTTTGTATTCAGCCATCGGACTCTGGGATTCTTCGGCTAGTTAGATTCATGAAGTTGGCTCTTGATTAACTCAATAGTTAGTTTTATGGAATCAATACTTGTCGTTTCATTCCTAGATTTGCCAGGTGTACGCTATCATTGATCGATGATTCTTATTTTAGACTTGATATCTCTCATTTTATGGTTTCGATTCTTGGATTCGACTCGAAATTGTTGCATATCCTTGATGCTATTCCGATTATGAATCAATCATTTCTCATCATAACCTTGTTTGGTCGCTTGTTGATTCATTAATCTATTTCATGGTGTATGTCGTTCGAAATCTCAATCTATGGTCGCATATGAAGGGTACTATGGGTGGATGCGATCGGTAATCACTATGAATCAAGATATTCTTCATCTCATGTCATCTATTTTGGCAAGCTCGCATATTCCAAGAAATGTTGTTCGATTTATGTTATCAGGATTCTCGCATATCAAGTTATGTTGTTCGATTATGTTATTCGATTTATGTTATGAGGATTCTCGCATATTAAGTATTGTTGTTCGATTTATGTTATCAGGATTCTCGCATATCAAGTTATGTTGTTTGATTTGTGTAGTTCGATTTATGTCATCAGGTTCCTTGTATTTCAAGTTACGATGTTCGATTTATGTTATTGGGTTTGCGTATTTCAAGATATGATGTTCGATTTATGTTATTGGGTTCGCGTATTTCACGTTATGATGTTCGATCTATGCTATTGAGTTCACATATTTCAAGTTATGTTATTCGGTCCATGTTATTGGATTCATGTATTACGTTATCGAACGCATGTATTTCGAGTCATTTTATTAGATTCAAGTTATCAGACTCATGTATTTCGAGCCATGTTATTTGGTCCATATCACCGGGTATACGAGTTTCGAGTCGTGTTATTCGGTCCATGTTATCAATAAATGTGTCTCAAAACATGTTGTTCGGCTCATGTTATTGGATACATGCATCTCGGATCATGTTATCCAATTCATGCCATCAGATACATTTACCACGAATCACGTGGTTTACTCAAGTTCAGCGGAGTCATGTTGTTCTGAAACCTACCGTTCGGTTCACACTAGACGTAACACCCGAACGAGTGCTAACCGACATATGGCATCCAGTGCGTGGTTTTCCGTTAACTTTTTGGTACTCGATTCCTTTTGGTATCAATTGTTTTAAACCTATTTGTGCTCATCACTTGGAATTTTCGGTTGTATATCGTTAATCCGAGTGTTGATCATTACTCTACTCTTGCTAACCAGGGACTCATACGTGCTACTACTAGCGATTGTGTGTGATGCTAGCTTAGCATACGATCGATATTAGTCGTGGGTATGGATCTTAGGTTCTAGCGAAGGCTCATTCAGATTCTGTCCAGGTATCGTGTCTCGTAAGGTAAACCGGATGTGGGTCGCTACCAATCTAGTTCACCAGAATTTGACGCTTTATCTGGATAAGAAGTCTGACACTCCAAATATTTGTTTATCATTATTATCAGTATTGGTTTTGATCTATTCTATGGTGATCGATGTGAACCTATGTGAATCTATGTTGTTTTATGAATTGGTATACTTTGACAAAATCTATGTTGCACCCATTACTCACCCGAGTCTCCTTGTCCCCCAGTCTCGCTTCTAAAGTAGGGGACACTGTGGTCCATTATATTTGGCTAGTCTTTTGGTTGATTCTGAGTTGGTCATAGTATGTTCCTCATATCTATTGCTCGCTTTCTATTGGTAGCATAGTTGTTGTGTCGAGCTCGAATATCAATTGTTTGTTGTTCGAATAGGAAGTTCTCCGAAGGCAAACAATACTCACTAAAGGTATTAAATATGTGGTGGGTTAGCTGCGGTACACCTTATATATAAGCAAACCTTATATATAAGCAAACCTTATATATAAGCATCGTTAATGTCTTTAGGGTGCACCGGGAGTCGGACCGATCGAACGCTGTGTGGGTATGTCTCTGATGATTGGTTTGATCGTAATTCTTCCTCCTTGTAGCCCTTGCGGTCGGGTAAATTTTTGGTGCCACTATAATTGATTCAGTAATCGAGAATATATTCCGATCCTCGGTGAAATCTCTTATGTCGTCTCTATGTTGGTTGCAAATGTCAAAATGTGTTGGTTATTGGTAAAACTCTTTTAACTACTATTTTCTCTAAAATTTATAAGTCTCTTCTAATATCGGGACGGAATTTCCTAAAGTAGGGGAGACTGTAACATTTGCATTTTACCCGATTGAGAAATCCCACCCGTTTTGAAATTTCATGATTTACCGATTTGCAAATTATTGAGAACCGGAAGAATTTTAAGATATTTATACCCCAATTAATGGATCTGAATTAACCAAATACTTAATTACAATAAATTGGAATCAAATGGGACTTCTCAAATTGAAATAAAGCAATTTCCGGTTTTTAAACGATTTGGTACGCGATTCTTCGTTTACCCGGAATCTCGTATTTGGTCATCATATGTCAATTTCAACATAATTATGAGTCTAATAATCAATTATCATGTCACGAGTCATCACACATTTGAACGAGTCGCGAAACATTGGTGAATTGCCCAAAATTGATACGTAGGTCAAAACCGACCAAAATCGCCTAATTTGACATAATTTGTGCATCCTTTTGAGTTATGTGGCGTATTTGTATTATTTTTAGTGGATTATACTTGGTAATCATAATGGAAGTATCAAATGGGTGTTTTGGGAGAAAACGGGACTCGAAAACCTCGAAAAACGAAGAATTGAGCGCGCAAAACGATAAAACAA
Organism: Deinandra increscens subsp. villosa; assembly: GCA_039602395.1. NCBI lineage: Eukaryota > Viridiplantae > Streptophyta > Magnoliopsida > Asterales > Asteraceae > Deinandra > Deinandra increscens. Next base: position 4,431,335 of record JBCNJP010000007.1, read on the forward strand.
CAAAGTTCTTGTTCGGTAGAGAAACAAGTGATACGCCAAAATCATTTAAATGATTTTGGCAATATGCCTGATTTGTAAAAAACAACAAAACCCTAAAACCGCGTATTTAAGCTTATTATCTTATTCCAGCCTCCATTTCTCTCCTTCTATAACCTCTCTAAACCCTAAAACGGCTGCAACCATCTAAGATGAAGGTTCTTAAAGGTTGGGAGCTTCTAATTTGTGAAATCAAGCATAGAAAAGTGTCGGTTTTCATCCTTTGGTGCATTTTTCTCCATCTATGCTTCTACTCTCTTGTTTTCTTGTCATGCTATGAACAAGATCAGACCTTTAACATGTTTCTAGGCTTGATTTAGGTTGTAGATCATAGATCTAGTGATTTCATGCAAAAACATTGTCTTTTTTATTGATTTTTTTTATTTTCATGATAAATTCTTGTTGGAGCTTGTTTCTTCATGAGGATGTTGTATGATGATAAATCCATGGATATATTGATCAAGATTCCAACTTTATGTTAGATTAGGTCTGGGTTTATGATATGCTTGATGATCTATGCTAGATCTATGAATAAACATGTTAAAGCTTGTGACTTTATGAAGTATTAAGGTTTGATTTTCATGTTGCATGTTAGTAATCTACAGATCTATGGAATCCATGTCAAAGATTCAAACTTTATGTGGAATCTAGGTTAGATCTATGTTCCTGCATGTTGCTATGATGTAGATCTAAGGTTTTGATTGTCAAGACTTGATCTTTACGATTGGACTTGATGAGATCTTGGATATACATGTTATATAGGACTAGATCTCTAGAATTGACCATCAAGATATGATTTTTATGCTACGAATTTTTGAGATCTTCATCATGTATGCTAATTAGGTTTAGGTCTATGTTTCTCATCGTCAAGTGTAGATGTTCTTGCCATGAAATGTATAGATCCATGCCATGTATGCGTAGATAAGTATGTATCCATGCCATAAATGACTAGATCCATTAATTCCTTGATATAACATGTCTAGATCTAGGATTTCCATGATAGATCTAGGGTTTAATTGGTCGAAATGATATATCTTGATGTATGATAATTAGTTTGACTTATGTTGACTTTTATATGGAATCCAATGATTTTACCCTTAGCTTTAGGATTGACCCATTCATCATAACGTACGTATCATCTCATTAAATCACCAACGGGTCATCGAGTCGGTTGTGTCGTGAAAGCAATTCATTTATCTAATTACTTATTATTTTCTCTATCCCATCTAGTCGTCTTCGAGTATAACTGTTTCGTGGTGTCGATCTTTCAGTTGTGTCTCCGCATCATGTGAGTATCAATGTTTTAAAACCGGACCGGATAGTGAACCGGCCGTCTTACCGATTCACTGGTCCAACCGGTCGGACCGGTTAGACCGGATTAAGAACCGGTAAACTTAAAATTAATAAAAATATAAATATACAAGTATATATAAATTAGTATAAATTAATTATCAATTTTATTATCCATTAGTCTTGATCCATGGCCCATTTATGTTCACAAATTTAACCTAAATACTACCATAGAAATTTAAAACCTAGTCTGCTCCTTAATCTACCATAAACAGCCGCCATACATCTTCTTCCTTATCTTCCTAATTGGTAATTATGCACCTCTCTTCTTCCCTGTCATCTACTCATCTTCATTCATCTACTTTCATTTGTTGAATATCTCTTCTCCTACCTTGTTCCACACTGTATAACATAATTTGACCCACAACATTTGCCGACAATTCACCACATGGTACATCGTAGATCAAGAAGTTGTTGTTCGGGATTTTATGCTATAGTATTTCAGCTTTTTTCGTCTTTATTTTCTGGTTCAAAGCTCACATTGTAGATCAAAACTTACTTCAACTGGTCGGACCTTTAAACCCGGTTCGCCGGTTTGACTGGAACCCGCAAAAACCGACCGGTTGAATCGAGGACGGTTCATAGATGCTCAACCAGATCACCGTCGTATCCGGTTCCCGGTTCATCCGGTCCGATCGGTCGTGAAAACACTGGTGAGTATTCATAGCCCATTTTCTTTTACTGTTTTGGGGTGCAACATGTACAACTGTATGCTATCAGAACGCAAACTCTTTATGCTTTATTCTAAAACTAAATGCGATCGCTGTGATTGTAATGTGTATACTTGTATGGTTAAACTTGTGTGGATTATTGCTCTGAACGATTGAACGATGTGAACGACTGAACGATGCAACTAGTGAACAATGTGAACGTTCGAGCGATGGAACGATTTGACGTATCTCATTAACTCATTGAGCCGGGGTTACAATAATAGATCTATTGGTGTGGCATCCCACTTGGCCTGCCATGACTTGGGCGCCTTGTGATTGAAAGGCTAAATGCCGAGGGCTTGAAGGCGTCGCTTATTAAGTGCCTTGATTCATTTCATGAATCATGATTATCATATATGTTCACACCTTACACATTGGATCGCATGCTTTAAATCTATATTGTACGCTACACCTACGTTTACTCACCAACTATCCGTAGTTGACCTTTTTTTTTGTACATTGCACGCTTTGCTGTTTGGTTTTGATTGTTCGTGTCGATGACACTTTATGATGCATGTGGACTTAGAGAGACCTAAATTAACAAGTCAATTTGTATTATTCATGCTTTGTTTGAATTATCATGTATTATGCTAATGCTATGAAATGGGTTGATTAAGAATATCGTAACATTTAATTAGTATTGTGTGCATCTGGACAATCATTGCGCCCCAACATATTCCGCCTTCGGTTGGGACATGACACTATGGTCGCTCGCCATCTACACCAACCCGCACAAATGCGATGAGCCACATCACTATCTATGTCCCCGTCATTTTGCACAAACGAACCTAAGTACTTAAACTTGGTTACAGACGGGCTCGCCTGGCCTTCAATCGTAATCTGGGCATCATTAGCGTCAATCGCATTACCGAAGTCACAATGCAAGTACTCAATTTTAGAGCGACTAATCCATAGACCTTTAGATTCTAACGCAACTCTCCACTCCTCAAGCCTAGCGTTTGGGTCTCGTTTACTTACCGCGACAAGCACAATATCATCAGAGAAAAGCATGCACCACGAAAATGCCTCATGGATCGGCTTGGTTAGCACATCCATAACCACAACAAATAGGAATGGGCTCAACGCGGACCCTTGGTGAAGGCAACCCCCACCTGAAAGGAATCAATGTCTCCCATCGGCGAGCGAACGCAAATCACCGTCCTATCATACATACCTGATTATGTCTATGTATTCCCTGGGACCCCTTTACTCTCAAGACTATCGCAAATCAGTCGTTGCGGGATGCTATCATAAGCCTTTTCAAGATCGATGAACACCATATGCAAATCACGCCTCTTCTCCTGATACTTTTCCATTGGTTGCCTTAGAATGTGTATTGCCTCCGTGGTGGACCTACCTAGCATGACCAAATTGGTTCACTGTAACATGAATTGGTTCACTGTAACATGAGTTTCTCATATGATTCTAGTCTCGATAACTCTTTCCCATAGTTTCATGGTATGGCTTAGCAACTTAATGCCTCTGTAGTTCCCACAACTTTTTGCGCATCCTTTGTTCTTATAGAGTGGAACAACAACACTAGACCTCCACTGTTCCGGCATCTTACCGGTTTTGAAGATAGTGTTGAAAAAGATACTCAACCACTGACCTCCTTCCTCCCCCAAACACTTCCATGCCTTGATGTGTATGTTGTCCTTCCCATCTTCCTAAGAGCAATATCCACCTCCTCCTGTGAGATAGAACGAAAGTAGCAGTTACACTGATGTTGTTACACATGCGAGTAATCAATCCTCTCATTGCGCGAACCCCCAAAGTTGAAGAGGCTATGGAAGTAGCTTTTCCATCGCAGCTTGATGTCTTACTCCTTGACTCTAAAATCCGACCGTCATCACCTTTCACAAACTTCACAATTCCAAGATCTTGTCTCCTACGCTCTCTGGAGGCAAAAATTATAAGTATCAATTTGATAATAAATTTGTTAATAGCCGACCGCCCAACCTACTTTTATCCGACCTATCTTTCGGTCTATCAGTTTTTCACCTATCTTATTATTGCCCCCCGCTGATATAAATTTTTGAATCCGCCACACAAACTAACTTTAGCCCTAAGAAATTTTAAGCCCGTGAGTATAGCTGCCATTGCTAAAATATACACCTTTCATCTTTTCCAAGAAACTTTATGAGAAGATAACCCTAAATAAAGTGTATATAATTAGCGTAACTCCTAATCTGTTTAAGATACAAGCCATATAACCTCATTTCCAAATTCCAATATCAGAACCCATTTCCTTCCGGCTTAAAACAACACATTTGGACACAAATGTTTGCTGAGTCATATCTTATTTATTGGCCGGTTCACGTGTGAAGATAAAATAAAGCTATACAGGTGCCTAACATGTTAATTAATTGGCCTAACGAGACAACCCATACGTGGGCATCCGTTAATTAAAACGTTAGTTTCTTTACTTAAATCCCACCACAAAATAAGTATTATGTAGGCCGATTTGGAGGCAAATGCAGCACTTTTCTAGGATCCAACATGTGGTTTCACATGCCCACAAGATTTATTCAGTTTCTCTACGCCATCTTTACTTTGTATAAATACAACAGAAAACAAAACTTTAGTTTTCATCCCAAAAGTTCACCCAAAAGAATGGCTTTCTCATCATCGAAAATTCGTCACGCGATACGAATTCGATCGATTAGTCTGCCAACGCGATCTCACCCGAGCACTCTTCAAGTCGAAGAGGAGCTCGCCAGGTTCAAAACCTGGGAGACGTCTATTTCATGTATTTCTACTGATGCTGAAACTGTTTGTAGCGGTCTAACAAGCCTGGAAAGATTGTACACTTGTGTGGACAATCTTTTCAGTTTGTCAGTGACCCAACAAGCACTTTCTCACCACCAATGCCAGAAAGTGGTGGACGAGTTGCGGGACCGATCCATGACGCTTTTGGACATATGTGGATCGGTTAGAGATGTCGTTTCACACGTGAAAGAACATGTAAGAGACGTTCAATCCGCTTTACGGAGGAGAAAGAAGGGTTTCATCATGGAGACTTCATTTCTAAAGAAACTGATGAAGGATGTCAAGAGAGGCGCGGCGGATTTGAAGCATATCGATCACACTTACGGGTTGTTAAAACCCTTGAATCTCGACACTCATCTCGCTTCGGTGATTCGAGTGGTGAGAGATGTTAGTGAGATCAGCATTTCAGTGTTTGGAATGCTTTTGTCATTTTTTTCTGTGTTGATTTCGAAGACGAAAACAACAAGTAGTAAATGGTCCATAATCTCGAAATTTATTCAGAGAGGAAGGAAAGAACAACCTCGAAGTTATATCGAGGCTTTGGATTGCAGCATTGAAGGCATTGAGAATGATTTGGAGTGCATGTTCCGGAAGTTGATCAAAACAAGGGCTTCACTCCTAAATATTCTATCTCAATAACGAGATTTTTGCAACATTAATGTGATTTTTGCAACACTTGGTGTATATACCAGTGTTGTTAAACAGACCCATCTTTTTTTAATACCAGATTGTACATTTTTATATATAGGCATGTAACATATATACAAAATAGATTATTATTATTACAGTTTTTGATGATTACAAAAAGTTTGTTTCTAAACTGTGTTTGTGTTTGTATATGATCTGGATTTGATTTTGTATTATTTTAACATGAAATCAATTCAAGTTTGTCAAGTTCTATACGAAATAGCTCACAAGAGAGTAAATATTATTATTATGGATTAATATTTTGATGCATAAATCATAGGACCTCAATAATCAATTTATCATTTTGGAATTATACACCTAAAGCAAGGTTTTATCCAAATTAAATATGACATCAATAATATTATTTATCAAGGGATCAAAATTATCATTTTTTTACTCATCTTTTATGTATATAAACTGAGATTTCGCCTAATTAATTCGACGCGTATTTTTCATGTCTAACCATTACTGCAAGCAATCTACGTCATCTGTTCTAGAACATTTTCATTTCTTTACTATGTGGAGGAGCCATTCTTATGACTAAATATATATTGAAGTCCAAGGCAATGTATATATAGGACATGATACCGGTAGAGATTGTGCTTAAACTAAAATAAAATGGTTGATTTTTGTTTTTACAAGCTCAGCTTGTGAGATGATTTGTTATTCAGGAAATTAAGTTACTCGAGCTAGTTTCCTTCCACTACAGTAAATATATGTTTGGAAATATTTTAGTTATTTATTTGTCTTATTACTTATATCCTAAATTCCTTAGTGTAATGATTAGTTAGTTTTTTATCAAAATTAATGAAAAAGAAACTTTTTGCATCAGTTCTTGTTCACCTCCTCCAATTCATCCTACCAAGTCCTTGATATAAAAATTCTAGAAATCTAAATCCAAATCGATCATATAATATAAAGTTACTCTAGCTGCCTTCAAATGATATACTAACCATCTGCAATTTAGTCTACACACGCAGAATTTTACTATATATATAACTCACAATATTATGACAGTTAAAAGACTCGCTCAAAAACTCAATAATAATGTACACTCATGTCTAACCCGGCCCTAGCTTGGTAGAATATATTTATAGGTACACCCAGACTTGATGACCAAGTAACATAACAATTTAATATTAAAATATCCCCCCTCACCCATACACCAACTTGGATATGAGGGCTCCCAATTGTGAGATGGCGTTGACGTGGATGAGAGTGGAAGAGAATGGAAAAAAATACCGAAACTTGAAAGAAAAACCCCAAGGACGATACTCAATACATATAAAATTTTATACATAAAATCGCGAAATAGATACTTCTAGACGAAAAAACCATGAAATACTTACACTAAGTTTTGAAAGAAAAAAAAAACAAATAATATCTAATAATACTCCCCCTTAATTTAGTCCAAACTTGATGTGATCCTCAATCTTGAACAACTTCACACTCAAGAATTATGTAATCGCAATCTTCATCTTGCTTTACGTCTTCTTCCGATTTACTTTTTTTCATCAACTTGATCATCAACTTCACACCGATTGTGTTGGCCCGAAGTATCTAATTCCCGAGTCCACAAGTCGGTGGGCCGGGTGGCCCGTAAACAAGTCGGTTTAGGGTTAGTATTATTGGATATACATGTTGGTATATTTAATAATTATCTAATTATTAGGATTGGGTTATAGACTAATAAGGACTCTTGTTTATCAAGTCAAGTTTAGCCTATAAATAGGATACCATGTTTAGGGTTTTTCTATGTGTGACAAATCAATAAAGGTTTTGAGTTATTTTCCTAATATCGTGTTTTCACCAATATCGTGTTCTTGATCTAACCGATCGGGCCTTGAGATTGGACCACAACCTGGAGCGAAGTCACGCTTAGCACTAACCCTCCTTTTCTTCCATCTTGGAGTCTCGAATTCCCTTTTATTCTCCTCCCATTCATTGCATGCTCAAATCTCCATATCTTTTTTATTGGTGTACTCCACTCTTCCTTTCATTTCATAGTAGTACCATACTACCATTCCAATAGATCAAGTATTTTATGTAATTTATAGTTCAACCTCATGTGCTAGATGACTCGAAAATTCCATCCTTTCGGTATTAGGTTCCATTTGTTATCTTCACAAACTTTGTCATTGCCTCTTCACTTTGAACACACAAGTACAAAGCCAACATATCTATGTTTCTACCATTGTGGTATGTGGAAACACTCCCTTTTTCATAATCCTTAGATGGTCCTCAATAAACCATTTCACTAATCTTTCATTCTCAACTTTAAAAGCAACTTTATGTTTCATAAATAAATTATGTATCTTTAGTAATTCAAAAAAGTTGATGCAACTTTATGTGGAATCGTCATTGATGAGGACTATGAATTCACTGGTTGAAGTGCTTTCTCCTTGTTGTATTTGGTTCCACAACCGTTTCCTCTTTTCCTCATGAACCATAGTTGGATCTTTATCAACCAATTCGAGATATTCCATGAGGGCCGATTTATCTAAACTAAACTATTATTTCCTCATTTTCGAGTTTTCATCTGTACCCTCCATGTTACCATGATACCATCACCTTCTTTAAAACTAGAAGCTAGGAAAAAAATAATCATGTGTAGTGAGTGACCTTAAAGATTAACGAAGGGTGGCAGCTGGCCGGTACACATGTCCAAGGCGGACCCATAAAATAAAGAAAAAGCATCTCACTAATTGCACATTTAATCAAGGGAGGGAATTAATTAAATAACTTCAGAGCTTTGTTTGCTAACCAGGAAACAATACCAGCCGAATCTGCAGATTGCATATGCATGCAGACGCTTCTTCTACATTATGAATGATTCTTACTGTTAATTAAGTTTTTGTATTTATATAATTAAAAGACCTAGCTCGTGGCTCTTGTTGCCATCACAAATTAACATGAAACCATAGTTTAAATTAATGGTGTAAATTACATTTTACTTCTTTTATGTATATTTTATATAGTAGCTAGGTATTCTCCTTATATTAGGTAATAACAACAATTGTTATTTACGTTTATAATTTAAAATAGTTTTCGTCCTCTCTTCTAGCGACCATTAATAGTATAAGGAGTTAAGTCTAGCGATGCGCTTTGCACACGAGGGCAAATTGGTCATTTTACAATAAAACTGTTTTTCTAGTTTACTTAAAGATCTTTATCTATATGAAAAGACACATTTTATAATGAGGTAAATACTATTTGAGTCTTTAACGTCTAACCAGTTAATTACTGAATTTGAATGGTTACCACGTAACAACAAAGAAGAGTAATTTTATAAGATTGATTGAGTTTTTTAATTATTCAATATATAATGAGTATTAGTAGTAGTGGTCTATGTAAACCCACCTAGCTAGAACTGACGTGTCACTTATTAAATACCAAAACTCAAACACCAATCCAATATATTATAAAAATGTTACAAAAAGCTTACAATAAACATTAAAAAAGTCCTTTTTAGTTCTCGAGCATTCTTCCAAAATCTTCCCCCGAAAGCCCTGTAACGTAACGTATATGTAAGCACACATACGCCTCAGTAAAACACTTTACTAAGTGAAATAACAACTATAATACATATATGTTTTTATATAAATGCGTATAGTTGTCGATATACTATACGATATAACAATCAATCTAACACATTCTATATAGCACATTCTATGACATATTCTATAGCACATTCTTAATTGTTTAGTGACAGTTCGATATAAGCCGTAGCTTCGATAAACAGTATAATAATATAGATACTATAACAATATAAGCAATAAACAATTTCGATAACAAGTTCACTGTCACATAAAAACAAACTTTAATCTTCTACTACGAAGTAGAGAAAACCAACATTTCGTACAAATAAAGTTGTGAGAATCCAAACCTTAATCCATAACGCTTGATGTTGATTGGTCGATGGAATCATACGTCATTAGGAAGCCACCATTTACAAATCAGACTTAAAATATCATCCATCAAAAAAGTTCTCGAAAGTTTTATATACGGAGAAATATATATACCAAAAAGTGTTTTGTGTTGAATAACAACCACCCATTAGCAATCTATCTAATGTGTATATATAAGAAGATATGAACATGGAGAGAAAGATATGGTAGAGAATTTGAGAAAACTCATATTATTCATAATAATACTGATCATATACAAATGCCACTATTTATTGGGCTATGATATTAATACAACATAATGATAAAGGAGGTTAAGAATATGGTTAGTCATTATACTAATTATTCATAATACTCCCCCCTTGACTATTCATATAATGAAAAATAAAAAGTAATATTCTTTCAATACGCTTAAGGATGCTGCCTCATTAAAAACCCTGTTAGGAAAACTCAGTGGGACAAAACCATAGCTACGGAAAAAAGAGTGCAGCGCGTATTGTCTCCCCCTCATGTTGACATGTATCATTTATGTGAGTAGCATCGATCTTATTGATCCCTTGAGGTGCAGTTCCTTAAGTTGTTTGCTTAGTACTTTTGTAGATGTTGATTTACAATGTAATATGATCTTCATGTATAACTCTCAAACTTTAGTGAAGTGTATCTCAAAGCTAACCCAATAACTGATCATGGTAGAAAGCGGCATTTCCAATGATAAAGGACACCATTTCTTAGCTCTGGTTATCGTTCTTCTCAATAGAGATCCACCACGTTGCAAAACGTTCGCTGCCTCATGCTTCATAGATAAAGACCACAACATCCAAAATGGTGTTGTATAACATTACCTGCATTTAAATGACTAACAAAACTTATTTCGTTGGGTTAGTAAAATATAAACCTATAGCTTTATACCTTTAAAATATTTTTAACACATTCCAACATCTCATCATTGGACATAGGCAATATCATGCAAATAAATTTAAAGAAATTTAAGTAAATGATGTGTTAATGCAACAAGTGCACATAATTGTAGTACTTTCACATCAATATTTTTCCATTCTTTGAAAATGGTCATTTTATGTATCCAGTAATCTACCAATCTTTAACATATATGATGGATGTGTATGTTTCCAAATAACTATAAAACCTGAGACTGTGCTTCTGCATATCGACAATGTACACGATACTTATATCTATGTATCCAGAGATAATCATGTGTTGATATGAAACTTAACAAAACTAGTTTTAGTCCATACACGAAACATGATGAATTTTCATAATAAATTCTCAAGGATTTATATAAATGCTTAACACATTTATAATCCATCTACAATTCATTAGGGACTAGTTTCTTTCCATCTTGACTAATTATACATATGCATTCACTCATAAGGAGTTTGGATACATAAACTTAATCCCTTAACAAATCAATTTAAAATTGATAACATTATACCATTCTTATCCATGGTTTATTGACATGTCATGTCATCATGTGATGTTTAATGGTGCACAAAGATTATATATTTAAGATGTTTTAGACACCTTCACGTATTCAACTATCTTGGGGGTTTTATATGGACTTTTGATTATATTTAAGCATTCAACATATACAAAGAATCGTAACGTATTCTGATCTGAATGTGTATACAACAATCATATATAACTTTCTCGAGAACTTAATCTATATATTATTATGGCATTTGAAACCCTCAAAAGATTTCACGTATCATCATCAAGTGAGCAGTATATCTAGGATATCATAATATTCGTAAGATGCATGTCAATTCTCTATTGTATTACCAAACTAATGAAATTCTTGAATCACATTGCATCCACCATCGAAGATTATGTCTCCTCATAATTAAACTTAGGTCTTTATGAAAATTTTTGTGCCACCAATTTTTTTTGTATTGCTTAATATTATTTTCATATCATGCTTTTGTATAATAGACATGTTTATATCCAACATATTAGGAAATTTCACTCTGCCTGGTTTGCGTCTTTCTATTTTGACCAATCATTTTGACTTTTCACCACAGACAGATCATAATTCTTGATCTTTATCATTTTTATTATTTCTTAGCGCCTATTATATTCGAATTATTATCGACGTCGAGTTCGTTTCGATTCTATATATGTAAGACATGATATAATTTATTGAGATCGTTCTCTTTATCATTTTCAGGTACCCGAGGTTCTTCTGGAACCATCATGTCTAATGTCTCTTTAAGGGACTCTTCTACCAATACCTCGAATTAACCATCTTTATTAGTTGCTCCAACTTTTCGAGGATATTTAATTCTTGGAATCGACTAGTCTACCATGACTCAAACGTGCCATAGACTCACTATCATTATTTATTTATCCTTCTAGGACACCAATTATAATTAGAGTATTAGCAGCTGGTATATGTGACTTAGTTACTTTTTAAGGTCAGTGAATGTGACTGGTAATTGATACGTTAATCTTTATAAATGATTTATTATGTGAAATTTTAGTTTATGCTGTGTAGTTTAAGGATCAAGATGATACATCGATAATTCATTCTAGCTTATTTTATTTTCCAACTGCTTTTTATCTCACCCTAAGACCACCCACATCAACAACTACCCACATACCACCTTTTTGGTCCAGTCAGCATGCCACATCATGTACTTCCCACATACCACAAAACCCATTTTTTTTCCACATCAAGTACTTCCCACATACCACCTTTTACTTTCCACATCACCATTTTATTTAATCTTTATTTTTTTATAACGACTATATTTTTATTAAAAAAATAATTTAATATTAAATTATTATTAAATGTTAACGGCTATTTTATTTAAAATTTAAAATTTTACTTAATAAAAAAAAATTTAACATGGAAATCCTACATTACTTTTATTAAAACAAACCAAATTTAAACAACACAACAAATCCTAAGGTTTAACTTATTGAAAACACGAAAGTAGAAACCCTAAGCCTCATCATCTTCTTCTTCCTCCTCAGACTCATCTTCGATGTTCAGTTCCACCTTTAGCCGGGCACAAACTTGGTTATGAGCTGCCAGTTTTTTTTATTCAAGTGAGAGGTATCCATGTTAACCAGCTTGTAGTACTTGAGCTTCATCTTGTTTTTCTCGATAGCTAACAACTGATTCAGGTATTCCTGCCTGCTTTCGACTGCTGAACTAAGGTTTGAATAAAAACGGTTTCGACTTTCCTCAGTACTTGAGGAACCAGCAGTACCAATAGATTTACCTTTATTTTTCTTTTCCTTTTCAGCTGCTTTGGACGCTTTTCTACCGGGTGGGCGTGTAGGAACAGTCTTTTGAGCAGGCTCCTCCTCATTCCGAGGAGGCTCCTCCTCATTCTGAGGAGGATCATGCCCCTCTTGAATACCCCCAGCATTATCATCATCAAGATGGAAATTGAACTCATTCTCACCAAAGTTTGTAGACGATTGAGAACTAGTGTATCCGCCTGTGTTAGTCTTGTTTCTTTTGGGGCCTTGGTTGGCCGCACAAGCTTCAGCACTGTTGTACTTCAACTTGTCTTTCACTTTATTCCAAATATGTTCATATTTGAAATCTGTCTCTTGATCAGCATTAAAGAGCTTCCTTGCTTCAAGCAACCACATGTTATCAGACCACCCACTGGAGTTAGAACTCTTCACCCTCAAGTATAAGTCATTGAATCTGGCCACCTTTGATTTGACCATGTGCCAATGAGCTTTGAGGTTGTGTTGATCCCTAGGCACTTTGGGGTTTGAACTAGAATAGTGTTCTCCGAACACTCATATATGGCCTCTGCCATCAGGACTTCATCTGAATGTGGCGATTTAGTACGAGAAGCCTTAGTGGTAGTAGTTCTGCCTCTGCCTCTCCCCCTAACCCTCTGTGAGGGGCCATCCTCGGACTGTGGTGGTTGTGATTGAGTTGCTTGTGGGGGTTGTTGAGTTTGGGTTTGTTGTTGTTGCTGTTGATGTTGCATCCCCGCCATTTGTTGTTGTTGGAACATCCATTTGTTGCATGTGAAAGTATGTTTGTAGATCCATTTGTTGTGGTTGATGCTGTGGGTTCATGAGTGGAGGTGGTGGATACATTTGTGAAGGTGGTGGATACATTTGTGAAGGTGGTGAAGATTGGTTAAGAAGCTGGCTCATGCTTGTACCATCATAGTCTGGAAACATAGACGTGAATGATGGTCGGTTTGAGTTTCTGTTTGGGGTTGAGTTTGAGTTTGAGTTTGAGTTTGAGTTTGAGTTGTTGTGATCCATTTGGAAGTTTGAGTTTGCAGAAATTTGAGAGAGAAATGAGAAGTTTGATGTGTGAATGAAATGAATAAATGAAGTGGTATTTATAGAATTTTTTTAAAAACTAGCCGTTATAATAAGTCAAAAAAAAAACTAGCCGTTTTTTAAAAAAAATTTATTAAATTTAATGTTTTATTTAATCATGAATTTTAGAAATTTTTTCAGATTTTTTTTTAAATTTATTTTTATTTTATTTGAATTATTAAATGTTAAAATAAAACAAAAAAAAATTGAATATTTAAAAATCTAGCCGTTAAAAGAAAAAAGAAAAAAGAAAAAAGAAAAAAGAAAACGAATTTTGCAGGTCCCACATACCTTGTACGTGTTGGTACGTTAGGACGTACGTACACGTCCACGTACGTACGCCACATCGCGTACGTTACGTACGGCGTACGTACGTACGTACTTGCCTTTTTTGTTCCGATGTGGGCGGTCTAATGTTGAGAATGTTGTTTCATGAAAACATAAATCTGAGTCATAAAATAAATCTATCACTATTGGTAGTGATTCATGCCAACATTCTTTGTGGTCCTATTTTTGTGCATCGTGGTGGAGCAATTTCAATATATGTCACACAACCAAAAATATTAGATAGGAAATATTGCACCATAAACCAACTATAACAGGGATGAAGTATTATGAATTATTGGTCTGATGTGAATTAACGTTACTTCATGTAAAATCACATGTACCCTACATGCAAAGATAAACTTTTGCTATCATGATTATTGGATATACAATCAATCGTAGATGTTTATTCCTCTACCACTTTAACCAGTTGCTCTAGCTTAATATTTAGCAACAAAAACAAATATATGGTATACTAAGAAAACAAAAACAAAAAATTGACGCTTCACTGTTAACTTTGGTAAAGAAACAAAATGAAATAGCATATAGTAAAAAATACTGTATAAACAGAAAAACCAAGCAATAATCTTCACGTACCACCAATCATACCATACCATCATTTACTATTCATCAAAATTCAAAGTTGATTTTTAAATATATCATGATAATATATTTAAGTTAAGTGATTTTAATGAGGAAAATTAAGAACCCAAGGCACTCTTCAAAATTAAAAATACTTACTATAGTCATTAAGTTACATAATTTTATTTCTATGCCCTTATATACAATAGTCTCGTATCGTTTTTACAAGTTAAGAACTAGGCTCTTTCCAAAAACAAACATAGGAAATAAGTCAAAATAGAGAAATAAGTTGCACCAAGTCGAGTTGAGATAGCTCGGTTTTAAACAAGTCAAGTCTGAGTTCAAATTTTCAACTCGGTTCAGTATTTTGAGTAGGGTTGTTTAAAAAGTTCTCGGCTCGTGGCTTGCTCGAAGCTCATTCGCAAAAAAACTCGAAAAAAGCTCGCTTGAAATCGACTCATTCGTAAACGAGCCAAGCCAAGCCGGCATGGTCTGTAAATGAGCCGAGTCCGAGTCAAGATCAGGGCGGCTTGTTTACGGCCCTAATTTTGAGCAAAGTCAGGCCTAAGTTGGGCCTAGCAGAAGAAGGCCCTCAGTTTTTAACTCTATTGGGCCCCAGAAAATGATTGAGTCAATGGGTTTAACATGTTGGTATTGGATCTTAGAGGTTGTGATAGATACAACGAAGATAGAAGCCACGACATATATAATACGTTTAGCATCAAAGTTAGAAACTTTTTTACCAAACTTCCTTCATCAAGATTTGTATGGAGAGCAGAAAACTTTGTGATAAGTGTTGAAAAGCCACTAGCGATCGATATCATCTATTGAATCTTTATCTTTCATCTTCATGGATTTCAATATTTAGGGTTTCAAGGAGAGCATCCTTAACCTTATATGCGCCAACGGTATTGAGCAATCTACACGATCGGTTCCTCGTGTAGTGTCCGCAAGAGATACTCAACAGCGGCTGCGTTTTTCTTCTCGTGTACTCCCATACCGGGTGCAAGTTCAACAACCTTCCATAGACCATGGAACCGGAGCACGGCTTTGATCCGGATTAACCATATATAGTATAGATGGTGTGGGCGAGTATCGGAACTTGAAGTGAGATCGAGGACTTTTCTTGCACTTGAACAATCTGGTTCGCTGGTTGGTTCGCTGGTTGCGTCATGATTAAGTGGCGGCAATGGCGATCTTCGACTAGCGATGAATCGCAATGAGTAGGTTGCGGATGAAAGCAACCTGTGATGTAGGTGATACGAAACAAAAGTTGGGACTTGAACCCTAGCTCTGAATTTTTTTTATATAAAGAGTCCGGCCGGTCCTATTTTTTTTGTTCAAGCTCCGTCAATGTCCACGGACTCGATGCTTTGGCTCATTCGGGGCTTACGTCCCAACAGTTTTGTCACAAATTTGCTGAGTTATTTTTAGTTAATTTTTAAATATTTATTTTCTAGATTTTGTTACAAATTCATGAGTTTGCAACGGATTATCTATAAATAAATTGTAGCAAAATGTCTTAATAGCTAATGAATTTCATCATCTGTTACTAAACCGTAGCAAAATGTCTCAATAGGTACCGTAGCAAACTTATGACAAATATTTTGGTTGCTAATATATATTGGTACCCTAGTAATTCCAATAGTCCACAACTTGTGAGTCGAATTAGCTAGTGGAGGCAATTGATCTCTTGGTTTAGTGGTATGAAGAATGAGGATCAAAGCCTAGGGCCTTTTGAGGTATAGTTTCCGTCATGACTTTGGGGCCGGTTTTCCCCACAGTGGTAGTTTCTTCCTTGACTTCAAATTAATGATGGTGTGACTAAAAATAAAAATAATGATGGCGTGACTGATATACGAGTTTCTCTTAATCAAAGACATGCCACTTGAGTCGACTTTTTAAAAAAAGGTAGTGGGGATTTGATATCATGTATTTGCATGAGTTTCAGAAAAATATTGACTGAGGTTATTTTTGTAGGAGTAATCTTGATCTGAACAAATTAAAGGCTGGTCAATGGGTAGGTTCAACATGAGTTTTATTTTAATCACATGTTGTTATTGTTTTTATAGATCATGGCTACGTAGTTAGCAAGTTGAGGTTAGTGGATAAGTTTCTTCTTTTCTTTAGGTGCAACTGTTTTTTTTTTTTTTTTCTTATTTAATTTAAGTCTTGATAAATGAATGAAATGTAGCAAGTTAACGGTAGTAAAAATATTCTCATGTGCCTTTTTTTTTTATTTATTTATTTTTAGAGGCATTTATCAACATTTGATATTAGAGTGAGGTTGAGAAACAAGGGCCGGTTTGAGAATTGGTTTTAGAAGAAGGTGAGCAACCCCTTGCTTGCAGGGCCGGAGACGAAGCAAGCAAGGAATCAAAGGAAGACGGTCAATGAAAATTAATTGAAGCAAGCCGGCTACTGCACGGTTGAGGTAAAATTACTGGCCGGAAAAAGAAAGAAAAGAAAGGAAGGAAACAGCAAACAAACAACCCTAAACTAAAACTAGAAAATTAAAGAGAGAGAACTATTTGTTCTTAGAGCAATTAGGAAGAACCGAGATCAAGACTAAAGGGGTGAATGTAAGGAACACTCTTGATCGGGTCAATGGGTATGGATCAACATGAGTTTTATTTTAGTTATGTTTTTACTGTTTTTACAGATAATGGGTAGTTAGCAAGTTAAGGGTGAATGGGTAAGTTTCTCCTTTTCCAAGTTTTTTTTTTTCCTTATTTTATGTAAATCCTTACAATCTTTGCCTTTTCGCCATCTATATTATTCATTCTTCTTCTATCTTATGCTCCAAAACAAAATTAAGCTGTTATTCTAAAACACACTAAGTTTGTATTTTTGGGTCTACTAAAGTTTACGTGGTTGAATCTTGATGAGGAATTTTTAGTGTTAAAATTTGTTATTATATAGAGAAACTATTGATGATGCCCAAATATATATATGCATGCCTGGTTCAAATTACACACTTTCATCACTAAATTAAATTCAAAAGCTCACATTAAGAAAAGTAACACTACTAAAATATTAATTAGCTAGAAAGAACATTTAGGAGACACATCCTTGTTTTGATCAAACTCCTAAACATGCACTCCAAACCATTCTCCATTTCCTGAAAAAGAGACACCATATCCTCATTCGAAATCGCAACCTGCTCGCTTCCCTCTGTCGTTCCTCTTCGAATGAACTTGTTTATAAGCGACAACCTTGATGACTTCGGCTTGGCGACAGTTCCAGACAAGAACAACAACAAAGATTTGTAAACAGATGATCTAACAACTCCAACATCTCTCACTACTTTAATAGCAGCCAAGAGATTTCGGTCCATATCCAAGGGTTTGATCCCCCCTATCTTCTCGTCGATTTGCTTCAAAGACGTCATAGCTTTATTCGCATCTTTCTTGAGGTTCTTGATGAATGAAGTGGTCAAGCTTACTTCACCCTTTCTCCTCCTCCTCATGGCTGACTGCACAACTCTAGCATTTTCTTTCACTTGTGAAACCAAGTCTCTAGTGGAGCCACATATATCCATAAGACTTATGGATTTATCCAACAACTCATTCACCAAATCTGTGCATTGGTTTTGAGTAAGGGCTTGTTGGGTGAGTGGCAAACTGAGGACACTATCAACACATTCATACAACACTTGCAGCTTCGTTAGGGCGCTGCAGATTGTATCCGCGGTAGGGACAGATGAGACCGAAGCCTCCCAAGTTCTGAACTTGCGGATCTCATCTTGAGCCTGAACAATGACCGGGTGTGATCGGGTCGGCAAACTAGTCGTTCGGACATGGTGCGTGTCGTCTGATGAAGAAGATGTTGAAGCCATTTCTTCTTCTCTAACTCAAAAGTTTTGTGAATTGTGATGGTGGTAGATGTAGATCCAATGGCTTGTGTATATATATATATAGAAAGGGGAGGATTGAATATATAACTAACACAATGTGAAGACAACATGTGCCTTTCATTGGAAATTAAGAGTTGACCCTCCTTGCCAACTAGGAAGCAATGGCTCAATGACTCTCCTAATTTGTCTTGTCTCATTTTTGTGTTACAAAGTTTGTTTTTTTGTGTGATATCTCTTGTTAAATTATTAGGTTGGAAGGATTTGCAAAATCAAAGGCAGAACATATTAGCTGTCTGATCATTGTGATGGCCCAGCCTTGAAATCTAAATAAAATGATGGATATTATTGGGGAAAATAATCTCTAGAAACGTTAATTTAAAACTTTTATATATAGTACTTGATTAATTATATATGTTCTTATGTCATTTGGTGTCTTTGTACTTTTCTTTGGTTTCATACTGTTGTGGATAGCTTCCAGAAGCTTGATAATACTAAAATCACTAACACGTACTCTCCTAGTTAATAGAGTCAAAAGTAATTCACATATGTAACTTTAAGCATGGTATTTTGTCACCATTAAATATTGGCATTCAATGGTAACACAAGAATAATTAAAAACCAATATTTTCTAGAGAACTCTTAGAAGGCTAATCCCTCTCTTTATTAATCAAACTCACTTCAAATACAATAATACCATAACATAACATCTCTATTAACTAAATATAATGACTTAATCATCAAGGCTCTAATCTAATAAAAAAGTTGTTCTAAATTAAATTTTACCTAATAAAACTTAATACCATAAAAACTTATAAAATAGTTAAATCAATAAAAAAATCAAAAATCAATTTCCTTTATAAGAAAAACTACCTCAAGTCCTCATATGAACTTTGAAACTAATGTTTACCCGAATGAAATATGGTCTAGATGGTGAAATGGTATATGTCCTCTCTAGGGGCAAGTTGAATAAAAAGTGGGAGGTTTGGCTCATAGAAACCCTAAAAACCATCTATTTGACAGTTAAGGTTCTTGTCTTGCAGGCAATCTGGATTCCAGACATGTGGCAAGATAATTTTTTATTTTCTTGGGGAACTAAAACTATGAAAGATGAGATATTTGTGGCATTGAAGATGCCATGTTAGCCATGCATAGCATTGAAAGAAAAGAAAAGCATCTATTGATCCATAACAAAAGCCTGGATTTTTTTATCATTTAGGGACCCACGCCAGCTGATTCCAATAAGTGCACATGCTTCTTAAGCAGAAAAGGTACTTCTTGTTTTTTTTTCTAACAGGCAGGATTCTTTTTTTAACGGCACCCTAACGCCAGGAAATCCATCTAATAGGTTTTAATTCGGGGTCTCTTTTAAAGAAGGTAAGCTTTTTATCAGTACGTTACAACCCAACCGACAAAAAACGATAACAAACATGGAAGCACCTATTGCCCGTTTATAAAAATTGTATCTTGTTAATGTAAATTTCTTAACATAAACAGATTCTTCAACCTCTTCTTTATCATCATCTAACTACCATCTTATATGATCCACTAGTTTGATAGGCTAATCACATCCTAGAATTCTTCAATTTAAGTGAATCAACAATTTTGAACATTGAAAAGTAAAACTGAACCGTAAAAATTTGTAACCGAACCACATTCTAGTTAGTAGTTACTAAAACGGTATGAAGCTCTTTGTAATTTTCTAAAATGTGTTTTTTTGGATATAACTGATTAGTGGTGCTTGATGCGGCTTGTATACGTCACGTCTTTTGAGCTTGTCACAGAGCCAACAAGCTTTTCATCGCAAGAAACATGGGATCGATCTAAGTATTTATGTTAACACATAATTATTATCGGATGATATATGATATATAATTTTATTAGATTGATTTCCTTTGATTGTTAGTTCCTTATTGATAGGGTTGGTTGTTAGTCTCTTGTCATATTTATTTTCCTCCCTTTGTAATTCACGGATCAATCAAGAAATATTGTTTATCTTCATGGTAATCAGAGCCACCTATCAAACTTTTTTTTCTCAACCCTAAACACAAAATCCGGCCGGCCCTTCCATGGCGGACGGTAAAGGCGATCCCGCTTCGTCTCTCTCTTCGGAGAAGGCATCTATCCACAATGCTTATACGGTCAGTAACATCCATATGAAAGTTCGTACTCTGGATGGAAAGAAAATCACCTGTTCTAATTGGGTGAGATTGTTCAAGTTTCATCTCATCGCCTACCATCTCCTTCATCACGTCGACGGTACAAAACCACCACCGGAAGAAAACGATGCGGATTTTACAGCCTGGAAGGAACTGGATTCGTTAATCCTTCAATGGATTTTCGCTACCATCTCTGATGACATCCTTACTCGCGTTCTTGACACCGCCACCACTGCGAGATCCGCTTGGTTGGCCATCCAAGGTATGTTCATCAACAACAAAAACGCTCGTTCCGCCACACTTGAACAACGATTCACAAATACCACTCTTGCTAGCTCCGCATCCTTCAGAGTACTGCCAAACCTTGAAAGATATTGCTACCCAACTCGCTGATTTGGGAGAACCCGTCTCTGAAAATCGGTTGGTCATCCAAATGGTGCGTGGTCTACCGATCGAATATGACACAATCGAGGCTCTTATTAATCAACAATGTCCCAAGTGGGACGAGGCACGCAATATGATTGACTCCGAGCAACAACGGCAGAAAGCACGACCGGGAGCATCTCGTGAAACTGTAATGGTCCATTCATTGGCACCGCAAACTGATCCTAACTGTTTACCCAGTTCCCCATACCCCAATAGCTACCGGGGAAATAATTATGACCCTGTCAAAGCCGCTCGTGGTCTGGGCTACAATGCCACTCGCGGTCGTGGTGATCGAAACTAAACTAGCCGTAACCAACAAAATTGGCCACCCAACCGTTCTACCTACGGCCCCACCCCACTTACCAATTCCCCTTCATTTGCTCCCAAACCCCCCAATACCAATCTCATCAGGCCCAACCATTTAGAGCTTGGACTCCCCCACCTACACCATATCCCTCCTTACCAGCCCAATACCCTCCTCAACAGGCCCACTACGCTGCTCCTGGCCCATCTGCCTCAGACTACGGTTTGGTTCCGTACAGTGCCCTTTCCCCGACTGACATTAGCATGGCTATGACGAATGTGAACGCCGCCTACCCGGATCAACAGTGGTACATGGACTCCGGTGCTTCCTCGCATATCACTCCTGATCCAGGTAAAATTATATTTCCCAGTTCATTACCTGTTAGTCCTATATTTGTCGGAAATGGTCACAAATTACCTATTAGTGGTTCCGGTAACGGCTTTTATCTTTCACCCAACAAGACCTACCAACTTAACCACATTGTTCATTCCCCGCAAGTAATTAAAAATTTGCTTTTTGTTCGCAAATTCACTATTGATAATCAAGTGTCTATTGAATTTGATCCGTATGATTTTTCTTTGAAGGACCTGAAGGATGAAAGCCTCCTTTCCCGACACAATAGCAGTGGTGACCTTTAACCGCTTTCACCGCCCACCTTCGCGTTGATGGCTTCATCTACTTCCACACCATGGCATGATCGTCTAGGACACCCCGGCGCGACCACGCTTCATTATCATAGTACTTATTTATTTATCAAATGTAATAAAGGTGTTGATTCTGTTATTTGTTCTTCATGTCAAATTTCAAACAGCAAACGGTTACCTTTTGTTGAATCTCTATCTCGAACATTTAAACCATTTGATATAATTCATTGTGATCTCTGGACATCTCCTGTTTTAAGCAATAGTGGATATAAGTACTACATGGTGTTAGTAGATAATTTCACCAATTATGTTTGGGTCTACCCACTTCGATATAAATCCGAAACCCTTATCAACTTTGTCAAATTTCACAAATTAATAAAAACTCAATTTGGCACACCCATTAAAACTTTCCAATGCGATATGGGGGGGGGGGGGGATTTGTTGGGAATTTTCTAGTTCGACGAGTTCGAGATTTGGTTAGATGAAACTCAACGTACCACTTACCGTTTAACCGTTCGCACAACACGGTGAAGTTTATGACTCGAGACTCTCATTAACCGAAGACTTGGCATTAGTGACTTTATTATTTATTGTTATATTATTTATGTCACTAGTCTAGTTGTGTATTTACTAGTTTGCCCTTAGTCTTTGTTGGTTAGTATATATGTAAGTCTTTCTCATGTGAAAGACTAGCTAGATGAATGTATGCATGAGAGAGAGAGAGAGAGAACATGAAGCTTTGAAGTTGTGTGTGGTTCATGAACACTTGTTCATGAACCTAGCATGAGTGGTGTAGGTAAACTTGTAATCATTCCACATCATCTTTGATTATCTATTTATCTCGTTCATCACTACTTATATATTTTATCCTCATCATCATCATCACATCTCAAACTTGAAGATACGGTCCATTATGTTCTTCTTGGTGTTTATATTTGTTCTACAAAGACGAAGCTCACAAAGTCTCCGATCCGCTTCCGTTGTGCCATCGGGGTTTGGTTTGGCTCACCGACCCCGGTTTCTACAGAATTTGATAACAACAACTTTAAAAATTTTGCCACCCAAAACGGACTTGTTTTCCGTTTCCCTTGTCCCCAAACCTCTCAACAAAATGGTAGATCCGAACGTATGATACGACGCTTGAATGATATCATACGAGCCCTTCACGTTCATGCTCACCTTCCCTCCTCATTTTAGGTGGAAGTCTTTCATACAGCCTCCTATCTTCACAACATCCTACCTACCAAACGATTAACATTTAAAACCCCCGCGTTTGCCCTCTATCTCCGCCAACCAACTTACGATCACCTTCATGTGTTCGGTTGCGCGTGCTATCCTAATATGTCAGCCGTCTAAACGCACAAACTATCACCACGGTTAACTCGGTGTGTGTTCTTGGGTTACCTTTCAGATTTTAGGGGGGTACCGATGCTACGACCCATCTACGGGTCATATTCACTTGGCTCGTCATGTTATATTTGATGAGTACACTTTCCCGTTCGACCAAAATCAAACACCCTCATCCCATGACTTCCTCGATGAGCCCGTCACCACCTTCCCACTGTTCCCTACGCCATCTTTTCACCATGCAACCCCTGACTCCATGTCACCTCCTACCGACCCACCTCCTGACCCCATACCCGGCCTAACTTTCGACCCTACACCCAATCCGCCCCACTCACCAGCCCACTCGCCGCCTCCTTCTCCTACGAGCCCCAACATCTTACCCGGCTAAACTCCCACCAACTCGAGCCCAACTAGCAGCCCGACCAGCCCAACCATCTCACCCGACCATCTATCCAATCCCGAGTCCATCTCGTCGCACCCCCCTCCACATACGTCTCACCCCATGCAAACCCGCTCAAAGGCCGGGATTTCCAAACCCAACCCTCGGTACAATTCTGCCGCCACCAGTCACATCTCATCGGTCCCCACTTCATATATGAAAGCCCTATCGGACCCCAATTGGCTTCGTGCCATGCACGATGAGTTTAGTGCTTTGCAGGTTAATGGTACTTGGGAACTTGTTTCACGGCCACCGGACCACCCGATTATTAGATCGATGTGGCCATTTCACCCCATATTCAAGGCCGGTGGAACTTTAGACAGGCACAAAGCCCGTCTCGTGTGTAACGGGAAGTCTCAAACGATTGGCATCGACTGCATGGAAACATTCAGCCCCGTTGTCAAACCCGCAACTATCCGAACTGTTCTCTCATTGGCTATTTTAGCTGGATGGTCGGTACATCAACTTGATGTCAAGAATGCTTTTTTACACGGGAGCATTCAGGAAACTGTCTTTATAACAACCGCCCGGGTTTATTGATCAAAACTTCCCGAATCATGTTTGTCGTCTTCGTAAATCACTCTACGGATTAAAACAAGCACCCCGAGCATGGTATTCTCGATTCTCAGTTTTTCTTCAATCTTTGGGGTTTCGTAGCAGCTTGTGTGATACTTTTCTGTTCATTTATCAACATGGAACTAAGACGGCCTACCTTTTACTTTACGTTTATGACATTGTTCTTACAGCCAATCAGCCTATGCTTCTGAACACAATCATTTCGAGGTTGTCTACGGAATTCGCCATGTCCGATCTAGGTCCTTTGCATCATTTCTTGGGGATCTCGGTTTCTCGCGAACATAACTCCATGTTCCTTAGACAGTCTCAATATGCTCGGGACATCCTTCATCGTGCCAACATGAGCTCCTGCAAACCGTGTTATACTCCCGTTGATACGAACTCCAAACTTAGTGCCACAGATGGTGAGTTACTTTCAGACGGATCTCTCTATCGCAGCCTTGCTGGTGCTCTTCAGTACCTTACCATTACTTGTCGCGACATCTCATATGTTGTTTAACAGATATGCTTGTTCATGTATGCTCCACGGGAACCGCACTTTCTCTTCATAAAACGGGTCCTTCGGTACATTCAAGGCACTATAAATTATGGTCTCTGTCTCCGGGCTTCTGGTACATCTTTAACTGCTTATTCTGATGCTTATTGGGGTGGTTGCCCGGATACCCGCAGGTCAATTTCTGGGTATTTCATTTTCCTTGGTGATAACTTAATTTCATGGTCATCCAAACGGCAACGCACCATGTTTAGATCAAGCGCCGAGGCTGAATATTGGGGTGTAGCGAATGTCGTTACCAAAGCCACATGGGTTCGTAATATGCTTCTCGATCTCCGCGTTCCAGTTTTAAAAGCTATTGTGGTCTATTGGGATAATGTTTCTGCCATTTATTTATCCGAAAACCCGGTTCAACATCAACGTACTAAACACGTTGAAATGGACATTCATTTCGTTCGGGAAAAGGTTTAAATTGGCCACATACGGGTTCTCCACGTCCCGTCTGCTTTTCAGTATGCTGATATATTTACCAAGGGTTTACCGCGTTACTTGTTTGAAAGTTTTCGATCCAGCTTGAACGTCTCGTCTTCTCCACGTTCCAACTGCGGGGGAGTATTATCGGATGATATATGATGATATATAATTTTATTAGATTGATTTCCTTTGATTGTTATTTCCTTATTGATAGGGTTGGTTGTTAGTCTCTTATCATATTTATTTTCCTCTCTTTGTAATTCACGGATCAATCAAGAAATATTGTTTACCTTCAATAATATATGTTGATGGTTTCTCAAAAGGACTGACAGTTTTTGAATCACACATGTAGTTTACATTGATAACAATCCTGTATATACATACTTACAAATAGGGATGACAATTTTTTACATAGATATGTTAACACGACACGACACGAAGTTAAATAGGTTGGGTTTTAAGTTAAATAAGTTTCGTGTCTTAAACATATCGACATGTTTATGACACGATTAAAATCGTATCTAAATATGTTTCACCTCATCTAACATGTTTATGACACGATTAAACATGTTTATATTTTTAGTAGCTTTTTAAAATAATTAAATATATAGCAAAAGTAAAAGTCCTAATCTAATTTGAGATTTCCATCTTAACTTTTCGGATTCCACCGCCCAAACGACTTTCACGCCTATAATTCTCCAACTATCTCTAATTTCTATTCTTTGATTTCTTTCTGTTTTCTTCCTTAGAAAATTAATCGGGTCTAAACAGGTCGTGTCGTTTAACATATTTATAAATCGTTTTGTGTTCGTGTTTGAAAAAATGACAGGAGTAGTTAATCGTTTCGAATTCATGTTTAATACATGTATTAATCATGTCATGTCGTGTCGTGTATGACTAACTTAACACGCTTAAACTTGTTTTACCAGCTCTACTTACAGACACATTGAAACAGTGTGTCGCTAGCTTGATAACATTGTTTCATTCATATAATTAACCTAAAAACATCACTTAGTTGGTTACCAATTAAGTTTGGATGTTTACAATTACATATTAAATAACACACAAATCATACTTTACTTTATACTAATTATTACATAATTAATCCTTAACTTTTCACATTAAACTTCCTCAATAACCAAGGCCAACACAACTGAAGTATGATTTGGATGGCATTTATCTTGTATTGGTACTTTGTATCCCAAGTTACCCTAACTTTAAGTGTTTATATATCCCAAATCAAATTAATTTGTAATCAAGTAGCAAAAAAGAAGTTATATATATGTAGTTCAACAAGTTTAAAGATAGTGCAAAATATTGGACAGAGGGCATTAGCTGTACTCCTAATTGATTAATAATTACTTGGTTCTCGTATAACGATATTTAACTACTCACACGTTATAATAGTACTTCGTTTACGTTCCACACGTGAATATTAAATAAATAATTACAGAGATCGATCACATCAATTGTAGTTTGCCGTTCCAAAAAAAAAATTCGATCACATCAATTGTTTATTTTATATTCAAGCACTAATAAATATATATGTTAATTTAAACACGTATGCTAGGATATTATTCGGTTTAGAAAATAATATAAACTTTCTATCTATTATTAATCTTATACGTTAGGTCACATAAATTGTTATATAAATACCTAAGATAAGATTCAAAATCATTATCAGCGAGTAGGTTGTTGCACAAGATCATTCTACATTTTTTAACGTATGAACCTAACTATATAGCCGATCATATGAAACTGACTTATTTCGTTAACACTCTTGTTACGCGTCTCAGACAAACCAATTTTCAAAAAGAAAATTGGCGAAAACTTAACTGAAATGTATACGCGGACAAAATGATAGAATAAGGTGAATAGAAAATATATAGCTTTTCAGAAAATAGCAAATAAATAGACCAATACACGACTTGATCTTTAAAAAAGTGTAAACCCCTAAATAATTAAAAGAAAAAAATATAAGGGTGCGAAACAACGTCAAATCTTCGAGGATATTGGGTAGATACTAAACATGAACTCGAACTCGACACAGGTCATACACGATATGATAAGAAAATGTGTTCTTTTCTCAAATGGATTTATAGTTTTCTATTGTTTCATTCTTACTTTCATTGACTCAAGTCCCGATCACACGAAAAGAATTATAAAAGAAATACGCTCTTCTTTTATTAATCAGAAAACTCTATCAAAAACTTATTACACCCCTATCATGTGCTTGGTATTTATAGAGATTTATTGTTGACCTAGACATGTATTAGATACCAACTCTAATTGCTAATTATTAATTTATAATAATAATACTCTAGAGATTTATCTAAAAGCTCTCCTGGATCGACTCCAATACTCCAACCCATCATTGGCTCGATGTGGTTGTAATTATCTCGACCGCAACATTCACCCCCTAATTTCAACATACCATCGAAATTAGAAAGGTATTTCACTCCTAGCATATCTCGCATCTCCTTTAGCTTGATTCTTGCTAGCGCCTTGGTTAAAATGCCGGCCCTTTTTTGAGTCCTCAGAACATGTTCTATTTCCACTTGAACCCTTTCAACACATTCACAAACAAAGTGATATCTCGTGTTAATGTGTTTACTTTTTCCATGAAACACTGGATTTTTCATGAGGGAAATTATGACTTATTGCCCACCAAAATTTTCACCACTTGTTCCTTTGTACCCGTGACTTCACCTAGCAAGCCTTGCAACTAAATTGCTTGTTGTGTCGTTGTCATTGCCGCCATGAACTCGGCTTCACAAGAAGGTAGGGCCACGGTGTTCTGTTTTTGTGAACACCACGAGATGGGTGAAGTTCCAAGATAGAAAACGTATCTGGTAGTGCTCTTTTCATCTTTTTTACCCACATTATGGCTACTATCACTATAGCCCACAAACTTAAAGCTTCCATCTCGTTGTTACCGAATCCTTGTAATCATACCGTACCTCTCAAATACCGTAATATATGTTTAATTGCAATCACATGAGACTCCTTGGGATCTTGCATGTAACAACTCGCAAGTCCCACGACGAAAGCTATATCCGGTCGGGTATTAATGAGATACCTTAGACATCCAATTATGTGCGTATAACATGTAGCATCAATGGGGGATCCTTGCTCGTCTTTCTCGATCTTTAGCCCGGGTTCTAAAGGAACATGAGCCGCGTTGCAATCTAGTAATCCGGCTTCAAGAAGGAATTTTTTTTTCGTGTAGGCCTCTTGCTTAATCACCAACTCCTCCTTGCATTGAATTACTTCTATGCTCATATAAAAAGATAAGAGCCCGAGATCACTCATTTCGAACTCGTCTTTTCTTTGTTTCTTGAAACTCATAATTTTATCTTCCGTTGAACATGTCACTAAAAGATCGTCAACATAAATGACTACAATTAATATTGAGTTTTCGAATCCCCTATGTATACCGCCAATTCATGCATGCAACGTGAGAGTTTTAAATGTTTTAAGGTGTCGTCGAGCTTAGCATACCAAGCCCTCAGGGCTTGTTTCGACCCTTACAAAGCTTTCGTCAACTTGTAAACTTTGTCTTCTTCACATTTTTTCTCAAACCCATTCGGTAACGTATACCTCTTCTTTTAGAACATCATGTAGGAAAGCCGAGTTTACATTTAGATGAGCCCATCCTCGACTTGCTGCTAATGCAACCAGTAATCAAACCATTTCAATTCGAGTTACCAGTGCAATAACCTCCTTATAGTCCACCCCCTGTTTTTGCACATACTCTTTCGCTACCAACGAGCCTTGCACTTATTAATGGAACCATCGGGATTCTTTTTAATTTAAACAACCACTTTAGACCAATTACCTTGGCGTTCTTTGGTAGTTTTGTCAAGAACCATGTCTTGTTACTATTGATAGAATCTATCTTGACTCGCATTGATTTCATCCAGTGCTCGGATTCTTTTGCTTCAAAATCAAAAGGCTCGCTATCTTGTAACACTAATAAGCTTAGGCCTGTAAATGAACCGAACGTTCAGTGAACAGTAAATGAACCGTTCGGCGGGAAGTTTGTTTATGTTCGTTTATTTAATAAATGAACGAACACGAATGAACGAACATGAAGAAATGTCTCTTTCGTTTATTTATGTTCGTGAACATTCGTTTATGTCCGTACATTTATGTCGTGTATATGTGTTCGTTTATGTTCATTTACATTCGATTATTGACATTGTTGGCAACTAGATGTGCTTGTTTATGTTCGCTTAAATTTGTGCTTGTTTATGTTCGTTTAAAATTTTGTTCATTTATGTTCATAAATCGTTGGTTTAGTCCTTAACGACGAACATAGACGAACACAAACATGTTCATTTTCTTAATAAACGAACACGAACAACAAAATGTTTGTTCGACTAATGTTCGTGTTCATGTTCATGTTCATGTTCGCGTTCGCATAAAGTTAAATGAACGGATATGAACATGCTCATGTTTGTGTTCGTTTGGTTCGTTTACAGGCCTAAATAAGCTCTCTTGATTATTTTTATTTTTTTTGGATAAAATCCTTGAGTTTTTTTTTTGGTAGAACAGAGAATCTTGATGACCTCCTCAAGTGAGAAGCTGATTCACTCGAAGTAGCGATGTTTTGTACAGTCTTGACCTCGGTTTGTGGGCTGGAATCATCACTGTGTTTAGGGGTGTTCAGTTTTCGAATTGGATTCGAAAAATTCAAAATTCGACTTGGTTCGATTCGAAAATCATTGGTTCGAATTCGGTTCGAAATTTCAAATTCGAATTCGATTCGATGTCTGATATCGAATTTCGAATCGAATTAGAATTTGAATCTCAAATTCGAATTCGATTCGAAGTTCGAATTAGACATATTCATATAATCATACATATATATATATATATATATATATATATATATATACATACTTTGTACTTCTATTTTTGTATATAAACAAATATAAATAATTATACAAATATAAATTAGTTTTCACAGACAACTCCTCATTTACACATATTTAAAATCTTTAAAAGTTTAGCTTTTTGAATATTCTAATTCGAAAACACCTATTATATATTTCACACCTAGAAATTTGGCATTATGTGGATTCACCCAATCATCATCATTTTCCAAATGAATTAATGATATTATGTTCAATAACTATTTTGTTATCTAGATGTGTAATAAATTTCTAAATCTTGTGTTATTATTGTGATGCTTAAGTTGACATTTTTAATGATAACTTATTTTTCACGATAATTACTGAACAAAATCGCTTTAGATATGAATGTTTTGGACGTTAAACCAAATTTGATCCAATTTGAACATTTACATTTTTAATGTTAAACTATGATTTTTTTTGTTTTGTTTTTACTAAAATAACTTTGAATTTCTTCGAATGTGATTCAGATTCGATTCGGAATCGATTCGAATGATCTCAGTCGAATTCGATTCGATTCGGATTCAGTTTTCGAATTAGAATCGAATTCGAATCCGGGTTTTAAAAATTGAAATTCGAATAATTTGATTCGATTAATTCAAGTATTCGAAATTCGATTCGTTAAACACCCTTAACTCTGTTAGGCTGAATATGCTACATCCGTGAGCTGGGCTTGATCAGGCCCACTGACCTGATCAGTATCATCGCTTGGGCTGAGCCCTCATGCTGATCAGGCCCAATAGCAGTTTGTTGTTTTGTGTCGCTGTCCACTGATTGTTTTGGCCCAATACCTATGGTAATTACATCACAAGGAAAAAGTAGAAAGAAGAAAGGCGTTTTCACTTTCCAATGACAAACTCACTTACGAGATGAAAAGATGCTGCACCGATAGCCCCGGTGTGGAGATTAAACACAAAGACAATGACAATTATAATTATAGCTAATATAAAAAGTGATTGTATTCATACTTTTATTTTTTTTATTAAGGATTTCATGTTTTGGTACTTTTTTTTGAACGTCAATATTATTAAACACCAAAGAAACAGTCCCTTATCAAGGTGCTAAGAACCACCAAAACAGCACCAATTACATATAATTACAACTACTCCAATCTATACACCTTTTACTTCTATTCTCGATCCACAATTTTAGTACTTAATATTATGTTTTTGTTAGGGTGGGGGTATGTCTCGGCATACCCCTCGGCAACCTTGCGGCATCCCAGCGGCGACCATACCCCCCCCCCCCTCTCGGCATCTCTCCTTCGGCGTCCATCTCACCCCTTTTCGGCGACTAGTTTCCGAGAAACAACCCACCTTTTAGACCGTTGAATGGTCAAAAATCCGACCATTACACCTTTTTTTTTTAATCAATTCAAATACTATATAAACCTCACTATATCTCCTATTTTTTATACCTCTTCTTCTTCAATTATCACAAAAAACCTCTATATATTTCTCCCAAACATGGTTCGTCCTCGCCCAATATACATATACTCCCACCCGAACTTATGACTTCATCTAGTAGTTCGAGTGGTTCGGACGAGGATTCGATGGAGTTCATGAGGAGTTGTTATCATGTTGTCTTAGACGAAGAAGCTCGAGAGATGAATACAAGGACGGGTATTTATCGGAATCGTAGGGCGAGTCATGATCGATTGATTGAGCTATATTTCGTCGACGAGCCACGTTTTCACGAAGGTATTTTTAAAGATAGATTTCGAATGTCTAAGAATTTGTGTAATCGTATTTTGAATGATGTTGAGAGTAATTTCGAGTGGTTTACTTTTTGTTTCGACGCGAGGGGGCGTCCAAGTTTCACGGCTTTACAGAAATGTACAGTAGTTATTCGTCAATTAGCAACCGGTAACGTGCCTGATGAATATGATAAATTTTTGGAAATGTCCGAAAGAACATCACGTGAATGTTTACACTACTTTTGTGATGCTATAATTAAACTTTATAAAGATAAATTTTTTCGTTCACCGACTAGCCATGTCTTGCTCTTTTATATAAGGCCCATTTAGAAAGACATGGCATTCCTGGCATGATTGGTAGCATCGATTGTATGCACTGGGAATGGAGAAACTGCCTAACAAAATATAGAGGACAGTATCATCGTGGTGATCATCCAAAACCAACGATAATACTAGAGGCAGTTGCATCACAAAAAATGTGGTTTTGGCATGCTTTTTTTTGGTGTCGCAGGTTCGAACAATGACATAAACGTGCTAAATCATTCAACGTTGTTCACGAACGAGTTGAAAGGTATTGCTCCGAAAGCTCCTTTTATTGTTAATGGTCGGGAATACAAACGGGGCTACTACCTTGCCGATGGTATATATCCCACTTGGTCTACTTTTGTAAAGGCGTATACACATCCATATGCAATCAAGGAGAAGAAAATGAAGAAGGTGCAAGAGGCTGCAAGAAAAGACGTCGAAAGAGCGTTTCGTAGGTTAAAAGCTAAGTGGGTCATAATCGATCGAAAAGCACGGCCAACAGACACAGATTTGATGGAGAATATCATGTACGCTTGCATGATGCTTCATAACATGACACTGAAAGACGAGGGTGCGACTATATCACCGGTACACATTCGTGATCCTCCAGTCCAGCCGAACGACAATGAGGATGTTTATATGGAGATACGGGATAGCGAGACACACTTTCAGCTACGATTCGACATTACGGAGCACATCGCCGCAAACTTAGAGGTCAAGCTAACGGAAGCAGAGCTAAACGCAAATCCTCCAACCTAGATTTGTATGTTATTTTTTAATTTAAAGACTAAATGGTGGTTGTTTATTTTTTTTTTAGGAATTTGATAATTTTTTATTTTATTTTAGGACTTTGTAATTTTTATTTTTAAATTAATGGATTTTATGTTTTTATTTTAATTTATGTAATTGTTTTTGTTTAAAAAAAAAGAAAATTTTTTTTGCCTAAAACATGATTTAGGCAACCATACCTACCACCAAAACATCAATTCTACATAAACTTTCTCTCTCCTGATGGCACCCCATGATTGGTCACAATTATGTTTCAAATGGTTGCCTTAAGGTGGGAGGTATGCTCATTTAAAAGATGATTTAGGCATGAAATCTTGACCAATCACATGGTGACACATGAGAGAGAAGTTGATGTAGAATTGATGTAGAATTGGTGGATATGCTTGATTCGATTCGGCAAACATATCATTGAGTATCTCGAAACTTGGTAATTTTATGATGGGGGGCCACCTCACACACACACACAAATCGGCATCATTCGGCAAACATATGCCGTGGGGGGATTGTTTCATGCCGATGCCGCGCGATGTAGTGTTGCTCGGTATACTTGCCGAGCTCGGCATCAAGGATGCCACACCATGCCGAGGCCAAAATCACAGTACACCGCCCACCCTTAGGCAACCATACCCCCATCCTTAGATTTTTATATTAGGTTTTCTAGCATTAAACAAACCAGTTATGAGCCGAACCTATTCTCTCACAAACCGGTTTTGACTATCAGACTAATATCCGGCAAAGTTGCAAACCAAACCTGTTTAAAAAAAAAAACCGATGCATACCTCTAAACCGAGCCATACAAGCCTCGTCTCCACAGCTTCACTTCTTGACGTCTTTCAGACAACTTTTGCTAATTAGGTGAATGTAACAAGATTGGTATTATAATACAACAAACGGTTTCTAATTGTAACTGAAATTGCTGCACTCTTATCACGTTAGCAAAAGAGAAATCTCCAGCCACAGCGATTTTCGAATTTAGGTCTACATACTCTTGTTGCTCTCTTTTTGTCTCTCTGCGGCCTGCACAAAAGATCAAACAAAAACCAATTATTTTTGATATTTTTCTATATGTTTTTGCAGAAAAAATGCATGGATTATAGGTTTGTCTATTGCCTATATGTTTTTGCAGAAAAAATGCATGGATTATAGGTTTGTCTATTGCCTATATCTAAAACGATCAAGAATTACACGTTAAAATGACATAACTAGCACTGGATAAAGGAGGCTTTATTCACACATACTGCGACATTTAATTTCTGGGTTAAATATGGAACCCACACGGCAACAAGAAACAACGTAATGCAAGATAACAAGCATTATATTTTGTACAAGTTTAATATCAAGATATTTGATGAATCTTTTTATATTCTTAATAGCTATAACATTATCAGCTTTCTATCAGAAACATAATGATTTGAGTCCATATAGAAGGTAAATCCAAAATCGAATGAATAAAGTATAGGTCAAACCTTTTGCAGTTTTTGCAAGACTGAATCTTCAAATGCCTGATATCTAGCACCAACAAGGTCTTCATTTAGCTGAGGAACAACAGGCTCACGGGCTGTTGGAAAAGAAGCAGCTACTGTCGGTTGAAGAGGTACAACTAGCAAAGGATTAGAGAGATCTCCACACATAGTTCCAGTCGCAGCCATCTACAAAATAAATATAAAACCCATTTAAAAACACCAGCCATGTGACCTAATATAAAATATAAAGTAATTTGACTAAAAAACTTACAGCTGCTTCTTTTGTAGCCATGACTATAAGGGCTGATCCTTTTTTCTTCCTAATAACCACATCTTTGACCTCACCAAATGTTTCGAACAACTCCTTTAATCTTTGTGCACTATAATCCAAACCACCCTTCTCCCACGAAACCTTAAGCATTTTCTCCTTATCAGCTGCACTAAGACCCGTGGTACTTGTTTCTCCTCCATCTCCGTTTTGTTTTTTCATAGTTGAAGCTTCAGTGGGAGTGGATTTCTTATTAGCATGCATTGCACGGATTCTACTAATTTCTTCTTTAAGTTTCCTAGCAATACTCTCTTCTTCACTTGAAGCTTTTGTAGAGGAATCATAACCTGCAAAAGCAGATCGTTCTCTTTCTTCAAGATCAGACATCATTCGCCTTCGTTTGGAGTCTTGTTGTGATTGGCGTTGAAGTTTTTGTTGTTTAACACGAAGAAGATCATGAAAAAGTTTTCTAGCCTTTTCATCTTTTAATATCTGATATGATGTTTGCAGCTTTTGAAAATTGGCAGGAGCATTTGGATCATCTGGTCTTTTGTCCGGATGCAATTCCAGAGCCTTTAACCGGTATGCCTTGGTTATCTCTTTCTCTGATAGCTTGAATCCTTCTTCGCCAGATGGCAGGCCGAGAATGACATAGTGGTCAATGTCAACATCCATATCTTCTTTCTACCTGCGAAAACAAAAAGTAAACATGAGAGTTAGCCGCCTAATCACCGGAAATCGATCTACAAACTTAATATTTGCTAATAGCAGGTCATAAGCAAACATATTTGGTAAACAATTTGATAAGATTAAGAATGTTTGAAACATTAACGATATAATTCTGGAAAAAGGTATACTAAGAATGTTTTGTAACAACATATGTTACAAAAGTTAAAGAGAGTCAAATAAATTTAGTTATCTTAGTACTCATAAATCTTTAATTTTGAATAGTAATGATAAATCTTTGGCCTATAAACCCCAACTCAGGCCGTAACAAATTTGCACAATGAAAATACATCATTATGTTTCAAAGTGCGGTGATTATAGTTTCAGAAATCATTCTAATAAAACAACTAAAACTACGGGGGTGTTTGGTATGGGGGAATGAAGTAAGGAATGGAATAGCCCATTCAAGGAATAATGAAAATGTCTGTTTGATTGCCAGAAGGAATCTAGAAACCGTATATTTTATTCCTACCTACCCCCCCCCCCCCCCCCCTTTTTTTTTCATTCAATTCATCCTCTTTGCCTTTTTTCACAATTTTGTTGTGTTTTCACTGAATATGACTGCGATCTATTTTCAAGCCTATATAATCAATCATTGAATCGGCGAATCACACCATAAGAAATCTGTTCAATTTTTCAATTGAAAGTCGATCAAACAGAATCCTTTTTGCTTCCTGATCAAAAGTTGAAGGTATGTCTTCCTTGCGATTAACAATCTAGTCTAAAATATGTTCATTTGAATTGGGTAATAAATTGCTTTTTGATGTTTGTGTCTGCTTAATTGGATATATATTTGCAAATAACTTTGAAGAAGCTGGTTACCAATTCATATTTCACTGTTTTTTTTGGTTGGTTTTGTGGGTAGTAGGTACCGACCCCGAACGTTAAATGAACAATTTCGTACACACACATACACATACAATAAGCTGCAATATAGCTAGATTTAACCTTCTTTTCAATGGTAGTTTTGCATATTGTTCTTCTGAGTAATTGAACATCAATACTCACTTAATCCATCTGAAGTTTTTGGTTGTTGAACACATACCCAAATATTGTTTGTACACACACACACATAGGCCTAGAAAATATAACCCAGGCATCCAATTCTGAATTATTATGGGCATTTATCCAGTTCTATTTTTATCAAATATGGCAACACGGGTAGGTTCCAGTTTTGTGAAAAAATGACCTTCAAGAAAAATAATAATAATACACAGGTGATCTTATCAAATATAATTTAATTCATGAGAAAGTTGATTATGAACATCCATTTGAGCCACTGTTGTACTTAGGTTAAATGATTATCAAATATAATTTAATTCATGAGCAAGATTAATTATTAACATCCATCTGAGCCACTGTTGCAGTTATGTTAAATGATTTTCACTTGCAGAACCTATTCGGGTTAAATACTACTACAGTTATGTCTAGACTTAAACTAAACAAATAGAAAAAACAAAAGAAACTAGCCGCGCTCTGTACTTTGTGGCTTCATATACTAAACATGGTTAGTTGGTATATTCAAGCAGTTCAAATAGTTATCAGAAACTTCAACGGATGAAAGATGGAAATTGTTCCATGATAGCATATCATGCACGGCAGACCAATTACTCTTCATTGTCTTTACACATGACTCTATATGTGGTTTTGCTCGTATGCCAGCTTCGGGAAATGAGATTCTAGTTGTTGCTCCACCGAATTAAAGAATCCAGGTTTAAACCCATTATCTGATTTGTAATTAGAACCCGAATTAAGAACATTGAGCATTGCTGCAACAAGCTTTTCATCTTCCGTTTCATTCCATTTTCTTTTATTTTTTCCTGGACCCTTTGTAGAATCAAGCTCAAGCTATGATTCCATATCTTCACAAAACATCAATAATGTTGTATAAATAATAAAAGTAACATAAAAACATTCAAATGTTGTATAAACAACAAATATAAGATAACAAAGCTGAAAGATGGAAAATGGTTCAAAGGATGTTTAGGAGCAATACATGGGACAGATATAAGTGTACAAGTACCAGAGGAAGACAAACCGAGATACCGTAAATCGAAAAGGATATCTCGAAAAGGAGAAATAACAACTAATGTACTTGCTCCTTGCACACCTGACATGCACTTCTTATACGTATTACAGGCTGAGAAGGATCTGTTGCTGCTGATGGTAGAATACTTCGTAGTGCTGTGATTCGAGAGAATGGATTGCAAGTTCCTAAAGGTAACTACTATCTTGTTAATGTCGGGTAGACCAACGGAGAGAGATTCCTTGCACCTTTCTAAGGTCAAAGATCTCATCTAAATATTTGGCTAAATGGACGAAAATCGGAAAAGCCTGAAGAGTATTTCAACATGAAACACTCGGCAGCAAGAAATGTCATCAAACGGTGATTTGGCTTTTTGAAGAAAAAATGGGCCATACTTAGAAGCCCATCCTTTCTATCCGATGAGGACACAAAATAAAATCATACTTGCATGCTTTCTAATGCATAACTTTATTCGAAGGAAAATGGCATATGATCCTCTTGGTAATGATGAGTTTATTGACACATATAACGATGCGGATGACGAGGATCTTGGTTCACATGTGGACAATATTACAACAATTGGGACCTCAAATGAATGGACAAACTTCACACAAAATTTGGTAACGTCTATGTTTAATGCATGGACATATAGATTAGATTATTATGTTTTACTTATGTTATGTTCGTAATGTTTATGAAACGAGCCATTTGTTTAGAATAAATTTGAGTGTTTTTATTCTTTGTTATCTGATATTTGTTGTTTATACAACATTTGAATGTTTTTATGTTACTTTTATTATTTATACAACATTGATGTTTTTGTGAAGATATGGAATCATAGCTTGAGCTTGATTCTACAAAGGGTCCTGGAAAAAATAAAAGAAAATGGAATGAAGCGGAAGATGAAAAAAGCTTGTTGCAGCAAAGCTCGATGTTCTTAATTCAGGTTCTAATTACAAATCCGATAATGGGTTCTAACCTGGATTCTTTAATGCAGTCAGCAACTAGCAATCTCACTTCCCGAAGCTGGCATACGAGCAAAACCACATATAGAGTCATGTGTAAAGACAATGAAGAGTGATTGGTCTGCCGTGCATGATATGCTATCATGGAACATTGTAAGTGGTTTTGGTTGGGACAACCAAACCCCCAACCCGTATGGAAAGCTTATATACAGGTATTGTATCATCATTTAAGATTACGAATTATTTCGCGATTTGTGGCTATTTTGTTTATATATTACTATTAATGTATTTTGTTAACTCTCTTAGACATGGCTTGTTAGGTGCACAAAAATGCAGCAAAATGGAGAGGCAAGAAATTTCCTCATTACTAGGACCTGTGTATCGTATTTGGAAAGGATCGGGAAAATGGAAGAGATGCTCAAACAACTGTTGATATTTTATCCGACATGAACACTACTAGAGATGGATTAGAAGATATAGATGTTGATCGACCACTAAATTGCCCTTCATATGCTGCTTCTAGAGAAGAATCAAGTGCAGAACGAAAGAGAAAAAGACGTAATAGCTAGGATCCTCTAATGAACAGCTTGAAAGAGTCGGCGATATAATTGGTGCAGAGATTAGAGGGGCAACAAATACATTCGGTAGAGTTTTTGGGACAGAGAGAGAGTAATAGAGAGGAGCTGCCTAACAACCTTTTTGCAAAGATGAACAAAGTTGAGGGTTTGACTGTTTGTGAGTGTAGCAAGGTTGTGTGTAATCTTGCACAAAATGAGGAGTTGATGGTCGGCAACGTCAAAAGGAAATAAGATTTAATCTAGCTACATTGAAGCTTATTAGAGATACATGAAGATGACATTGTATAAAACTCAAAAAAAATCCCAAATGCCAATTAAAAAAGATGCGTTAGACCTCATAGCAGAACTACAAAAAACTGCTCAATTAACATTCACAGTTCAGACCAATCCACTAGAATGGCGAAATACCCAGAACCGGTATAGGCATTCACGGTTCGGTCCGCTTCTGATTTTATATGAATTTCGGTTCTGATCCGATCAACCCAATAATCAACCCTATGTTAAACAGATTTGTATATAGATTTCTTTATTTTGCAAACATACACACAATTTAAAAAACAAAATAGGGCTTACACATACAATGATGTTACATCTGTAGTCGAGTCCATAAATTAACAAATGTAGACATGATTTGTAAGTGATATGGATCACCTAATAATATTTATGAAGTAGCAGATATACATAGATGGAAAAAAAAAAGAGTTTTAACGCTGTTACCTAATCAATGCAAAGTGTTAACCTAGCTTCTTCAAAGTTATTGGCAAATACATATTCAATTAAGCACACACAATCATCAGAAAACACGCAACAAATAATTTCTCAATTCAATTCAACAGAGTGTTAATTGCAAGAAGACATACCTTCTTCAACTTTTGATCGGCTTGCAACAGGTGTGAATCACAGATTAAAGTTTCATGTTTCAATTAACATGAAGTTTCACATGAACATATCTAATTTCAATCAAATTTCAAGTTTTACTCAAGCCATCTAAACAAGTTTCGAGTTTCATTCAACAATTAACATCAAGTTTCACATAAACCCTTTTTACTGATTTTTAAAGAAAAAAACTAACCTTTTTGTTTCGGCCAGAATCGATGGTCGCCTGCCGGAGTCGATGGTTCTGCCTTGCTGCTCGTCCGGTTCGCTGGAATCGCTCAGCCCCGATGGTATCCTTTTGAGTTTTGGGAGTTAGGTTTAGCAACATCAGGGTAATTGGGTGGGTATCTAGCTTAATGGGTTATGGTTATGGATCGGATCATTAATGTTTATTTTATATTGAGTAAATTACGGATTTCATCCTGGGATTTTCATGAATTTCACATATAGTCCTTAGCTTTCATTTATTACGGATTTAGTCCCAACCTTTTTTATGTTAAATGAAAGCTAAGGACGAAATTAATGGACATCCACGTTAGGGACGAAATCCGCAACGGTTTGTTAAAAGGCTGGGACTAAATCCGTAATAAATGAAAACTAAGAACTATATGTGAAATTCGTGCAAACCACGGGAACGAAATCCGTAATTTACTCTTTTTTATTTGACTACCACGAAAACATAACAAGTAAAGTAGTTTTAGTTATCACAAGCTTGATAATCATAATTTCGAATTACTTTCATCACCTAGTAGTGTTGAATAAACCCAATACAACTATACATTTGAGTGTTTGGTTCCATCGGTGACTTGATCTTCAAACGGTAGCTCCACGTGTCTCTTACTAACATAAACATCATTAGAAATTAGTGGTTATGTAATTCCATCATTAAGTTAGAGTTAAACCAAGTTCCATAACCCTTTTAATGAAAAAAAATGCAAAAATCAGAAAACTGCAGTTTCTAAGGGGTGGGCGTAAGTTACGCCACATATGGCGTAATGTATGTCATGTCTGGCTTTGCTCCTGATGCATCTCATATTATACGTCATGTAACTTTTACTAGAGCATAAATTATGTTATGTGGGCGTAAATTACGCCCATCCAATCCCCTGTATTTTTAACCCATTTCCATCATTTCAAAGTACTAGTTCAGCTCCATTTACTCGGGCATTAACCCGTTGTATCATGAATAAGTTTGTACCTTATAATAGCCACCTACACATGTTTACGCATATAAATTGCTCTTAGTTATGACATGTTCTTCTTTCTTACTTGTCTGTTTTGACCCATTTGACTAATTTCATGTATTTAACAGGGGTTTTGTTGGGCTATATTCATATGAGGCATGAACATTTGTTATTAGGCTTTTGTTAGTTAGTTGTTTTGGGCTTGTTTAGTATTTATCTAGTGGGCTAGTCTAGTTAATTATTAGGCCATGTGGGCCGATTATGATTGGGCTTACTAGGTTTGCGATTTTGACTTGAGGTGGTATAAATACCACCTCATTGTAACCGATTCAAGTAAGCATTCTAAATACACTATTTACGATTCCTTCAAGTTTCTTGTGTTCACGATTTCATTGGATTGCTTCTAGTAGTTGTTTATCATTCAAGGTTTAATCTTTTCACAAGATTTAACCTATTCTTCTACTATTTCTCTTGATTCAAGCTTATACGAGGATTCCGCACTCGGATTAGCTAAGATATCGTGTTATTTGGTTATTTTCCGGACCTACAATTGGTATCAGAGCTAAGAAACCTTGTTTCGAGGCTCTCACGATATTGATTCAAGAGTATTTCTGGGTTTTAGTTCGAGATTTGGAGGTTTCGAGAGGTTTTTCGGCGTTTACGAGTCTGCAAGCTGCTGTGTTCTTCGTTTTTCTGGGTTTTTGGGTGTTCACGACTGAGTGTGCTTGAAGATTGGTGGTTTACGACTCTACAAAAAGGTGTTTGCGACTGTACTTGTGTTTACGATTTCATTTGAATCGT
Source organism: Deinandra increscens subsp. villosa (assembly GCA_039602395.1). NCBI lineage: Eukaryota > Viridiplantae > Streptophyta > Magnoliopsida > Asterales > Asteraceae > Deinandra > Deinandra increscens. The sequence continues at coordinate 4,473,327 of JBCNJP010000007.1, forward strand.
AAAAGGTGTTCACGACCCGACATCAAGGTGGTTACGACTGTACTTGTGTCTGCGACGTACAGTACTCGTGTTTACGACTCCTCTTAGTCGTAAAAGGTGTTTACGAGTCTTCTTGGATCGGATTCGGTGTTTACGACTGCCGGAGTCGTAATCAAAGGATCGTAAAAGGTGTTTACGAGTTTCAAAGGCGGTGTGTGTTTACGTGTGACACGTGTCATCGCAATCAGTGTTTCCGATCGTAATCGGTGTCTGTCGATCGTAATCGCTTCTTTGGATCGTAACCTGTTGTTAATTGGACTTTTGGACTTTAGGTTTAGTTACCCAAGCTAGTGAAATGGATTTCGAGCCGAGTATGTACCAGAAACTGGATTTCGAGATCGGATCTATTACTCGTCCACCGAGACTAACTTCAGCGGATAATTTCTTGGAGTGGAAGTATAGATTCGAAAATCATTTGAAAAGTGTGGATCTAAGGTTATGGAGGGCTGTTCTCAATGGACCATTCGTACCTACACATGCAACAGGAACAAATGCCGGGAATGAAAAGAAAGAGGAGGAATATGATGATGATGACTGGGAGAGATGCAACAAAGCAGAGAGGGCTTTTGCTATCATGACAATGGCATTGACTCCAGATATCGCTCAAGGGTTCAAGCACTGCAAAACAGCAAAGCAACTGTGGAACGCTTTGATTGTTGCTTATGAAGGAAATCCGGATATCAAGGCCAGCAGGAAGCAGATGTTGAAGCAAAAGTTTAATTTGTTCAATCACATCCAGGGAGAATCTTTTGAGTCTCAAGTTCAGAGATATGTGTCATTAATGGCTGAGATGTCAAGTTATGGTGTGGAGCCGGATACTGAAGACAAGAACCTGAAGTTGCTGAACAGTCTGCCAAAATCCTGGAACACCAACATATCCATCATCAAAGACAACAACAGATTGACAGAAGTGACTTTGGATGAACTGATTAACAAACTGAAGTCAAAAATGATAGATGATAAGCAGAGAGAGCTAAACCACATAAGCTCATTAAGTTTGGCAGGGAAATTGAATCAGGCTCTGTTATCTGAAGAAGTTGAAGGTAAGCATGAAGGAAAGGCGTCGGGAAGTGGATCAAGCTCAGTCTCAATGGGTAATGCATTTGTGGCACAGCCTCAAGGAAATTCAAGCAGTGGTGTCAATTCTGGTGATGTCAATGATCCAAACTTTGCCCTTGGTATGGGGTTCATGAACAGTTATCATGCTCTTGTTGCTGGGAATCTTGTACCTTCTGATATGGTGTCTGGTGATCTTAATCAGATCAATCCTGAGGACGTAGAGATGCTAGATGTGTCTTGGCAAATGGCCATGGCTGTTTTCAGAGCCAAGAAATTTATGGCCAAAACTGGAAGGAACGTCTGGAAGGATCAGGATAAAATCAGAATGGGGTTTGACAAGTCAAAGCTGAGGTGCTACAATTGTGATGAGTATGGTCACTTTGCCAGGGAATGCACGAAGCCAAAGAAAGAAAGGGTTGAGGAGAAGAAGGCAGCTGAGGTAAAAGGTAAAGGTGACGACAAGGCTTTGGTGGTTCAGGGAGGTGGTGGTTATGACTGGACTTCCCAGATGAAGGATCTGAGCTTGTCACATGCTTTGATTGCTACTGCTGAAGAGGGTAATGAAGAACATCATGCTTTTGTGGTCACTAATGAGGAAAAGCCCGAGGAGACTGAGATAGAAGACAAGGAAGCATACGTTGCTGCTGCTGAGAACCTCAAGGGACAGCCTAGAAGATCTGTCAACAATCTCTGGTATGTTGATAGTGGTTGCTCCCGACACATGACCGGAGATCTGTCTCTTTTGGAAGATGTAGAGGATTTCAATGGAGGTGGAGTTTCATTTGCAGGGGGAGTGGGTGGTCGAATCAGTAAGAAAGGTGTGGTGCGGAGCGGTAATCTGTCATTTTCTGATGTTCATTACGTGGAGGAACTGTCGCACAGTTTGCTGAGTGTTTCTCAGATCTGTGATAGAGACTTTTCTGTGATGTTCAATAAGAAGGAGTGTGTTATTCTGAAGCCAGGTGTGCAGATACCTGAGGAGTGTGTACTTATGCGCACTCCAAGACGTTCAAACTCATATCTCCTCAACTTGAGCAATCCTCCTATGTCAGAAGAAGCTTGCCTTATATCAAAACAGAATGAAAATCTTGCATTGTTGTGGCATCGTCGTCTGGGACATGCAAACATGAAGAACTTATCCAAGCTGGCTAAAGGAGAGCATGTCAGAAACCTTCCGATCACAGACTTCACTTCAGTAGAGAAGTGTGTGGCATGTGCTAAGGGGAAGCAGCACAAACTGCCACATCGTCCAAAGGTTACAAATTCTGTCTCATCTGTGCTTCAGCTCTTACATATGGATTTGTTTGGTCCTATGCAGGTACAAAGTGTCAGCAAGTTCTCATACTGCCTCGTGATAGTGGACGACTACTCGCGATTTACTTGGGTCTTTTTCTTGTCAAACAAGTACGAAACTCCGGCCCTAGTAAAGCAGTTTGTGACTCTTATTGAGAATCAGCTTGATAAAAGAGTGAAGGCAATCAGATCAGACAATGGGACAGAATTCAAAAATGCTGAGCTGAATATGTTTTGTGGAGAAAAGGGGATTGAAAGGCAGTTCAGTGCCCCTTATACTCCTCAGCAGAATGGAGTTGCCGAAAGAAGAAATAGGACACTCATCGAAGCAGCTAGAACGATGATGTGTGAGGCAAAATTACCAATCTTCTTTTGGGCAGAAGCTGTGAATACCGCTTGTTATGTACAAAACAGAGTTCTTCTGAACAAGCGTCACGAGCAAACTCCATATCAAATCATTTATGGAGAGAAACCGAAGGTGGGTTACTTCAAGACGTTTGGATGTCCATGCACGGTGCTGATCCAGTCCGATGTAGGGAAATTCGAAGCAAAGGCCGATGAGTGCTATTTTGTTGGATATTCAGCAAATAGTGCCTATCGTGTGTACAACAAAACCACCCAGGTTATCATTGAGGCATTCAATGTAGATTGGATGGAGGACAATCCTACTGATGCGGGAACTGGACCCAATTGGATCTTCGACTATGGATCATTATTTGAGGGATTTAATTTCTCGAATGTTTTCCATAATTTGGGCGAAGAAGAAGACATTGTAGCTCCCAGTGCAGATGTAAGACCTCAAGTGGATAGAGCATCAGCTGAATCTTCTCGGAATGCAACTGCCGATATTCCAGAATGTTCAGGAACACGTGATGCTCCAGTGGATGCTCAAGGCTCAGGTATGTCTGAAAATGTTGTTAATACTAATCTGCCTGTTAATGTTTCAGTGCCTGAAGTCCAAGAGAGCAGAATCAACAAGGATCATCCACTGAGTAATGTTGTTGGGCCAGTGACAGCGGGTGTCACCACAAGAAGCCGGACAGGACACATCAACTTTTGTATGTTTTCCTGCTTCATCTCCCAGATAGAACCTCCCAATGTGATGGTTGCTCTTAAAGATCCAAACTGGATGGAGGCCATGCACAATGAACTCAATCAATTTTCAAAGCTGGGAGTGTGGCGTCTTGTGAAGCGGCCAGCAGACAAGAAGGTGATTCCCACGAGATGGTTGTACAAGAACAAAAAAGATGACTCGGGGATCATTGTGAGAAACAAAGCAAGGCTAATAGTACAAGGGCACAGGCAAGTCCAGGGTATCGACTATGATGAGGTTTACGCTCCGGTGGCAAGATTGGAAGCAATTCGGATCTTTCTAGCTGTAGCTTCATATCTCAATTTTACCGTACATCAGATGGATGTGAAGACTGCCTTCCTGTATGCAGAGATGAACGAAGAAGTCTATGTTACTCAACCACCAGGGTTCATAGATGAAGAAAATCCAGATCACGTTTATCTGCTGGATAAGGCTTTGTACGGTTTGCATCAAGCTCCTAGAACATGGTATGAAACTTTGTCCAATCACCTGGTGGAGAATGGATATACAAGAGGAGTCGTTGATCAAACACTGTTCAGGAAAAGGGTGGGAGAAGACATAATTATGGTGCAAGTGTATGTAGATGATATTATCTACGGATCGACAAACGAAGAATTGTGCACCGAGTTTGAGGAGATCATGAAGAAAAAGTTTGAAATGAGTGACCAAGGCGAGATGAGCTTCTTTCTTGCACTTCAAGTCAAGCAGAATGATTCCGGGATTCTTATTCATCAGGAGAAGTATGTGAATGAGATTCTGGACAAGTTCAAGATGCAGGATTGCAAGCCCATTGCCACTCCCATGGCATCCAGACCACTACTGTCAGCGGATCTTAACGGGGAGTCAGTGAGTGAATTCCAGTATCGGTCGATGATTGGATCACTAATGTACTTGACAGCAAGCAGGCCAGACATCATGTATGCAGTTTGCGTGTGTGCTCGATATCAGGCTAACCCTAAACTCTCTCATTTAGCTGCTGTTAAGCGTATCTTCAGGTATCTGAAGGGCAGGCCTAGGCTTGGTCTTTGGTACCCGAAGAACACTGATTTTCAATTATATGCTTTTACTGACAGTGATTATGGAGGTAGTGACCTTGACAGGAAATCTACTACTGGAGGATGTCAGTACTTGGGAGATAGGCTCATCTCATGGCAGAGCAAGAAGCAGCATACCGTATCCAAATCAACTGCAGAAGCTGAGTACGTGGCCGCATCTGCCGGTACTTCACAGGTAGTGTGGATCCAAAACCAGCTCACGGATTACGGTATGGAATACGTTAACACTCCAATATTTTGTGATAATGCTGCTGCTCTTGAGATTGTGAAAAACCCTGTCCAACATTCCAAAACCAAGCACATTGATATTAAGGTACATTTTATTCGTGATTGCTTTGATCGTGAGCTGATTCAGCTACAAAAGGTAAGCTCCGATCAGAATGTGTCGGACATCTTTACAAAACCCCTTCCGCGTCCTAATTTTGAATCTTGTGTAGAAGGCCTGAAGATGATTGCCTTCGAGGAATGATCTGATCATCTATGTTTTTGTACAAAGTCTTTGGTTTTTCAATTTATGCTTAAAACAAAAATTTTAAAAAAAAAATATAGAAAATGACTGAAAAATTGAGTCTTGTTTCAAAAGCCTCACAAAAACAGGGGAAGAATTGGTGCTGGTTAATCTGAAAAGTTTTTATGATGTCTTTTGATAGGACTTGAAAAATTGTTCAATGACGGTTGGAGACTGACACGTGTAAGGCTGATGTGAAAGACTGCTCGAAGATGATATGTCGGTAAGCTCAACCAAAACAATGATCATCTATGTAAGTGCAGTAATCTTAAACTTTATAAATGTTTAGTTTCCCATCCTAGTCTACATGGTTTAAAAAAACTGAGTCCCGACAAAAATGGGTTGAGAGTGGTATTACCTAGTATTCGCTCTCTCACACGCCATGTTAATACTGTATAAGACAACACCAAAAGAAAAAGAAAAAGGAATTCAAAGAATTCAAAATTGAAAATTCTGAAAAAGAAAAAGAAAAGAAAATAAAATTATTCAGTTGGTCTTCTCTGCGTGCTTATGCGGCCGACCTGATCATCAACTGATAATGCATGAATATCAGAAATAAGTGGTAGTCAAAGCAGTGTTGCATGGTTCCTCAAGTTGGGGGTTTGTGAATCCTCAATAAACTCTGAGGTTGGGTAGGTTTTGCTATGGAAAATTGGGTGTGGGGACGGTTAAACATATCGGTAAATCTGTACAACATTTAAGCACTTTACTGGATGTGAGTTTCTGTGTTTAAACCACCTGACAATTGTCTAGAGTGTCTAGTAACGGAAGCTGAAAAGGGTTCCTCAGTCAAAGACGTGTCTGAAATTATCTGTGAAATTTACCAGCACCAGGTATGTAAATATTTGAAATTTCTGAGTTAAGTTTGTAAATATTTTAATTTGGTTTTGATTTTATCTGTTTTAACTTTTAAAACTTTTATTGATCATGATCGGGTACTCGGGTGTCATTCTGAGGGGAAGTTTTGTAAATTTCTCATAGTGTCAAAAATGTCAAATTTTATGAGGATTTTCAAGTTTGGGGTAAACTTGTTTATATTTTGAAAGTTTGAGGGGCTTAAATGAAAAGTTTTTGGTTTAAAAGGGGGGTTAAGTGTAATTGTTGTGGTTTAAAAACCCATTTGCGATTTCTCTTTCCTCATAACCATTTACGACCCTTTCTATCTCTCCCCCATTCACCGTTCACGACTCCTCCCTCCGAAACCCTAACCACCGCCGAACCCTCGCCGGAAAACATCCCTCGACCCGATTCCGACCACCTATCTCCATTCAAACCTCAACATCATCATCTACACATCTTTCCGACCAAAAGCCCTCTGTTTATCAACCGTTTCACCGTCATTACACGAATTTTCAGTTTGAAACCCTAATTTTATCATCGATCAAGTTTTTCTGTGTTTCTAGCATTTTCCTTGAAGATATTGTGTCGGTTTTGTGTCAAGAAGCGTTTAAAGGTAGTTAGTTGTGCCTGTGTTGAATATTGATGTGTTTTATCAAGCTTTCGATGAGTTGCAGGTTACAAAAATGGCGGAACCAGCGTTTACGACTGGTTCAGTGAAGAAGATGATGACTCGGGTTGTTTACGACTCTGTTTTGCAAATCAGATCGTTTACGATCGGGATTGAGACCGTTTACGATCTGAAGAAAACGACAAAGTGCTGTTTGAATTGTTTACGATCGAGCCGGCATCGATTGGGCTTTAAATGGTGTTCACGATTGGTATAACCAGATTACGATTGGGCCAAATTTAAACTCAATCGTGAACCCGAGAGAGGATCGTAAACACATATATGGATCGTAAACCCATGTGGTGGGTCGTAAACATATATATTAAATGAAAATTAATAGGATTAAAATCTTAAAACATTGAATAAATTTCAAATGTCACTTAAATTGAACAGTTTTGAGATAAATTTGTCGGTGTCTGTGAGCATGTGCTAAACTCAATTATTTTCCCTAAAATGTTTAAATTGAAATTTTTGTGAAGTTAAAAAGTAAAAAGTTATCGTCAATTGAACACGTTTAGGGTTGATAATCATAATTGCTTACTCATGATCAAATCTGATGCATATGTCTTGTTTGTCTCAGATGGCAGGAAATGTTATTGACGAACCAATCAAATTTGATCATGATCACTGTATACCAGCTTTCCTGGAAGACCCACCAGAACATCACATGGAGTTATTTTACTCACTGGTGGCGGGCATGAACGTCTGCAAAATTAATCATGCCCTGAGGACGAGTGTCCTGATAGATGAGATGCTGGTCAGAGAATTCTGGGGAACTGCACGGGCGAGTGCAGATAAGACGAGGATCACCGCTACAATCCAGAACCGTCAGGTGGTCATTCTGGAAGATGATATAAGAAGAGGCTTGAATATCAATGATCGTGCATCCGATCCGGTTGATTACTCTAAAGAAGCCGTTCTGGCAGGTGCTCAGCTTCTGGGTTATGAGGGCAGATTCCCGCCGATCATGAAGAAGCAGCTGCCGCACTACTGGAGGTGCCTTGCTCATTTTATGCAGAAAAGTTTTCTGGGCAAGAGGACGAGCTTTGACCAGCTCAACAAGGTCCACGGCACAGCATTTGTGGCACTGGCCCTAGACTGGAACTACAACTTCTCGAAGATGATGCTGCTGGACTGGATAGGGAATGCCGACTTGAGTGCTCGTGAGCAATTTCTCATGACACCAAGGTTCGTGCACATGGTGGTGATGTTGAAATACCCCATGATTCAAGAAAGGATAGAGAAGCTGGATGTTAAGGTGATGGGTGCTGATGTGTTTGGTCTCCAGACTCAGGACAGAAGAGGAAAGTTCATGTTTGAGGGAAGGTTGGAATGGACTAAACGTGGTGCCTTTCCAGAGGTAGCCCATCCACAGAATATGGAGGAAGATGAACCAGTGGCTGATGAGCCAGCTGTAAATGCCATTGTGGCTGAAGATCAAGATGCTGAAGTCAATCCAGCAGTCAATGTGGTAGAAGACCCTGAAGTCATTCCCTCTGACGAAGACAACGTCATGGATGACATCTTCGCCGACCCTGAAGATGCGGATATTTATGGAGACTTGGGCCCACTCAGTCACAAGAGATCAAGAGATGTGATGAGTGGCTCTTCCTCGGGTGATTCTGCTCCTCTGGAGATTGACACTCAGTTTGATGGGACTGAGGTTGCAGAAGAACCATTTCCTCTGAGAGAACCTTCTCCTAGGAAGAGGAATGACCCACGGAGCTTGAGATTCACTCTTACTGCAACTCGCTCCAGTCTGGTGATAAAACAACCAGAGGTGGGTCAGAGCTCTTCAAGCCAAGCTGCTGCAGAAGCCGAAACAACAACAACTACAACTGTCGGTGAAGATCAACCTGCCCCTGTGCAGCACGATAGGCCGATTCTGAACGTGCACAGCCCTGTACGTGAAGATAGGCAATTTCTGGAGGTTGATAGCACCTTCGTTGTACCAAGTCCGGTGAGAGTGAGCGTCTCAGCCGCGATAAGTCAACCACTTGCAGCTCCAGGCTTCCGTCCACTCATGGCTGCAGAGCTTCCTATTGATTTGAGGATAAGTGCTGATCCTCAGATCAACTTCCTGATCTCTCAAAACAGAATGAGAGAGAATGAGATAAAGACTCTCAAGGATGAAATCAAAATTTTGAGAGAGAAGGAGGAAGCAAACAAAGATTATATGAGAGGCTTTGAAGTGGCAGACAAAGAACGAATGGAGTACCTGTTTAACATGATAAAGGGTCTGAGAAAGAAGGTTAATGAACTGACAGGTGGTGCAGGGCCTGGAAACACAGGTGCCTCAGGTCAGAGTTCATCTCAAGCTGGAGGAGCTACGGAGGAAGATGATGGAGCTGAAAACATAGAGATGTCGGATTACGCCCGATGTGGCAGGATCATCTCAAAGGCTCCAAACTTCCATGAGAACTGGTTCAAGGAGTTTTTCCAAGGACCAGCTCCCACTCAGTACACAATAGACGTTGGTGAAAGTTCTATTGATAGGCAAGGGAGTAGTGAGATGATTCTATGTTGGCACTATGATTCAGAGAAGAAATTGTTCGCCGTGATCCGTGAAGGCTATAGTCCAGTCGAATACTACCAGACTCGTGGTCAATTCCACTCCTGGACAGAGCCGGAGATCAGAAACCTTCTAAGAGCTCCGTTTATTAACAGATGTAATGGGCCAGATGGAAACCTGATCAGAGACAATCTGCTAGGGCATATGCAGAATGACTTCAGAGATTTTGAGCTGAAGGAGCTTAGATGGAGAGAGACGGGAACAAATCCACAGACAGGGGAGTCTGTTGGAGAAGCTCGGAGGCCACCTACCAAACGTACAAGGGTGATCAACATGTTGGATGAGATAGAGGATGGTACGCTAGTAAGGAACTTTGATTGTTGGTACTATGATCCGACAACTCATGAGGTGGTGGTTCTCTGTAAACCGATGCGTCAATTCCGATTCTATGACCCGGTGGATCTGCTTCGTTTTGGAGAACGGGATATCAAGCTTCTAGCAACTCAACCCATTCTAGGTGATGAAAATGATATGGCGAATGCTATCAGGATTGGGATATTTGATGGTGCTGCCAAGAAGATTGTGGAAAATGGTTGGTGGTCAAACAACATTCAAGCCTCGTTCAGATTTGACTTGCTACTGCCGTAAAGTGGTCAAATGGTTCATGCCTAGGGGAAGATTGTTGGGCTATATTCATATGAGGCATGAACATTTGTTATTAGGCTTTTGTTAGTTAGTTGTTTTGGGCTTGTTTAGTATTTATCTAGTGGGCTAGTCTAGTTAATTATTAGGCCATGTGGGCCGATTATGATTGGGCTTACTAGGTTTGCGATTTTGACTTGAGGTGGTATAAATACCACCTCATTGTAACCGATTCAAGTAAGCATTCTAAATACACTATTTACGATTCCTTCAAGTTTCTTGTGTTCACGATTTCATTGGATTGCTTCTAGTAGTTGTTTATCATTCAAGGTTTAATCTTTTCACAAGATTTAACCTATTCTTCTACTATTTCTCTTGATTCAAGCTTATACGAGGATTCCGCACTCGGATTAGCTAAGATATCGTGTTATTTGGTTATTTTCCGGACCTACAGGTTTCCCCTCTTGCGGGTCTGAGGGCCAGCACTTTCTCAGCGGGTCAGGCGGTGTCCAGGGCAGCGGCTGGAAAGGTTAACAAACATGAGAAAACGTGCATTGAAAACCAACATGTGTTTGTTCCTTTCGCCTTCGATACATTTGGCCATCTTGAGTCAGAGGCGGTGGCCATGTTGAACCGGATCCAAAAAGTCATGCGCGGGAATAGTGCAACCTCTAGATTGAAGAATGTTGTTTTTATTCGGTTAGGGTTTGCTATTCAAAAAGGGTTGGCGGCGTAGCTTGTTGCCCGTCTTTCCTGCGTGTTGACTTAGGTCATGTATGTTACCTTTCGGTTTAATATAAATGTAGAAATTATAAATGTATTTACTTTATGTAAGTGACACCAACATAAGTTTAAAACTCAACAAAATTGTGTTACATTTTATGACCATGAAAACTACTTTACCAAATCATTCCTCGCCTCTCTAAGGTGACTTCTAATACCAACTCATTTTCACCCCAATTAAACATTTTATTTACACCCCGTAAAGTGAATCCCATTGATCCACTTCATTAATAATAATAAGGTTTAACATTTGTACTTAGATCAATATAAATCTAATTCATGATTCCCACCGCTAGATGGTTTTAAGATGCATATATGGGTATTATAACCCATACCGCAACCCACCCTGCCAAACTTACCCGTTTGACCCATACCATGAACAAGGTGTTTGTTTACCAATTTGTAGGCAAATCACTCCTTCTCTTTTATTGTCAACTTGTAATATAACATAACCTCATACAACTACATTAGTTAGATAACATAAAGCATTTGTATTTATCTTTTTATACAATATACCCGTTCTCACATACAAATTTTGGATAATAACTCAAACATCTCTTTCAAGTCATTTACCAATCATAACAATTTGTATAATATGTTTGGACAAGGTGCCTAGTCACAAAATAACTATTATGGTGCTTACACTTCCCTTTACCCATATAGCCAATTTACCATAGTTCATGTACATAACATAAATGAAAGCTACCCCTTTTACTCACCAAAAAGGTATTAAATACCGTTATCACCTATTTGACATGTTTCATAATAATTACTATGGCGATCCAAATCTAAGTATCCAATCTAAACTATGTCTTTCTTACATTTACCATTTTAATGATTTAATCACCACAATATTATCCATCCCTCTATATGTGTTCTATAAAGTAATAAAGCCAATAGTGAGACTAATTGTCCCATTGACTTATATGTAACTTATAAAGGCCAACTTTATTATCCTCTTTTTAATCCAAATGTTAGTGACCTACTAATCTCACCACTTGAAACAACCTTGGAAGTTCATATTCAAAGTTATTAACTTCTACATTTACTGACATTACAATGTCTTCGTTTCTTTTACACGTTTCAAGACTTGATCTCACGAGCCTTTGACACCCACAAATCTATTAACAAAAAAGTTAAGCATGTTAATCACTTCATAGGGTTAAAACTCAACTAAAGTATGACATAGTAGATGTGTCATTTAAACATTTTGTGGGTGAGTTAACCCATGAATTTACTTACATCTTCCATTACACTCATTTCAATCTCACCAACTAGTCTCATGAGGCTCAGCTGCATCAATCATCGATCACGATCACAAAAGGGATGGTAAAGCGAAAGGAGATGTTGCTACTTCTTCAGCATTTCATCCGTTCTCTACACGCAGCTGAAAATCTCCAGCCACAGCGATTTTCGAATTTAGGTCTACAAACTCATGTTGCTCTCTTTTTGTCTCTCTGCAGCCTGCAAGAAAGATAAAACAAAAACCGATTAATTCAATTATCTCATTCAATTTTTTGATATTTTTCTATTTGTTTTTGCAGAAAAATAGGTTGGATTATATGTTTGTCTTTTGCCTTGTCCAATAATGATCAAGAATTACGAGTTTAAAAGAAGTAACTAGCACCAAGTAAACGAGGCTTTATTCATACATACTCCCAATTTTCATTTATGGGTTAAATATGAAACCCTCACAACAACGAGAAACATAATGCCAGATAACCGATTAATTCATCTAATGAATTTTTTTATATTCTTAATAGCTATAACATTATCAGCTTTATATCAATAACAGCCACTTATGATTTGATACCCTTAAGTGCTAGATTAAACTAAACTTGTACTCAACTACTCATAAGACAAAAAGCAGCAAAATGATAGCCTTCACAACAAAGATTACATAACCTATAATAACCCATTTGTGCATGAACTATGTCCTTAAAATCGTGAGGTGTTAATACAACAAATGCACACTCCTTAATAATATAAACATCATGAACTACGTTTATTATACAACTATATAAACTCTATGTACAACCACAAAAGGCATAACCTCTCATTAAGCAAATAAGCAACTTGTATAGTCTCCCTCTCCCGCCTCTTAAATTTAGGTACAAAAGTAGTTAGTTTGTTAATATCTTTAAATTGTCAATAATGTTTGGTTGGTGAGTGTGTCTACCATTCAAAAATATCTTAATAATAAGAATAACACTACTGCAATGTGGTCCAGTAATGGTTAACCAGAACTGCATTTGAGTTTGAGCACAGTAAAAGAACTAACATCCCTACGGTAAAAGTTATAAAAATTACATCTTTAGACTACATATTATAGGTAAATCCATAATCAGATGAATAAAGTATAGATCAAACCTTTTGCAGGTTTTGCAACACCGAATCTTCAAATGCCTGATATCCAACACCACCAAGGACTTCATTTAGCTGTGGAACAACAGGCTCACGGGCTGTTGGGAAAGAAGCAGCTACTGTCGGTTGAAGAGGTACAACTAGCAAAGGATTTGAGAGATCTCCACACATAGTTCCAGTTGCAGCCACCTATGAAATAAAAATAGAGCCCATTTAAAAACAGTTAATATGAAGTAATTTCACGAAAAAACTTACAGCTGCTTCTTTTGTAGCCATGATTATGAAGGCTGATCTTTTTTTTCCCCTAATACGCACATATTCGACCTCACCAAATGTTTCGAACAACTCCGTTAATCTTTGTGCACTATAATCCAAACCACCCTTCTCCCACGAAACCTTAAGCATTTTCTCCTTATCAGCTACACTAAGACCCGAGGTACTTGTTTCTCCCATTCCGCTTTGTTTTTTCATAGTTGCAGCTGCAGTGGGAGTGGATTTATTAGCATGCATTGCACAGATTCTACTAATTTCTTCTTTAAGTTTCCTAGCAATACTCTCTTCTTCACTTGTAGCTTTTGTAGAGGAATCATGACTTGCAAAAGCAGATCGTTCTCTTTCTTCAAGATCAGACATCATTCGCCTTCGTTTGGAGTCTTGTTGTGATTGGCGTTGAAGTTTTTGTTGTTTTAAACGAAGCAGATCATGAAAAAGTTTTCTCTCCTTTTCATCTATTAATATCTGATAAGATGTTTTCAGCTTCTGAAAATTGGCAGGAGCATTCGGATCATCGGGTCTTTTGTCCGGATGCAATTTCAAAGCCTTTAACCGATATGCCTTTTTTATCTCTTTCTCTGTTAGCTTGAATCCTTCTTCGCCAGATGGCAGGCCGAGAATGACATAGTGGTCAATGTCAACATCCATATCTTCTTCTACCTGCAAAAACAAGAAGTAAAAAAGAGAGTTAGTGGCCTAATCACTCGATATCCATCTACAAACTTAATCTTCGCTAATAGCAGGTCAAGCACAATTCCAAAAGGTTAGATGGTCATAACTTATAAGTAGGCAAACATATTTGGTAAACAATTTGATAAGATTAGGAATGTTTGAAACATTAACGATATAAATCTGGAAATAGGTATACTAAGAATGCTATAGCAACATACGTTACAAAAAATGAAGAGAGTTGATCAAAATTAGTTTTCGTATACTCATAAATCTTAAATTTTGGATAAGTAATGATAAAAATAGTAGACTCAATAACACTCCTTTAAAATCAAAATCTTTTGTACTACCTTGTAGGGCAAGTAGAACCAATGGGAAATCGAGAATAGAGAAATAGTTGCTAATGTGTCATCAAAGTTATGGTATTTTTCACTTTTTCCATAGGGATTTTTTGCTGATTTTATAAATGTTTACTATTTTCTCAGCAAATTACTCCTCCTTCATAACTTGCTTTACTAGGGATGGCAATTGATAGTGACGGATCTAGGTTTTTGTTTTACCTATGGTGTCGGTATTTTTGTTGCGGACCAAACAGAAGAAATCAACCAATTTGGCCTATAAACCCAGATCAGTCCATAAAGATTTTGCATAATGAAAATACAACGTCATTAGGTTTCAAAGTGTGGTGATTTTTGTTTCTGAACTCTTTTCTATAAAACAACTTAAACTAAGAAATAAAATCAATATTTATAATCCCTAAAGATTCAGGTTTCATTCCACAATCAACATGAAGTTTCACATGAACTGATGAACATATCTAATTTCAATCAAATCTCAAGTTTTAATCAAGCCATCTAAAGTCTAAACAAGTTTCGAGTTTCATTCAATAATCAACGTCAGTGGCGGAGCCAGAAATAATTTCCTATGGGGTGGTTTTTCTCAGTGTTGGGATTTTCTAATAAGATGGCATCAAAATATTTGGGCCAGTTCGAGTTTTAGTTGTTAATATGTGGTTCATTGATCATCTATATATGTGTAAAGATAACTATGATAATTACACCATAGAACATGTATCAATTAAACTTCAATAACCATAGCAGATAAATATGAAATCCTTTTGATGTATAAAGAGCAAGCACTCAACAAATAAGAATTAACTAGTTCTATTACTTCTATACTGATTTAGTATCAAAGGAAAGTATCATATAAAAAATTGACCTGTAAACATTAACAACCTATTATCATATTGTAACTCATTCCTCAAACAACTAATCAACCAAAACGGATAGAAAATGTAAAATTAAGTGTCCATGGATCTGTTGGTTTAAAATTTTAGTAAAAAAACTTAAATATATATTAAGAAGACGCAAAGTTACAGAAGCAAAAGTTTGAATACTCTGTGCAGTCCATAACAAATCGAAATGTTAAAAACTGAAAGAAAACAAGTAGGTGTATTCAAGTAAGATCCAACAGAAACTATTTACAGTCCATGAAAAACTAGAGCATATATTAACAAGATTTGAGATTTGAAGTTTTTGATTCCTAAAGAAAATAAGTGTTTGGATCATCAATCAATAGCTAAAGTTAAAACTAAATCAACAATAAATAAGTAACTAAAGAAGATGAACACATTACAATTACATCCAAACAAATACAAAGATTCAAACATACAAACAATTCAATCAATTCAAACAAAAAATACAATAAGAAGTTCAACATAATAAACAACAATGCAGATTTCGTCAAGAAATACTCAAATAGTCAATAATGAAATCCAAGTTCGACAAAAATTCTAACCTTAGATTTCAGGAACTTATTAAATTATAAAATCACGCCCTCACCTCACAAACGGTTTTCTGCGAATATGCCTTTCTGGTTCAAAATTTCGAAGTCCAGGCCTTCAACGGAATGTTGGAATCATTAAATAGGTTGAGAGAAGTCGAGATCTTCGATGGAAATTTGAAGCGAGGGAGATGGAGAGGGATGCGAAGCGAGGGAAAATTGGGGGTTACGAATTGGGAAGCTGCTGTTTTGTTTAGGGATTTTGATGGTTGTACGTGAGTTTAAAAAGGTTGGGGTAAAAGGATTTAAAAAAAAAGTTAAATAAAATAAATTGATAGGCTTTCTTGATAAATGCAACAAGATGGTTACCACCCGTACGTTGCTGCATCATTACCGTCAGGACAATTAGACATTCAACCCGTAATCGCAATGACCTAATTGCAAGAGCGGAGCTCTACCACTGAGCTATATCCCCCTGAGCCAAGTGGAGCATGCATGAAGGAGTCAGACGCTTCTTCTATTCTTTTCCCTGGCGCAGCTGGGCCATCCTGGACTTGAACCAGAGACCTCGCCCGTGAAGTAAATCATCGCATCTACGGTCCAACCAATTGGGAGAGAATCAATAGATTCCTTTTCGGAGCGATTCATCCTTCCCGAACGCAGCATACAACTCTCCGTTAATTTGTATACTGAACGAAAGTAAAAAAATTAAGTGGTATAAAACGTAAAAGTCTAAAAGTCTCGTGGTGAAAGTATAAAACTATAACGAAAGTTAAAAACTTAAGGGGTATAAAACGTAAAAGTCTAAAAGTCTCGTGGTGCACGGCGTTTAATTTGTATGCTCAACGAAAGTTAAAAAGTTAAGGGGTATAAAACTTATAAAAGTCAGAAGTCTCGTGATGAAAGTATAAAACTATAAAAGTATACTAAAAACGAAAGTAGAAAAGTTAAAAATTTCGTGGTCAAAGTAGAAAACAAAAAAACTTAAAACAAAAAAAAAACTTTATAAGTTAGAGAGTTAAAAAGATAAGGGGTAAAAAACGTAAAAGTCTAAAAGTCTTGTGGTAAAAGTATAAAATATAAAAGTATACTAAAAACGAAAATAAAAAGTTAAAAGTTTTGTGGCCAAAGTAGAAGACAACAAAACTTAAAACAAAAAAAAACTTCGACGAAGTATAAAACTATGAAAAAGTCATCATCAAAGTCAAAAACTCTAAAAGTATACTATAAAATGAAATTAGTCGAATAAAAATTGAAAGTTAAAAAGTTAAGGGGTATAAAACGTAAAAGTCTAAAAGTCTTGTGGCCAAAGTAGAAGACAACAAAACTTAAAATAAAACCAAAAAAAAAACTTTAAAAGTTAGAGGGTAGAAAACATAAAAGTATGAAACATATGTGGCCAAACTATAAAAACATAAAATTTACTATTTCATTAAAAAAACAATTTGTAAAAGTTTAGGGGTACAAAGCGTCAAAGCACCGATGTCACGTGATCAAACTATGAGAAACAAAAAGTTCACTATTCACCTATCAATTTTCATTGTTATATATAATAAGGTGGAGACCCATTGCGCGTTATCACCGAGGAGTCCAAGGTTTCATAACGGGTTGCTAAGTTGTCTTTTGAATAACAAACATAATCAACCTTTATCTAAGCACTTTATGTGTGAAGTTAATTTTCCAATTTAAAGTATAAACTATAAACTTTGTACCCATAAAATATGTTAGATTTTAGAAAAGACCGTGTAAAGAATGGAACTAAAATTAAAAAAGAAATTTGAATGAAATGATGAAATCAATGATATAAAAATTATAGTAAAAATGAAATAAAAAACTAAATAAAAATGATAAATCACAAAAAAAAAAAAGAATTCATGATAAGTGTGGCTCAGATTTATAAAATTAACATCACAATCCATAATGACTGCAAAAAAAAAATTGTCTCATAATGACTGCAAAAAAATTGCCTCGCCAAATGGATTATCACTGAATGTTACAAGAGGAAATCATCATCGCCATTTGCAACCGATAAATCCGTTTATAGTCGAAACCAAAGAAAATATCATAGCAAGGGTTAGATCTTAAGCAAACACCAAGGATTTTTGTACTCTCACGATGGGTACTTCAAACCCATATTCATATTTGGGTTCTTCAATCTTTGTAAACCCAAAGATTTACAACCGACATTTACAATTGACAAACACTAGATTTCTGAAAATGTGTGAGCGGTGGATCGTCTACTTAGTTGTAATGAAATCAATATAAAACGATATGAACACGATGAGTAAATACAATGAAGCTTGTATTAGACCACAAAGAGTTTACACGGAGAGACACATAGAAGATTTGTCAAGAAGTTGTTAATCATACACAAGACAAGCTATTTATAATGATCAGCACGCAGGGGTAAAGGCTTGCCACATCATCTGCCACGTAGGCGGATATTTAACCCCGTTAAAAAAAACAGACGGCATATCATTATGGGCCAATACCTGAATAACTGGTATTATTGTGGGCAATTTCGTTAATTCGTATTATTCTCGGCCAAATGGAAATAACTTGTATTATTAGAATCCAATTTTCCTAATGTGAGATTAAAGAAGTTGTTATTGCTAAACAAGTGGTTGTTGATTATGTGAATAGTGAAGAGACTTGTGCAGATGTATTTACTAAGGCACTCCCAGAATTGAAATTTGAAAAATGTCTCAAGTAATGGGAATTGGCTAAAAGGAGGTTATACTAAGTCAAGTTGAATGGTTATGGTGGTGTTGATGCACATCAAGGTATTCAAGACCATTGGTCCGCTGTTATTTGATGATACAGAAGCATTGTTATGATTGTTCTTTATTTACTTAGATGCTTTAGTTACTTTCTACTTGAAGGTGGAGAGTTATAAGGTCAAGTCAAAAGTCAAACTAAAAGTCAAAGTAAGTCCAGGGACTATTCTGTATTTCCTCAAAGTACAATAAACAATCTTAGTTTGGCTTTCACTTTTGTTTTCTGATTGTTCTTCTATCATCACATTAAGTTTTAGATTAATAGTAACAACATCTCGAAATAAAAAAATAAAATTAAATGTAGGAATTGCTGGAAAAAATTATGGCCCGTCGCGATCAAAATACAACAGCAGCCGTCGCAACATGGTCGCACGAGTCTCAAACCAGTGGCAAAAAAACCAGCCGCAAAAGGGACCAGTCGTAAACCGGTGGAATATTTGGTCGCAAACCTATCACAAATATTGCGAGCGATTCATCGGTCGCAAATTCATCGTTGGTCGCATGTCCAGTTGCAAAAAAGAGCATTGGCGACGATGGGTTTTTGTGACTGCCTTACCGGTGGCAAATCAATCCCAAAAAGATACTTGGGATTGGTTTGAGACCGAAATAAAGGTTGTAAATACCCAGTTTTCTAGTAGTACATAATTAAGGTAACTAAATGCGTAAAGACGAATTGAATTATTCAAGATTCAGGCTTCAAATTAATTAATTAAAATACATGATGGTTAATTGTGTACATTTGGAAAATCACATTAACATGGAAAACACACACTTGAACTTTATTTCATAAACAGAAAAAAGTAGTACACGAAAACGAGTGGATAGACATGTACTCATTATAACATCGAGTTTCATGAACACCATGCTATATATTTTGCTAGTGAAATCTCACCCACAAATTAACATTATCTCGATCTCTTAATTAAGCTTGATCCATTGTGACACTGCTGAGTAAGTTGAGAGAATGTTTAGGAGGAAGAATGTTTAGAAGAGATGCTCTTGTTTTTATCAAACTCCTAAACATGGACTCCAAACCATTCTCCATTTCTTCAAAAAGTGACTCAAGATCCCCATTGAAAACCTGCACCTGATTCTTCTCCTGATCAGCTGCTCCTTTACTAATCATTTTCGAAACTATCGACCACCTCGTCCCCTTCGATTTCGCAACAGATCCAGACAAGAACAGCAAGAGAGACCTGTAGACAGAAGACCTCACAACCCCAACATCCCTAACCACTTTTATAACTGACAAAACATGATGGTCTAAATCCACAGGAGGCATCCCTCCAATCTTCTCATCAATTTGCTTCAAAGACGAAATAGCCTTTTTCGTGTCTTTCTTGAGGTTCTTCATGAATGAAGTGGCTATGTTCACATCTCCTTTTTTCCTTCTCACCGCGGACTGAACATCTCTCGCGTTTTCTTTGGCTTGGGACACCAAGTCTCTTGTGGACTCACAGATGTCCATGAGACTGATGGATTTGTCGAGGAGGGCGTTCACGAGGCTCGTGTATTGGCTGTGGGTCAGGGCTTGTTGGGTTAAGGGCAGACTGAGGAGACTGTCAACACATTCATAGAGTCCTTGGAGCCTCACTAGTGCACCACAGAGGTTATCTGCAGTTGGGAAAGATGAGGTGGATGCTTCCCATTTTCTGAACTCACAGATCTCTTCTTCTGCCTGAATTGTGCTTGGATGTGCTAAGGCTGGCAAACTCATTGACCGGAAGTGATGGATTTCAGTTGAAGGAAATGTGGAAGCCATTGTTTAACTTGGTTTGTTTTTGACAAATAACTTTGAGGTTTAGTTTTTTGTGGTGTTGTGGCTTGGGGTTCGGTGCTTATATAGATATGAGTATATTAGCCTGATAGTCCCTGTGATTTATAAAAGTTTAGTTTTTGGTCCTTAGGTTTGAGAAATTGCTATTTTGGTTCGTTAGGTTTTTGGTCCTTAATTAGAGAAAACTTATGTTAAGTTTTAACAAAGAAGTTAGACACATGTATATATGTCACTAAAAGTGTCTAATTAATTATATCTTGGTTAAAAGTTACTCTCTAATGTCAAACACATTTTATTTCTCTATTAAAGTTAACAAAGTATAGTTTCTTTTAGGAACAGTAAATCGAGGGCCATTAACAGTTCGTCACGTGGGGTTGTCGTAAGATGCCACGTGGCATCTGATTTTTTTCTTTCTCCTTTTTATTAAGCATAACAAATTTAACACGTGATTTTGGTAGTCTAATAGGTATAGTACTTGTATGAGTCTAGCAGGGGAGTTAGTGGTGTAATATATCCAGTCGTGTAACGTAATTTTTTTTTTCTAATCTTAAAGAATTTATTACAGGAGTTTTGGCATAATAGGTGCAATACTATAACATAACTTTTATGTCGTTGGCTCAATACTTTAAACGTTTGGGTCGTTACGTTTGTTTACATAGCGTTATAGTAGTGCAACTGATTTTTGTGTCCGCTTTATTCCCAAAATCATGCGCGGGTTTACGATATCAAGTTTATCCTAAAGACCAAAAGTGTTATATAAAGTATCCAACCAAAAGGGTAATTTTCAAAAGTAGAAACTAAAAGTGAATCTTGTAGGAACCATAAGGACTATATATCAAGGTAATTAAATCTATAGATATACAGAATGTGAAGATGGAATGAATCAATCACACAAAATGGAGGCCATGTGAAGGCTGCATGTGCAGTCAGTAGAGATAGTTGACATTTTACTGGGCACCATAAGCTTAATTTTGTTTTATTTGTTACTACTGGTTATGGAATAGATGCTATTCCCTAATGCATGTCTCATGTTTTCTTTACAAAGTTTGTTTTTAATTCAATAATATGGTCAGATTAATAATTTGAAAGGATTTACATATCAAGAGGAAAAGATATTAGCTGTATATAGTATAATTTCATGTAATGACCCAATCATGGAATTTAATAAAATAGTGGATGTTGAGAAATGCATCTAATTAAAACATTAAAGAAATTCCACTTGTTTCTTGTGTTCTAGACACCTTTGCTTTGACTTACAAAATTGATCATGTAATTTATAAAGATATAAATTCCAAGCTTAATTAATATTATGCTATACCAAACAAGCTCATTAAGTTCTTCATCATATATGACTTTTGCCTCGATTATTAACCAAATGCAATCATTTTGCCTGCCAACAAAATTATGTAAGGGTTGAAGAAGGTTTATTTGGCTCGGATACATTATCAGATAGATTAAATATACTAGTAGGAAACCGGCCCACACGATCTTATATGACGATAATTTAAATGTGGTACTCGTTTCAATATTTAAAAAACAATTTCTTGTTTTCGACTTATTTTTTAGTTTACTTTATACAACATCATTAAAGTTCGATTATCAATAAATAGATTGTTTTAAATTTTGTTTTTCACTCTTAAACTCTTAATTTTTAATATAAAAAGATAAACACATCCTTAAATCCTTAAATCTTTAATCCTAATAAAACAATAAAATGGTTGTCACATGGCCTTTTTCTAGGGCCTCCACATCATCATGTCCACGTGTGAACATTAGATTAAATCAAGGGTCCCTTAAATCAATATATAATTTTCAAATAAATTCAATATATTATTTCAACTTTCCAAATATAAAATTGAACCTTACATTAATAAAATCTAAAGTTCTAATTAATGTAATGAAACTTTAATGTTTTAAAATTTCTAAACTTAAATTTTGAAATCTCTCATCATCTTTTTTTTTTCATTTATCTCATTTTATGAATCAAAATTCAACCCGTATAGTTTACGGGTTACTAACCTAATATATTTATAATACAGTAAAGATTAGTTATAATTAATCAGAAATGATCGGTTTATTTAATTTCATCGATAACATATATAGTTTTTATTTATTTATTTATTTTTTTTTATCATACATAGAAATTATGATCATTAATTAATTAGATTAAGTTTTCTTTATAATTATTCTTATTGTATCTTTAAAACTTTTACACGAATGATCACAGCTTTAAAATTGGTGTATTTTTTACTTTTCAAGTGATGTCTTTAACTTTTCGTTTTTACAAGATTTAACTGTATACCAATTAAAGACATCATGTGTTGATTTAGCCTAATGAATCTTACATCCCTTCTAGATTCAGTGCATTTTTCTGGTTGATTTCCTGCAACAAAAAAAGAAAGAAAAAAGATTTAATTTTCAAATCCATCCCTAAATATTATAAGTGAAGATGAGTGCCATATCGATTAATCCCAGATCATGGACGACAGAAAGTAATTAGCTGTAATCTCGATAAACACGTATAATAATCTTCGATCTGTAACATCAATCTTAGCTCAAATTTGAATTAATATTGTGGATCTGTACGTACGTAGGCACTCGTGCATTATTGTTTAAGAACATCATATCGTATTTTATAATTTGAAAGTATTGAAGAAATCGTAAGTGGGCTTACTGGAGCAGCCATGCACTCATGTGCATGCATTGATTGGCCGGCCTTATCTATCTTGTGTACTTTTTTCACATTTTTTATCCTTGGCATGTTAGCTAGAGGAGTCTTATTTTTTCATGTGAATTGTTTGTTGCGATGAGAATATATACTGACCGTACACAAATCAACAAATCAGTTAATTAATAGAATTTCAGAATAGAAGCTAAATTGTATGGTAAATAAGAGAAGTAGCCTCGGCCAATAATTCATGTCCGACTATAAAAATGCAAACAAGCTAGTTCCCCAATAAGAAAATACAAAAAGAAAACAGGCAAAACTAAGGAGAAAACATATGTACAATATCCTATCTCATTGGGTTCGATTACACGTTCTTTTTGATTATTTCTTTTTCGTTTCCGTTGTTGAGCTAAGTAACCTTTTACCCTAGTTTAAATATGTGTATGTTGTTTAAGTATATTAAGCATATTTCATATAGGATAATCGTTAGATGTTTAAGTATGTGTATGTTTGTATATATGTTTATATGCATGAACATATATCGTGTATGTATTTGTATATGTTTTAATGTATCACTATGTGCATATTCATTTAAGATAGCTTGTTAGACTCTACCCATCCAAAGTTTATATAATAGAGATGAACTTTGGATTATCTCCGTTTTGGGAGTACTACTTTTTGATTATTCTATTTCATTTAGTATATGTATGCATTTTAGCGTGTTGATATTTAAGAAAATAACGGTAGCTATTTATCAGACTAATTCAAATTTGTGGTTTATATGCATACTTGGGGAGTTGAGGAGAAATGCTGCCAAATTTTTCTGAAATGCCAACACGTTAAAATGTATATATATATGAGTAATAATCAAAAGGTGGGTTATGATTCACCGTCTTTGAATACTTTATCTTAATATGTCATTGTTATTGTTTATTTTACTTGGTTGCATCTTATATAACCTATGATCTTTTATGCTAATTGTTGCTACCATTAGTTTGTAAGCAATCTGACATGCTTTAATTAGTTACAATCTAACTGTGAATGATAAAATAGTCATGACAATTGATAAGAGTTGAAATAAAATGTGAGAATGGGCTTCTCTGGAATTAAAATGGTGTTATCAACTTTACAGATATTACCAAGAACCACGTCAACAGTAACGACGAAGCGTATTGCCCATATAAATTTTGTGGCAATTCGGTTTGGCAGGATATATGAAAACGATCTATGCACACGTATTTGACAACATGTTTATGCCATCATATAAGACATGATTCTATCACGGAGAGGAACATCCTAATGTTGCGGCAATAAAAGCCATGTGCAATCCATATATAAATACTTCATAGTCTTCATCAATAAATCATGAAATGTTTGATGCAATTGATGATGATATTGCCGAGCAAAATACATATGAAGAAAATGTAGATGAAGATGGAACTGGTTTAGACCCTGAATTTGATGAATTGTTTAAAAAGCTAAACACTAAGTATAGCTCGACTGTACCTGGGTCTTCCCTAAACTTCCTAGCAAAATTGATGCATATTAACGTAATCAACAAATGGACCAACAGTTCATTTGACCAACTTTTAGAATTTTTAAGAGTTGCATCTTCGAAAGAAAATATTCCAACGTCATACTATGAAGGTAAGAAGAAGCTGAGAACGCCACACCACCACCTCCCTCATGCTCTATCTAACCGACTCTCTCTAGCTCCCGTTCCTGATGCTTTTTGTGGTCGAGACCAGCCACAACAGTTGTACCTGCTATGCTCCGCCACTGAGAGCCACCTTCGCCGCCCCGATGCTTCACTCCCGTCGTGGATCAAAGATTGAAGTCATCCGCCACCTTTGTAGTTACCCGTTCGATTACCAACATCGTTTCTCCACCTAGCCTTGTGCTAGGGGTACACGCCTAAACGTTTAACTAAGTCTTTTTTTCCCAAGTGTTCATCTAAAATGATTTTAGAACTTAAACCATTTTCTAAAAAAAAGAGTTGATGATTTTCTTTATGCATATGGTATATATTGGTACGTGTATGTATGTATGTATATCTATATGTTCATATGATGTGTACATGTTCATATTCGCACTTTTATGTAAGATTTACAAATATTTACATGTACAAGTTAGATTATGTTGAATACTTTGGCTAAATAACAACCTAGTTAAAAATCATCTTTTAATCTGGAAAATGGGGACTTCAACAGTTAACATCTCAGTCAAAACTTAACAAAATTGATCGATTTTTTATTACAAAATTAGGTTTAAAGAGTTAGGTAAGACAATTAACAAAATAAGTGTTTAAAACTGCCATTTTTGGCAGAAGGCTGGTCTCACTTTCACAAGCCATAACTTTATCAAAACAAAACCAAAGAAGCATAAATTTTGGCCAAAATGAAGTACCTTGAGTTAACTTTAAAAGTTAAATTATTTGGAAATGTGTCATTGGGTATTGGTCACTCGAACATAGCTTTTTCTCACAAATGTTTAGTAAAATACATGATGAACCTTTGGTTATGAATAAAATATTTTGAACACCTTAAACATGTCATAAAATTATGAACTTCACTTTTTTGGATAGATAAGACGTGTATCTAGTTGTCATAAAAATTTCAAGACTTAAAATGCTAATTTGATTTGGTAAATCAAGACTCGAAGTCGACTCAAATTCCCGAAAGATTCTGAAAAATGATTTCGGAATTTGGTTTATGCTTTACATTTCACATGTGAATTGTAGGGCATGCTGCATGAGTTTATGTGCACTAAATATGACATATAATGTAACATGAAATGATGTAACATGCTTGTATGAATCTTATGCATGTATCTAGAAATGCATGATTTCATGACTTAGGAAAAATACATGACATATTACATATTGTTAGGAGATGCATGCTAGAAAATGCCATGATTATACGTGACATATTACATATTGTTCATGGAACCTCTGAAATAATGCATGACATATTACATACTGTTCATGGAAACTTAATTGTTGATTTACATAACATGTGTTAGGAGATGCATGCTAGAAAATGCCATGATTATATGTATACATGAACAAGTGTTCGTATCTACATGATTATTACGTACACATTGCTAGTATTAACGAATTTACAACATGATTGATTAATATTATGGAATAAGTTAAGTAGAATTACATACTTGAATTTGCATGTTTACTGAGAGTAATATCGTATGTGAAGTCCTTGTTGATCATGATATGTAATATGGAATATTATATGCTACTTGATGTCGACGAATCTTAAGTATAATGTTTTGTAGCAATATAAAACTCTACAGTTAAAAGTACAATCACAAACGGATTGTGATTAATATCATGTTAGGACTAGGTTACTATCTATGTGAATATATTTAATGAATATGTATGTATACATGTGCTAATCAACAAATGGTATGGCTTTTCGATAATGTTTTTCTCAAGGATATGAGTATCCTGATCAAATCATACGAATTGGATGAACGTATTGCATATTAGTCATATCTCATATAGAACCTAAGTATCTTAAATATTCTTAGGAAGCATTTAGGACGGATTTTCTCTTTTGGCTCGACTATCACTCACATGTGAGTTTCACGTCTCATCTTTATAAACCATTTTAAAATACTTTTTGGGGGAAGAATGCATGCTCTTGAATTTGGACAAAAGTACTTTGAAGCAACATGGTCGCTTTCCTAGAAAATTGAACAAATCAGTAAATATTCAAAATGATTGACTTTCAGGTCGAATCTAACATATACTATGATCTCACTGTCAATCCGACCATCTATGAAGACACAGTCAAAGAGTTTTGGGAGAATGTAGAGCTCGGTGCTGATGAAAATGGAAATCTTCATTTTGAGTCAACTATTAGCGTAAAGCAAGTTGCTATAAGCGAAACTCTTATCAGAAAACATTTAGGACTCATAGACGGGGAAGGATACATTATTGTGCCATTTGAAAAGTACAAGCAAACATTCCAGGAATTGCTATGGAGGCAAACCAGAGAGCAAACGATAAAGAAAACACAATTTCCATTCAAATGGAGGTTCCTTGCCCACACATTACTTGTATGCCACACTCCAAAGAACTCAGGATATGATGAATTAGCTCACCTCAAGCTTCGACATTTCATGCCCTGGTCTATGACCAAAATTTTAACTTTTCTAAAACGATTCTTATGGCTTAAAGGAGAATGTTGGGGAAAATTCTTTTTACATGTACCCCATATTTGTCAGACACATTTGAAAAGTGAATACCATTTTCTGGAAATGTTTATGTTCCAAGGGGGTTAACTGATAAATTGTTTTCCAACTTATCAAACAATAAGAAACCTTTTCTTGGAAGGGATACTGACCATTCCATGCCTACTCCAAGGCAATTACCGATATTCCTGAACAAACGGCTGAGGAACAACCTATAATTGTAGGTCAAACAGTTAAGCAACCTGCTCAAGGTGACAACACTGCAATACCAACAGTAGTTGAGACCACACCTGTCCAACCTTTTTCCTCTACTCCACCAATTATTACCTTAAAAAAGAAGAGGAAAAGGTCCACCAAAAAGATCGTTGCTACACCATCCTTACCTGTAATCAATGAAAATCCCATTGATGAGATTGCAAGGTCTCCTCCACATGTGCATTCTCCACCCACCCAAGCTTTAGGCCCTGCTCAAGGCAAAAAGCCTAAGTAGAAGAAAGCCAAAAGGGATTACTACATGATTGATGATTCCTCATTCAAAATAATATCCTAGATTTGAATGCACACCCCACATCCACAGGACATATATTCACAAACCTAGAACCAGTCTACACCCATGAATGAA
The DNA here is from genome assembly GCA_039602395.1 of Deinandra increscens subsp. villosa. Lineage (NCBI taxonomy): Eukaryota > Viridiplantae > Streptophyta > Magnoliopsida > Asterales > Asteraceae > Deinandra > Deinandra increscens. The sequence goes on from JBCNJP010000007.1 coordinate 4,500,959, forward strand.
GGTGATGTGATTCTTGATCCAAATGATGTTGTCTTCCCAAAAACCTTCTCCCCAGGCAACATACAGATGGATTTTGGACCCTACCTATCCTACATTCATACAAGGAGATGGACTTCAGTGGTTTTGAAGGAGTCCATGTGAAAAGGGCTACCAATACATTTGGATCCTTACTGGATTAAATGGACAATGGTAACATCATTAAGACCCAGTCTACGACAATCTTCTCACCAACTACACCTAAGGACCCTTTAGTGGAACAAAAGGGAAAGTTAAGTGATGAGGAGAATCTCAGGTGCTCATAAACAAGGGTATTGAGTCTGATCAAGCAAGGCTTGATAACTCTTCAATGGTCAAGGATACTGGTTCAATTCTAGTTGAGAGCAACTTTTACTACATGAATTGATAGCTTTATACAAGAGTGTACAATCTTAGCTAACCTCATTAACTCAAACTCTCTAAGCACGGGGAGAGGAACTTTTGATGTTGAAAAAAGATCAATCCTCAAATCTAACATTCTGGGTTTTCCGATTGTCTGATTTTATCTGTATTGTAACCCGATCCGTTTATTGATAATCTAATTTATGGGTATTTGTAACAGCCCAGACCCGTCGCACCAAGATATTGTCCGCTTTGGCATCCGACATGCCCTCAGGCATCCGCCCCTCACGGATTTAAAACGCGTCTTGATAGGGGAGGTATCCACACCCTTATAAAGGGGTGCTTAGTTCTCCTCCCCACCAATGTGGGATGTTACAATCCTCCCCCCTTAGGGGACCAGCGTCCTCGCTGGCACACTGGCCGACGACTGGCTCTGATACCATCTGTAACAGCCCAGACCCGTCGCACCAAGATATTGTCCGCTTTGGCAGCCGACATGCCCTCAGGCATCCGCCCCTCACGGATTTAAAACGCGTCTTGATAGGGGAGGTATCCACACCCTTATAAAGGGGTGCTTAGTTCTCCTCCCCACCAATGTGGGATGTTACAGTATTGATCGATTTTGATGTTTATTAACCTAATTTCATGTTATTGGATCCATTATCATGTTTATCGATCGATTTGATGTTCGCTTTGCCTTTAATTTGGATGTTACGCGAACATGTCACTGAATTACGTTTAACCGGGAATTTGATCAATCTAAACGTGTATGACCCTTGTGTGTAATACTAGTTACACACAAAAGTGAATACAAGTGAAGGTTGGTGTGAATTCAAGGTCTAGAATGAAAACAGTGAAAGTTCGGTCAATCCCGCGTGATTTCGATTTTAACCGGGAGATCACATTTTTGAGTTCGTATATCAATTTTATCATGTTTATGAGTCATATGATCACTTACCATGTCATGAGTCATCACACACTTAATCGGATCGCAAAACGTTGGTGAATTGCTTAAAAACGAGAAAAACGACAAAACCGACTAAAAAAACACTTTTTGTGATACTTTATCAACCGTTAATCATTAGGATACATATTTTATATCAATTTGAGTGGATTAAATATGGTTGACATGATGGTAAACTTAAAATGAGTAAATTGGGCAAAAACGGGGGTCAAAACGGAGTTTTAACGTGAAAACGGGAGCAAAACGGCATGAGCGCGCGGCCCAGAAAAGCGCCGCATATTGCGACGCCTTCTGTGGCTCGCGGCGCGTACCGCCCACCGACCACCGTCGAGGATTTTCGTGGTTTGCCCTATTTTTCGAGTATTTAAGCATCGTAATCCCCTCTAGCCTCCATAACTCTCATCTTTAGCCCCCATAAAACCCTAGAACGGCTGTAGCAAGGCTAGATCAAGATTTTTGAAGCTTTTGAGGCCAAGTTTGGTGATTTCAAGCATTAATTCAAGTTGGGTTTTCACCAAAAAGGTTAGATTCATCAAACCGAACCTCCACCTTCTTGAATCCTTCATCCTCCATCATCAAGATTCAATTTTTATACATTATTAAACCTAGATCTTGCATTTCGAGGCTAGATCTAGTGATTTTAAACAAAAAGAATGGATTTTTTTTATCAATTTTTATAGATTTTTATGACACTTTTTGTTAATAATTTGCTAAATCTTCATAGATCTTGTTAGATCTATGATAGGGCTGGAAAATACTCCATTTTTATACAAGATTTTTCATGAGGAAACATCATAATTGTTAGATCTAGTATTTTGGTGATGAAAGCTTGATTTTTATACTAAAAAGGTCCAATTTTTCTTATTTTCTTCCTTGGATCTCCATAGATCTAAGTTCTATCTAATAAACCTTGTTGAATCTCGATATGGACACCATTTTAATGGTAGATCTAGAATTTGGGATGAAGTAATCACCACCATAATTATTGATCTAGGGTTTTGTGGGAAAAATGGTGATATATATGTATTTTTCTTATTTTCACATGATTAGATTTTAATAGATCTTTATTAGATGATGCTATTGTTATTCTAAGATGTTAGATCTAGGGTTTTTGCCATGAAAAGATGACCTTGGGCCTAGATCTAGGATCTTGCTTTGACTAAAATGAAATCTTGGATGGATAAATATTTAGGCTAAATTAACTAGTATTTTTGGGATTTAAAAATAAATCATTTTGAGTAAATCATTGGATTACCTTTGGAGTTATGCCTTGAAATTTTATTTGATAGTTATATATATATATAGATCAGCCCTAAATTAATCTTTGAAGACTAAATATGGTTCGGTTGATTTTATAGAAAATAATCAAGTTGAGACGTCGTAATGTTTTATAGTTAAATAAATAATCTTTTTGCTAAACGTTTGACCTAGTTTTAGATTGACCATTTGATCATATAAATTCTCATAATCTTTATTTAAATACTCCACCAACGAGTCGCGTATTCGATCGAGTCCGTCGTGTCATGGCTAGTCGCACGTTTTATTCGTTCGAAAACTTATTTAGTTATTTATCTTTTGTCGGTATTTTCTCCACCACGTTTGATCGTAAAGGTGATCTCCGGGTTTGATTCGCGCCGCTATTCTTCAGTTTTACTCTCGACACTTTCGCCATCATGTGAGTTTTCATAGCCCCTTTTTGCTTAAATGGTTTTGGGGTGCAACATGTATCATTTATCAAAACATTATTTTCACATGCGTATTCTATGCTCGATGATACTTGAAACTTGTATGATTGTCTTGATTGATTGAACGATGAACGATGGAACGATGAAAGATTGAACGATAAACGTAATTATTAACATTAAACATGCCGGGGTTACGATAATAGATCTATTGGCCTGACAAGCCCACTTGGCCTGCCTCGCGTGTGACGCCTTGTGATTGAAAGCCTAATTGTCAGGGTTTGGATTACGTTAACTTATCATTTTTATCATTAATCATTTTTATCATTAGTCATTTATTTAAACTTGTACGCATGCTTTTGGAACGTTATCACTAAACCTATGAATTCTCACCAACTATTTTAGTTGACTTTATTTATAACATGTTGCAGGTAATGCAGTTTGACTTGGATATCATCACCATAGGATTGCATCGGCTTTAGAGAGACCAAATTAAATAATGAACTCTAATACTTAATTTATGTTATGTGTTTGAATATCGCATGTTATGACTTGGATTCTACGTTTGTTATTTGTTATGAAATGGGTAACTATTATGATTATCGCAACCCAATTTAGTGTTGTGAGCTTCTGGACAATCTTCGCGCCCCGACGTATTCCGCCTTTGGTTGGGGTGTGACATCAAAGACCATATCAGTTGATGACTCCTTAGATCATGAGTTAAGCCTGTGAAACCCTCCACAAGAACTTAGAGCATTTAAAGATGATGCTACAAAAAGGGGGAGGAAATTTATACTCAATTCACTGATGAAGATGAAGATATGAACACTAGAGTCCTTGCTGACATTAAGGAAAACAATTATTTGACAGCGTTCACATTGAACCCTTCAATGTCAGGCAAGCTTGGAGTAAAGTACCATTAGAAGAAGTGCTCACTGTACTTCTCCAAAAGACTACTTTCTTCTCTACCATGCTTGTAGGGGGAGCTCTACCTGTAAATATTGATCAGATCAACAATGCCATAGAAGAATAGTTTATAAAGACTGAAATGGATTATCTACCTAACAACAGCAGGGTTGAGGAGATTACTGAAACTGATAATGAAGTAATAGGTGAAGAAAATGAGGAGGTGGTAAACACTTACGATGCGGATGTAAATATGGTAGATTTGGGTGAAGTAAAAAATATTAGTGGAAATGACTATGAGTTGGATGATGATGTGTCTGGAATGAAAATCAGAGATGTGCTTATAGATCTGATTGCAAATGTGGAACTTCTGGAAGAAGTTATTCTAGAAGAATCTGTTGTTCGGGCACAAGTGGTTGTTCCACAGAAAGTTGTCTTGGAAACCCTTATTGTCTTGGAGAGTCCCATTCTTCCGAAAGAACAAGTTGTCCGGATACAGCTCATCCAGACAACTCATTAGCTTTGGTAACAACTCCTGACTTGGATAATTTACTGAATTCTGGGCCAAATAGTGGACGATACGTAGTTGAAGGTCTATGGGATGCTGCAGAGGTGCATGCAATGCTGAGGACAAGATTAGTGAAAAATCTTCTTAACCTGAACTTGGTAAAGAGTCATATCACTAAACCCATCACCCCTGATTTGCAAATTAAAGCTCCTAAAGACAGCACTGTTGGAGATGTAGTGGAGAAATCTGTTGAAAAAGTTGTGAAGAAAGTGAAAGTAGAAGGTGTCATGGATAAATTTGGGTATCTCAAGGTGTTTGGTCCTTACTATTCTGGAACTAAAGAACCAAGGGAGGTGGCACAAATTGCTCCCAAGGTTAATACTAACATGATGTTGGCCAAATACAAACCAAGAAGGGGAACTGTGATGAGAAGATCTCTACCTAGGTACATTAAGACCCACTTCATAAGTTCTAAGGTATTTGGCTTTTATCCAACCCCAACTAGGAGTGGTGTTTCTTCTCTTGAGGCTTCCACTCAAGAAAAGGGAAGGAGCAGATGCCTATGTATCAAGTAGATGATAAAGAGATTGAAAGGTTGTATGGGCTTTCTCCAAAGATAGTTTCTACTCCCGTAGGCAAGGAAGACCGCTCAAGGAAATAGTTCATACTTGTCTATGACAAATGGAGAGAAAACAAAGAAGGAAAGAGGCAATATGACTTTGACATCTTAAGTAAATCAAAGAGCTGATGATGAACTAACTATGTTCAAAGGCATCACAAAAGCTGGAAGAAGAGAAAAGGAAGAGATTGTCATTCCTCAAAAGTTTTTCTCGAATAAAGAGTCATAGGTAGTTGATATGCCTGCTGTTGAATCACTACCTAAGGACAAATCGATTGATGGTCAATCAACAACTCTTCCTGATGAGGATGTCAAGATGTTCACGAGCGCTCTAGCTGATTATGAAACTGATAATGCCAAGAAAGAAACAAAAGATAGTGCTTTTGCAAAGAAGCTAGCTGTTGACATTGTATTATACAAAGATGACAATGTCATTCTTGCACTAATCGGTGAAGCTAGAAGAAGATCAGTTGAGGAGAGGCTGCAGAAACGTGAAAAAACTTAAGATGCCAGGCAAGATAGGTTGGATAAGAAATATGAAAAGTGCCTCAATGAGAAAAAGAAATCCATCAGGCTAAGTGCAAATGATGATAATCTTGTCTTGCTTAAAGCTTGGAGAGATGCAATTAAGGCATGAGGCTCGGACACTATGGAAAATATGAAGCTGAAGAATGCAAATGAATTATGTGATATGATGGATCTTATTGTGGAAGAGGATAATGCTTTTGATCTAAGAAAGGAACTTCAAGAAGATAATGATCAAGAAGATAGGAATAAAGACGAAGAGATCAGAAAATGGCCAAGTCTCCTATGACCAGAGAAAAGAAGTTGACGGCACTGAGAATATACTTCATCTACACTCCGGGTGAGAACTATAGAAAAATTAATAGTTCTTCTTTGACTACCCTGAGGAATACTCTGATGAAAGGAGAAAGTTGCAAGTGATTTTAGAATAATTGGGCATTCCATAGCCACCTGATGCTTTGTCAAGTACACCTCTCTCCTCATCTCAACCTCAAAATCTCTTAGACTCACTTCTATCTTCAACTCCACTCATACACATCCATCGTTACTCCCATACCTAAACCAACCATGCTAGAACCAGAACCTGTTCCAAGTCCCAACTTCTTAGGTAGAAATAAAACTATAGCCATGAGAAAGGGAGTTGTATATTCATCTAGTTCAGAATCCGAATAAGAACACTTTAGGAGGTCAATATTCCAATGTGAGTATCGATGTGGACTCAAAGAAATACAAATTCATCACCAATGAACTTGAGACCGACATGGCTACCAAGGATGAAGTTGTTGTGAACTTCACTAAAGAGGAGCTAAGAGATATTTACCTTCTTGCGAGACAAAACATATTTAAGCTTTGAAGAAAATATGCTTTACTTGCGAATTCTGATGATCATTAGAACCGGACGACTTGAAAATATGAAAGAAACAAGTGTTGTTCCAGTCAACAAACATTGTTGAACCCCTCATTGGAAGTTTGATAAGGGAGATGGTATGTATCATGTATACCATGCTGTTAGAAACTTTACAAGGCACAAATCTATCAAAGACACGAATGAGTGGAGTGAGCGGAACGAACTATGCTTGCTGAATGTCAACTTCAGGGTAGTGCATGCTCTGTACAAAGAAAGTGTCGATAGCATGAAGAGGAAGATTGAATGAGGAAGTCAGAAGTGGATTGGTACATGTAAATAGCTATTTGTATATACTATTGGAGTCAACAAACAAATTTTGGTAGCATCATCTTAGGGGGAGATTGTAAGGAAATATCCCTCTGGATCAGTTTTGGTGAAAAGGCCAAGTTTAACTTGCTCTAGGAGAAGCTCAATCGGAAGACAAAAGTTACAAGAGAGGACATTTGTTCCGGAAGAATGAAGTTGTCTCGGAGATATCAAGTTAAGTTGGAAGCACTAGTTTACTCGGAAGAATAAAGTTGTCCCGGATAACTACTGGATCCGGATGAACTCGAGTTCTCTCAGAAGGAGAGTTCATCCGGATACTATTCACTTGTACTTATCTCAGAACTGACACAAAGTACTTGTGACAACTCGTAAGTTTCCTAAGTCTAAAATCTCGTTTAATTACATGCTTATCTGTTAATTATGCATATAATCTAGGTTTGTTAACTTAGATAACGTATTATGCCAACATTTTGATAGTCTTGACGTGACCTTCGGTAAAACGATAACCCAACCACCTTAAACGGTAAACTTATATTGTTGTTATCGATGGAACTTCAATAATAAAAATAAAATAAATTTATTTTTATTTATTATTTCCGTCACCCTTGTAGTATATTTAATATACGTATCAACTTGTAAACCCGGATGTCTAATATTTACGTGAGAAACCAACGCGTAGAAAATATTAACCATTTTATCTGAAAACTTAATTGTTTTCGTTAAATAATTATTTAACGTGTCGTATGACGTTTTTAGTAAAAAAAAATATTTTTATCTAGACTTTACTATAGATCATCAATCGTGTCAAAATCTCGAGACCAAAGCTCACCGAAAATATTCACTCGTTAATCGCATTCGTTCGTGACTAAAAACCGAACCGAACCATTTCGTTTATTAATAAACCGACCGCCACCTTTGCATGTTTCCGAGCACCACCACCTGTCACCACCACCTCTGGCCACCTTCACCACCGCCGCCACCATGTAAGCCAGCCCCACCCCCCATGCAAGTCAACCACCACCATTCTCCACACTATACCTCATCATCACCTTTTCCTTTTACCACTTACACACTCCACCACCACCTTACCTATCTATCAACCACCATCACCTCATCACCATCCCTCCCTCACCTCTCCTTGACCGAGACCGGCCCCTCCCCTCTCCCCTTCTTTCTCGGTCACGCAACAAACATAACACACACACACACTTATTCATTTAACAAGCAAACCACAACACTCTTACTCTTTCTCTTGTCTAACCCAAACCATAACCCCCCCCCCCCCCCCGTTCCCTTGAACCGGTTTCGAACCCCCAACCCAAACACCCTCCTTAACTCTTTTCTTTCCCCACCTATATATACATCATAACACACACACTTCTCATTTCTACAAACCCTAAACAAGAGAAAAGCTCCCACCACCTCCCTTCTCCCTCTCTACCTCACGACCCCCTCTCTCTCTAGTTTTCGGCCAAGATCAAGCAAGGAGAAGGAGTTCCAAGTCTTCATCAAGCATCATCTTCACCATTTCATCCCCTTTTCTTGAAAACCTTTCAAGAACAAGTAAGTTCTATGGATTTCTTTCAAGTTCATCTTACTAGATCATGTTTCTATGTTCTTTTTCATGATCCATTCACTCCCTTGACAAGTCTTGATGATTTGATGATATTTGATTGATAAAAGTCTAGAAAACTCTTAATCCTTGTTAATCTTTGTTAATGATGTTAGTTTACTAACTAGTTTTACATGGAAACTTGTTTCCCATGATTTGATGGTGTTCTATGCCTTAGATTATGCTTTTAGATGTTAAAATGCCTAAACATTTAGATCCATGGCCTTAGAAATGCTAAACACTCCTTAAACCATGTTTAAAGTGCTTAACTTCACTAGATTTTTCATCAAAAACTCAAGATCCGTTTTGGACAGATCCTAAACCTAGGCACTAATTTTGACACTTTTGAAACAACTTTTGTAAAGGCACTTTCTTGGAAATGAACCTAAGTACCCCTAAATTGCAAAACATAAGCCGGAAAACCCTAAAAACGACCCCTCACTACAAGAAAAGAGACCTACAGTGGCGACAATTGTCGCCACTATTGCTCAAAAATGTCGCCACTATTGAGTCGCCGCTACAGATCCGCCTCTATTGCCCCAGTCGTCGCCGCTATTACTCTACTTGTCGCCACTATTGGTCTGTAATGTAAAATACGCATATTTTTTTGTATTTTATACATTCCCTGTTTTATAAATACACACGCTATGAAAATTACAGATTGACACGATAAAACATACAATACGCCAACATTAATAAACATATTCAAAGTATACATACGTACCGTTATGGTCCGAAACAAGTTTTAACACAAACTAATAGCTAGAACATATAACATAAAAACTAGTTTCTTAAAGATGATATGTCATCAATCATTCATCGTCGGTGTTTCCCTCGCCGTCGTTGTTTCCCTCCTCCTCTTCGTCGTTTCCTTCATTGCCTTTATCTTGTGTCCCAACATTCAAACCCGTTAATTGTGAGAGTTGTTCTTGAAAATACGGGTTTTGAATCAAACTTTTTATTTGATCCTACAAAAATATCCAAACATATATACATGTTTCGCATCAAACAGGTCATTTTGCAAACATACAAATACTATAATGTAAGTACTTACTAACTTTATCAAACTAACTTTACATATGTACTAACATTTATCAAATACATATACAAACATACATGTTTCGCATCAAACGGGTCATTTTACATACATACATTTAGATGCATACTATATTTGGGTAAAACGGATCAAACGGGTCGAACTACCAACATTTAACAAATACTAATATCAAAATATTTACTAACTTTACAATTTTTACTAACATCTATCAAAAACCTAAGCAAACATACAAGTTTTGGGTCAAACGGGTCGTTTTATATACATACATACATACATCTAAATGCATACAAGTTTCGGGTCAAACCGGTCAAACTGATCAAACTACCAACATTTAACAAATACTAACTTTATCAATACTAACTAACTACATATCTACTAACATTTATCAAAGACATCTACAAACGTACAAGTTTCATGTCAAACGGGTCATTTAACAAATAAAATAAACAAAGCTATAGTGTTACCCGTGTGAATGAGGGTTGTGGCAGCGGTTGCGGCTGTGTATCGGAAACGGGTGCTTCAGAACATGCATGCTTTAAACCCAATTCCTCGGATCCATACACGCCGAGGTTTCAACACCTTCTTAAATGCTCCGAGTTCGTTCACGCTTTGAGAAGAAGTCCCCTCACCATCAGGTTGACTTTAGGAAGCAATCTCCTGTTGTAGTTCGCGCTGTATTTTACAAAGATGATTTAATATAGGTATACATATTTAAAAATTATACATAAAATAAATACATACAATTGTATCGACGACTAATGGGTCAATCGTCCCATCTGGAAGGGTGTGAGCATCGATAAACGTTTGTAGGTGGGTTTGAGCCTGTTTAACATCAAATATTACTTTAGTAAATCAAGAACTACTATAATATATATATATATATATATATATATATATATATATGTACATATCATTACTTTTTTATAACTCGTTTTACTATATGATAATGTCCCCCCGCGGTTTGTGATCTGTTGGGCTTGACGATTTGATGCGTTAGCTGTTGACCTATTTTTATATTTTTCTGACATAAACAAGTCAACAGACCTCCGCCAACTTTCAATCTGCATCCCTTTTGGCAGATTGCCCAAAGCTCTCTCAATGTCATCATCATCCCCTCCATTTTCATTAAAATGCAAATGTGCTTTATATTTTCGATCTCTATATCGCTTCATGTATATATTACGAAGCGATTTCCTAATCCTCTCTTGATCGGGATCATTATTAATCTTATCGAGATCGAATGAAGCCTACAAAATTAAACAAAACAAGTTACTTAAGTAAAAATAAATCAACAAAAACATATAAATTATACTTAAATAAATCATTTACTTTGAGATGCTCTAACATCGCATTCTTTTCGGCTTCTGAAACTGCCTCCCAAGAAGGTTTATCAAAGGGGATGGAATGCCAGATATACTTTCCAACTTCCTGTTTGAAATACTTTCCAGCTTCATCAAGTGGTTCAAATGTAGCAAATCGATCAAATATTAAAGTTAATGGTCCCCCATTTTTTTTTTACCAATGCTTCGAGGCCCTCGTTTTTTGCCTTCCCACGTTTCCTACGAGGCTGAGGCGCTGCAATTATAATTAGAAAAAATAATCACAATATTTATAATAAATAAATAAGGTAGCGGTGGTCTAGCGCAGGTCGTCGTACGGCAGACGTGGAGTCGGGAACGCAGAATTCGCCATGGACGCCGTCGAGAGGTAGGATCCCGCTGTTTTCTATGAAAAGTGTCGAAGAAGAGGGAACGAGGGAAGAAATCCCGCTGTTTTTAGGGTAATCGCGCGGTTAATCCCCAACCGTTAGATCTCTATTGTTTTTGGATGGTCAGATCTAAGGTTACACGTATCGGAGGTCAATAGTGGCGACATGTCGCCACTATTGGCGTCGCCACTATTGCCGTCGCCGCTAATGCCTGTGTCGCCTCTACTAGCCCTTTTTCTTGTAGTGCCTCGGGCCAACTCCGAATTTTTCAGAATATTTGTACTTCATAATAGTAGACTTAGACCTATTAGTGAGTGGTAAAAGTTTGCTAAAAAGATCCCTTTTTATTTGAGCTAAAACTAGGTCAAAACCGGCTTTAAAACAGATTTTTAACGGACCCGGAGACCTCGTTTTTGTTAAGTTATGCCAAATATTGTTTGGACTGATTTGGAAAACTTATTAGGACCTACCATGACTTATGTTACATTTACTAAGTGTTTGGATAATTTATCGGGCCTTAAAACTAGTCACAAGGATAAAACTGTCAAAACCGGGCGCGTACTGGCAAAACCGATGCTTTAGGGTTTTAAATCCTAAAACTATATTTTCTGGAAATTCATTAATAAAATTAAGTATATTTTTATTATTATAACTTTATTTTCTATTGATATTGGAAAATAACGCGAAATGATAAATACTAGTGGAAACCCAGGTATTTCGGGCTTTTTACTGCAAACAGCTTTTGTGAACAAAATTGAGCCCATGTTTCAAAACTAATATTTATTAAAATAAATATTGACCTAAATCATTATAACATAGGAAAATCTTTATATATTTTGAGAATATATATAACTTTATTTTCCGGAACGTTATCGGTATTAAATTATTTGTTGAGAATAAATAATTCCTAAAGTCTGTCTGTTATCAACAATCACCTGGGTCATCATGATGTCAAGACTTGACTATTCACTGGGAGGGACTTAACTGTCAATCAAAACTTTAGACCTTAAGCTGTCTTATATTAATTTAGGACTGCTATGTTATCTGCCGTTACATCATTCAGACACTGCCTGATTTCTGTGAGTCTTCACGGCCCCTCTTTTAAACTGTTTTAAATGCTTTTGGGGGAGAATTCTTATAACTCATATCATGCCTGATAATTAGATAGTCTGTTACCATTATTGATTACATGAACTATTCGTCCACTATGTCGTATTCATGTTGATTCATGTTATGATCAAAAGCCCCACTATTAATTGAATCCGATTAATTTCAACGAAACAATGACATGTGAATAGATCTATTGGGTTAACGCCCCTGCCTTGATTGGTAGCTCCAATCCTGACTCCCATTTTCAGTCAATATGGTACATAATGTTATAATCACTGTTCGGTAATCCTGGACAGAATACCATGAGTGGGTAATCATGTAGTTTCGGAATTCAAGGTTCGTGGTAATAATAATTTACAGCATCTTAACATATTATCAAATGGGTGATAAAATCTGATATCAAACTTTGTTGTCAATCACAATTCTATTTTTTACTTAAACCTGTGAACTCACCAACTTTATGTTGACCGTTTTAGTATATGAATTTTCAGGTACTTGATCGGCCGCTTGCTTGTATGGAATACCTCTTTTGTGCATTATCATTAGGATCCTTCATATTATCTGGAGTCATGATCACACTAGCCTTTTGGAGATTTCACTACATAACACCTAACGATGTCATGTCTTTAAATCTTTTAATACTTGTTTTGTAAACTATGAAACAAATGAAACATATTATTATTATTTTTCGCTGCTAAATCTGAAATGAAATGTTTTCGACTCCTTAAAACGGCTCTAGTTGTTTAACCATCCAGGGATTCGTTCCGTGTAACCTTGACTGTGATTTCATCTCATTCACGCCCGACACAGAAATTACAGGGTGTGACAGTACTCTTGCTACTTGAATCAGAAACAACATGTTTCCCACTGCTACAGAAGTTGTCTAATTGTCTTGTTACCTTTATCCAATGTATAACGTTTGTAGTAACCAATTTTTATGTACTTAACGCTCAAGATGACCTTTAGGGAAATCAAGGGCTATCCTTGGTTTCCTCTTAGCACTATATATATTGTATTCAGTCTTTCAGGAACATAAGCTATAGAACCATTGTAACAGTTGTTTGAGATAATACAATAGTAGTGCCGAGTTTTCTTCATACTTGTAATATAATCTAAACCTATATTGTAAACAAGAGTGAATATCAACTTGTTTCCGCCTGGTTGATCTTGTGAGTAATCTTGTGAGGTTATCTTGAATGCATAACCATGATCCTACAAAAACGATTCATGTTTGGGTTCATATATGTAACATGATTTTCGGGTTCGTGTCAAATTTTTATGAACACTCCTAATTCCTAGCGCATTTCATTGCTAACCCGATGTAGAGCTATATTAGGCAATTACAAATAACCAAAATTGTAGTAGTGACAATATGATCAGGTTTTGTATGTGTCACGTTTATGTAGACGTCATGCTAATTCTTTCTGTATCATTTTAAAACATGTAGAATTTCATTAACTTTCGGGTTGATATGTTTAACTCATAATTAAACAAACCGACTCACAACCTGTTTAATCAAATAATTCGACCCACCAACCTATTTCTAGCCCGTGTAACACAAAAGGTACGTGTTGCTAAAAGCCACCGTGAATCTCTCTCAGACGAGGCCCGCACATGATAATTAATTGAGTATTTAAGGTTATTGAATTAAGCAAGACGTAGCCTTGACAGGCAGGCAACACTAGTGTGATTAGAAAACCTTATCATTTCTTAATGAAAACTGATTAAGAAAATGAGGTTTGTGTGGCATTTATGAGGGGTGACGTGGGAAGAAATAATCTAGACAACAACTGCAAATAACACATGTGATCGAGAAAGGCATCTTTCTACTTGATCCGTAACCAATGGCAGGCAATAATTATTTGAGCATATTGTTAGTTTTGTTAACCACTATAAAATGCCAGCAAATACTGGGAAGGGCACATGCTCTATCTATCATCATGATTGATTCATTAGTTTATTGAGTTTGATATATGTACGTACACACAAACAAAGATGGGAAATCTTGTTATCATTGGGAAACGATATGATGTATACGTTTCTTGAAAACAGAAACAATGTCTTTATGTGTTATATGTAGAATAAAATAAGATTTTTGACAACCTAACGACTGAAAATGGGAAGGTCGAGATAAGACAAATACGTACGTATATGTACGCGAAGAATAGGGTGAAACATATGAGACGTGTTTGGTTTTTAGATGATCATTTAATTTGTTTTTGGGTTGTTATAAAAAACTTTCCTATCTTTTTCATCACGGTTGTTTGGTAATTCATATTAGGTATGGAGGCTTCAATTGGTCCGGTTGTACCGGTTCTAACCCTAATTGGATTTAATTTGGCATGTGTTATATTAGGTGTATATGTATATTGGTTAATTTACATATAATGCTCAATTTATATAAGTTTCTATCTCCTCGTAGTTATAACTTGTTGTAATCATAATATTTGAGCACCTTGAATAATAAAGAGAAACTTTTACTTGGAGGCCGTGGACGTATGTCATATTGATTGAAACACGTTAAACATGTGTTCTCCCTTCTTCCTTTCTTCCTTTCTTCCTTTTCATTTTCCGTGAGACAATTGTTGCTATGTGCTCTTGATTGCTTTCGCGTGCCACTTGATTCTTAACAAGTAGTATCAGAGCTTAGACTCGTTATACACACATACCCTAGTTTTGATCCTTGACGTACTGAAATGTTGATTGCCCCCAATTAGGGTTTGAATCCCTTAAAGTCGCTCCCGAAAACTAGTTTCGATCGTTGATGTACCGGCCTATTAAAATAGTAGCGACTTATCATGAGATCTGTAGCAATTCGTCGAATCTTGTGTGGCTAAGAATTAACTTTGGTTCTTCTTTGTGGCTGGGTGTTTTGCATGGAGTAGCGAGTAAAGATGCCGCAAAACCGTTGGAAGCCAGTTGCCTATTAGGGTTTGGTGAAATCATTGAAGTCACTAGATCAAGCGGTTATGGTTAGGGTTTCAATTTTTAGGTTTTGTTGACTGTTTATTGTTAACCGACAGGCGACATGTGAGGAGTTAGGTTTTGTATATAATTAAGAGTTTTCGGGTTTAGATTTTTCTACAGGAATATCTACATATGCAACAACCCCAATTCCAGCCTATGCAAGAACCAACTTTCACACCTAGGGTGAAGAACCGTCTTCACAATAAAATACTACAAAGAAGAAGAAGGGGAATGAAAAGAATGATGATGCTATCGCTAAGGAAACTGAAACAACTGCTTTGTATCAAATAGCCTCTTGGTGACGAGGTCTTGATGTCTAAGGCATGGTATTATATTTCTTAAGATCTGGTCAATGTCAACCAACAAAAGGAAGCTTCATATTGGAAAATATGGATGAATGGTATGATGCCTCATTAAGCCGTCAAATTGCATAACCTTGATCACAAGCGACCCGTTGCGTTAAGGCATGTCAAATGCCTAAACGGGTCGATTTAGGAAATAGTAGGGTAAACATGTGTTTTGTTAAGTAAAAACTGTCGTACGGGACAAGTAATGCATGAATATTTTCATTACCATGTAATGACTAGCATATGAATAATGAGGTTAATTCTAATACCTTGTCAAGTTCTAATCTTTACGAGGAACTTGAGAACGGTCTTACATGGGTCAAACATGTGTAAAATGGATAATGGAAAATCCATTGCAAAAACTATATTCTAAACGGTTTTTGTATGTTTGTAAGCATTTTTTAAATGATTTGAAAGGTAAGTGGCGAAAACCCAAACCTTAAATGATGACTCTGGGACTTGTATGTCTAAACCGGGTCAAAACAGGTGCAACCATATAAAGGTGAAATTTAAGGTAAAACTGGGGTTGAGATAGAATTGAATGTTTAATAATTTATCTAAAATGGTTTCTAATGTATCGGGATGAATCCCTAACCATTATACACGAATTAAAATGCGTTTGGTACTCGCATTGCGAAGCGGGTCAATCTGGTTGTAAGCGATTAAACTAATGTGATGATTTGTTGTAGTGATTAATGAAATTATCCAAAATTGTATGTTTATAAATGATATTAGATGAGTTTGAAGGGTTCCGGGTTCAACTCGAAACTTAAAATATTGGTTTTTGGTTGCTTAATATTTTGATTCCTTTGTGGTTTCTAATGATCTATAAACATAAACACTAACATGTTTCGTGTTTATGGTAGGAAAAATCTAGCTTAGCTCTCGGAGAGGATTAAGCCTAGAACAAAGAACCGAACACGTACACTCAAAACATGCTGAAAGCTGTTAAGATTGGAGCGTGTGACATCATAACTTCACGAACCTCTAACTATGAAACTAAATTGAACTTGGGGTTTAATATTGGAAGTCATCTTATATTTACCACGTGAACTTTTGAATGATTACTTCTAGCAAGTAACTGAATGTGTTAAGCTATATGAGCTAAGTTTTGAATATCGTTATAACCTTTATAATGAGGAAAATACGTTCTAACTTTTCAAGTTAGGGTCTTCACATTGAAAAATTATCTGGGTCAAAATTCGTATTGCGTTAAAACTAACATTTTAATGATATGGATGTTACACTTTAACACTTTAAATATAACTAAAGCAAAATACATAGCTCACACTGAGGTTGTGAAGAAAGTCATTTGGCTCAAAGGTTTGGTAACTGAGTTGGGGATAAGTTTGAAGAACAAAATGGTGTATTGGATAATCAAGGCGCAATTCAGTTAAAAAAGATGTTAGTTGGATCAAATTTTCATTTATGTTAAAAAGGTGTTACCTGGATCAAAATTTCATTTTTGGGTTGGAGCAGTAGGAGTTGGTTGCAGATTTACAAATCAATAAACGCAGGTTTTTTTATTCCAATTTTGATTGTTTTTATTCGTTAATTTGCAACAATTCCAAATGAACCAATTAAAAATTACTTTATTAGTGGGAAAATAAAAGTGCTTAAGATTAATTAAGGTCAAACAATTGTGCAAAATGCCTGATGAAAAGAAAGCACATTTTAAAAACAATTTAATAAGAAGATTAAATCAGTCACTGAAAAATATAATGATAAAAAATATGGATATCCAAATCGATCCCAAAAGATACTCAAAGCCCACAAATTTTAAAGGAGACTTGAATTCCCATCCGAGTAGGTGCATTTAAATAACATGTTATGGATTTTTTAAAAGGTTACTAAAATGAGGCACTACAACAAAATGGGTGACAACATTTTATTGGTTTATAGGCGCAATTTTTCGTCTCTATAGGGCTTGCAAGCCTATAGGTACGACAAGTCGTCGCTATAGGTTTCGTCGCTACTTTCGCGTCCCTATAGCTCAGACATATTGTCCCTATAGATGTCGTCCCAATAGAACTGTCAATAGGAACGACAACTCGTCCTTTAAGTGTGTAACTAAAACTTTTCTGCCAAATAAAAAATGTTAAATTTAATTAATTTTCAATGTTTAGGGACGATTAGTAGTAGTTATTTTGATAATTAATACCCAAAACCAAAAGAGATCAGCAGTGTGCCAGTGTGCTGTGTGCGTGTGATGGTTCTGGACTATATAGGCAGCTGTAGGCCAGCCTATGCTACGGCCCACAGAAAGCAGCCCAGCAGGAGGTGACAGCCCAAAAACAATAACCAACCATCCAAACCCAGACTATCTAAGCCCAACCTCCAAGAAAAAGAACATGTTGGGGGTGGGGGAGGGAATTAGGAAAAAATTAAAAATGAAGTGCACATCATGTTGATTAAAGAAATAACAAGCCTTTGTGAATAGGGAGTGGTTTTTTAAAGTCGATGTAATCTTTCCAAAAAAGAAAAGTAATTAATCTCGAAATGTTTGGTTCGATCATGAAAAACAGAGTAGGTATAAATAAGACATAATAATTATCATATACACTCTTAATTCTTTTAAGATATTTAAGACCCACAATACCTTACATGTGGAAGCATATGAAGATGAAGACGAGAAGATCCGTACTCAGCCTCAAATGATTTACCAAAGATCACATAGTACCTGCGCTAGTAACAAATCTACAAGTGTCTAATCACTTATCCCAATCCGAATCAGCATAACAGTTAAATCAAAAGAATTACCTTTACTAAACAACAAACCTTTACCAGTTAGATATTATAAGACCCACAATGAAAAGTTAAGTGAATTAGTAGGAATATTCATGTATTAAGTTAGGAACTCCACAAAATAAGAAATATCAGGACATGTATGAGATAAATAGATTCATGTATGAGATAAATAAATTATTTTTCCGATGAGTTTCAAATACCCAATGATGTTCTCCAAGGGTTTTTCATCTTGTTTGTATAGGGTAGATATAATGTGATGTTAATCAAGAGGGGCGTTAACCAGTTTGCATCCGGTAATATCAAATTCGGAAAGTTCTAAGCAATACTTTATTTGGGATAGACAAGTCCCCGTACCAGAACAAACCACCTCAATTCCCACAAAATATTAAAGAACACATATGTTGTTTATCAAGAATTTGGATTTTATCAAGCCTTTAATTATATCAATTTCAATAGCACTTTTTCCAATTATAATCATATCATCAATATAAACAAGTAATTAACACGATTAGGCTTTGAAGATTTGACAAAAAGAGAGTAGTTTCTTTTACTTTTGTAAATTATATTGACGTCCATCTGTGTTTCATGTCCCAATCAACTTAAGCCTAATATGATTCATCGATGACTAAGTAAACCAATGTTTACCATCTTAAATACCTCGAAATGAGTTATGTTGATCTAGCATTTTCACGAGTTCCCATGCCAACAATCAAATAGGGATTTTATATTTGGACACCCTTTAAAAGACAAAATCTGCTATTTGGACACCCCAATACGCTACGTATAGACCTATATGCAGCGTATTGAGCTCTGAAAAACTACGTATACACAGCGTATAGGTCTATACGTTGCGTATAGGCCGATCAAATTGTACACCCCCCCCTCGAATTTTATGTCGGCAGTGTCCACAAAAGGAAAATACGTTGCGTATTCGGCTATACGCAACATATTCGATGTCTAATAGAAGGGAGTGTCCACATAGCAGGAACCAATGCTTTTGTTAGCATTCGCCGAAACACACTTCTACAACGCAAAAATAGTGATTATCAGTCTAATATTCTATGCTATAAATATATAATCGAGCGAATCTAGGATGATTGTCAACGTGTGCGGGTAAAAACGTCTTTGACCAATCATACTTTCAGTGTTAAACGAAGCAGGTCATCCTCTTAAATGGCCCTAAAAGCTAAATTCTAATGCTAAACTCTAATGTTATACCCATAAACCAACTAATGTTAAACTCTAAATCTTAAAAGCTAAAATTAAAACTCGAAATCTTAAAAGCTAAAAGCTCGAAAAGCTAAAGTCAGTAATGATTTAACAAACTAGTTCTAACTCTATTAAAATGAGTTAAATCGAAGTTATTTTAGGATGTTCTTCCCATTTTTTCTTTTTTGAATTCTCTATGTTATGTTATATATGTATATCACAGAAACGAACAAGATATATTAAAAGGGTATCATATATTACACGTGCAAAAGTACAAAAGTACAAAAGAAAGGATATAAATGGAATTTATTTTGTGTTGGCTTCCCTATGGATCTCGATACGTCTAGAATCGTTGTGTGCCGCTGAAATTTCATATTCTTTTACTGGACGGTTTGTCTCAATAGGCTGCCAACCAAAGTAAAGTCACTGTAGACTTATATCCTTGAATTCTCTTTAATGCTCTCTCTATAGGCTTGTCTTTTTATTTTGTATTCCATGTTGCCTGGCTCTCTTTTTATACTTTTATAGCTTGCCCCCATTTTAATATATTTACATATATATCATATAACAAACAAACGAACATATAAAAAGTAATATTTCATTCATAACAGTATGATCGATTTGAACAAGATCTCATACGGGTAAACCTGACCTCTATCTAATGCGATAAAGATACTGCTTACACAGATCGATTTGATAAAACCTCGTTTTTTAAAACGGGAAATTAAATCGAACATACAAGAATCACACACATATATATATATATAATAAGTATATGTAGTTCTTTTTTTCTTTCATGACAAACAAAAATAAAAATAGAATTTAGTTTGATAATGAAAAGGGTGTAAAATGCATTATTTGAATAACAACTTATTGTTGAAACAAATTTTGCTTGAAAGACCCATTTTTGCAAAACAAATGGAAACTAGCCCAGTTTTTTTTACAAAGAATCATTAAAAACAACCCTCTTTAAATTTAGCAAATGCAGAAGAAACTCGGATGCAATTTTTTTATTTTATTATTGTAAAAGCAATGAAAATAATTTGGTATAAGTAGGATAAAAACTCCGCACCAGAAGCTGAAAAATTATAGAAAATGTCCTTTTTGTATTTGTTTTTTTTAATGATATATATGTATAATATAATACATATATATCAAAAATACCATATTAGTTTGATTGAATATTTAGGAGAGAGGCCCTTGTGCCGATCAACCTCCTAAAAACTGAGGCCAAACCATTTTCAATGCCTTCAACATGAAAACCTAAAGCCTCAACACAAATTTGATGATGATTCTTGTTTTCTGATGTCCTTTTCTGAATCATTTTTGCTACTATGTCCCACTTACTTGTTGATTTCACCTTAGAAATAAACACAGACATGAACACCAACAGCATTCGGAACACCGAGTTACTAACCTCACTAACATCTCTAGCCACTTTGATCACCGAAGAGACGTGGCTATCAGCAAGATCCAACAGTTTCCTGCAGTAAGTTTGATTGATTTGCTTCAACTCAGTAACGGCTTTCTTGGCGTTCTTTTTCAGCTTCCTCAAGAACGAACCATCGATGCTTAAATCCTCCTTCCGCCTCCTCTGAGCGGATTGAATATCGCGCACATGTTCTTTAACTTGTGACACCACATCCTTAATCGAGCCACATATGTCCAGAAGTCTCATGGATCGAACCAGCAACTCGTCGACTAAGTTGTTGTGTTGGTAGTGAGAAAATGCTTGTTGTGTTTGTGGTGAACTTAGTAGATTGTCCACACATGTGAACAATCTTTCCAAACATGTTAGCCCTAGGCAAAATGTTTCTGCATCAGGAACAGATGACATGTTTGTTTCCCATGTTTTCATATGTTTGAGTTCCTCTTCCACTTCAAGAATACCATGATGTGATCTTGATGGGAAACTAGCTGACCTAATGGCTTGACATGCCATTATTTAGTAGCTAGCTCTTCCACTTAAGTGGTGTTTGAGTCTTTAATAATTATAAGTTTGATATTTATACGAGTATAAGTTGGCGCGCATTAATCGTTAGAATGCGAGTAGCATGTGAAACAACATGTTGATGTCTTTGGAATGAAGAAACTTTCATCCGAAAACAAATAAAACACTTTGATTTCTTTAATGACGTTTGGTATTAAAGTAGAAAACAGATAGATTCTCACATGTTTTGGTGCAGCAT
>JBCNJP010000007.1:4523161-4647876 GCA_039602395.1 Deinandra increscens subsp. villosa
AC
Source organism: Deinandra increscens subsp. villosa (assembly GCA_039602395.1). Taxonomy (NCBI): domain Eukaryota; kingdom Viridiplantae; phylum Streptophyta; class Magnoliopsida; order Asterales; family Asteraceae; genus Deinandra; species Deinandra increscens. The sequence continues at coordinate 4,523,164 of JBCNJP010000007.1, forward strand.
AACATTTATTTTAGTGTTGTGTGCATCTAGATAATTATCGCGCCCCGACGTATTCCGTCGTCAGTTGTGGTGTGACAATGCACCTTTCCAGTTCAGAATTTTCAACCATTATGAGATCAATCTTGGATTTAAAATTAATGTCAATTTTCTTTTTGGATTCAAGTGTTTTTGTGAGAATTTTATTTTTATAAATGAGCGTCCGGTTGGCATCCCTACACCTGAAAAACTTGGTTGCACACGATATAGAGCATACGTTAGTATTTTCTTCATTTTAAAATGTGGTCGTGTATCGAGTACAATCAGCACATGCAAAATCATATCCCAGATTCTTATCACCACACTCCTGTTTTGATCTGCTTGTTTGATTATCTTCATGTTTAATTTCTTTTCTTTTCTTTCTCTTCTTTCTCTAGACTCTTGAAAAATGTTATTTTACTCTTCAGATAAAATGTTAGCAACATGTGATTCTACCTTTTTAACTTGAGTAATATCATGTGTAGCAAGAAAAGATAATGTAGGTAGAGTGTCACTAGTCAAGAATGAAGCCATTCCATTTTGAAACTATTAAGTTTAATCAGTTGAAAATTTAACCGATTGGTCCAAAAAAATAAAAAATCACTTACTTAGCAGAAAAGTCCGAATTATCTTTATTAACCAGTAGTCTCAAATTGGAATCAGTGGTTTCAAAAGTTTCAATTCTTAAAATACTTTCAACTTTTCGCAAAAGATATGATTCAGCTTTTCGCACACATATAATTTTCGCAGAAAAATTAAAGTTTTTCACGAAAAGTATAGTTTTCGCAAAAGGAATTAAGGAAAAGTTGAAAACCGATATTTCGAAGACAGGCTTTGCAGCTAGGAAATCAAAAGATTCTGCACAATAAAACACGATGTTTCGATAAATTTCGCAGTTTATAGACTTTTCGTAGATTCTGAAGATTTCGTAGATACAACATTATCGCGGAATTACACCATCAAATCTGCAATAGAATTTTCACGATTTCTCGAGAAAATATTCACTAAATTTGACGAAATTTGATTCCAAAGCTTTGTAATTTCACCACGAATGCAAAGTTAATCACCTGAACTCATCATGCAAACATATTAGATCAACTTTAATAGAAAATTCTTGAACACAAGTCAACGACGTGAAAAACAATCTTTGAGCAATTTGCAGGTCTAATCGATCCAGATTTCGAGCACTATATTCTCTGATACCACTTGTAGGTCCAGAAAATAGATAAAAACTTAATCCGGATCACAATTCGCAAGGTGATCGAGCTAAAGGAAAGCTCGATCTATGAGTTTTGTTGGAAATTCAGTAACGATTCGAACACTTGTTCGATCAATTAATTACAATACAGAAACTATAATGAACGATAATACAAATGAAATGGAACAGTAAACGAGAACACTACAGAAATATGATCACGAACAGCAGCAGGATCAGACCCTGCAAAACAGACAAACAAACGAAAGGAACCGGGCTTGTGTTTGACACAATTCCCTTAAACAGATTCGACGTATGTTCCCAGGGTACACCGGTTCAAAACTGTGTGTACAGCCAGACAGGATACTTGCCTGAAACGCAACCGGAATGAAGCAGCAATGGAGACCAGAGCAGGAGCAACAACAAAACGAGATGTGTGTTTTTCGTGTGTATTCTTTTGATCCGAACTCGTGTATATAAACCCGCAGAATGCATACGAATGGATAATTCTTAATCACGATTTATTATCATTAATATAATCATTTATTAACCATCACAATGAATGACCAGTTTGGAATGCGAAAAGTTTTCTCTAGAACCTGCTCAAAAGTGTTACGAAAAGTAGCAAAAACTTGTCACGCTCGGACACAGGTTTTTGGAGCTGCATTCGTGTCCGCAGGTCGCGCGGGCACGAGTTCAGAATTTCGGCTCGATTGACCATTTTTTGCACCCCCCCCCCCTGCGCGAGGGTATGAGCTAGAGTAAAACATGACACAAGTGATGTCTAAAGCTTTGAGGTTTATCCTTATAAACCAATTCACCTTTTGTTCCCACACCAATGTGGGATAGCTCACATCACATTTTCCAAACTTGACCAAAATTTCTTTTGAGATAAACATCTCATTCACACACATTTCCAACAAGTTTCACATGTAGAATCGTGAAGAACACGAAGATGAGGATGAAATCAATGAAGAACGAAATCAATAATGGATCTAGAATGATAAAAGAGGAGAATAGTCTTCAAATAACGTTGATTGAATGATTTGTATCTGAAGAATGTCTACACACACCTCAAACACGCACACACTCAATCTCTCTCACTTTCTATCTCTAGAATCTCTCTCTAACCTCTATCTTCAACTGGTTCATCTAAAAATGTCTGGCCTCATGCAAGAGGCTGACTTAACTATATATACTTATGGTCTGCGAAATGTATACACAAATTACGCGGATCATAAAGGACAAAATTCCGTAGAAAACTAATGACCAAATAATCAACCTTATGCGACAATTTAAAATTATGACCCAACAACAGATGGTGGTGGTGTGGTGGTGGAATTGCTGGTGACCGACGAGGGTAGGTGACGTGCCTGTGGCGTGTGTAAAAATATGACAATTATGGGTCAAATAACATCACTTATGTGCAAGTATTAAATTTATAAAACATGATAAAATACAATCTTCATACACCACACATTAAGGAAAGTTCACCCATTGTTGGCGTAATATAGTGATGGTAAGATACCGATGTCGTCCAAGGACATGATGGCTCTTCATATTTGATCTTCCTCAGCCAAATCCAAAAGTTGATAAATTTTAGAATAATAAAAATAAAGATAATATAAGTTTTGGCTAATTCAATCAAAGATAATATCACTTGGAGTGACTTGGCAGTGGTGTAGTTGGTAACTTTTTTTATCAATAAACCTTCCAAACTATGGTTATACAAAGGTAGAAAGCCCCCCCCCCCCCCCCCTCCCAGGCAACCCAATCATACGTTCCTTCTGTTGTTCACCACCAGGGATGACTCTTGAGAGGACTGTCTGTTAAGTAACAAATATAGTGTGCGATTAATGTCATTTTCTCTTTGGACTTTATGGTCAAAGTGTCGTTACGCTCAGATACGTTGTCATGAAACAGTAAGGAAAAAACATACGCACCAAATTATAGTAATCAATAAAAGTATTTTCTAAGGAGTCGTGGTCCGTTTCATCCTACGTACCGCTTTCGCGCGTATGTGGTCAGTCGTAACAAAGACCATAATACTAAATTAATACAACTTATCTTAAAATCACATAATATTAAAACATATAGTACTAAATTAATACAACTTATTTTAAAAACACGATACCAGATTTAAAAAAAAACTACGCGTTTAGCTCCTCTTCAGTTAAATAGACATCCATATGTGCGTCGATGTGCTTCGTAATATCAAACTGATGTTAGTCCAATGTGTCGTCATTATTATGCTTGTTTTGTCTTATTTATTTATAATAATAGTTGGATTACGTTGCATTTTCACGGGTTTTCATGTTTAGAGGTACCGTGAGCTTAATGAGCTAAAAATGGAGTTTTTATGAAGAGCTGGAAGATGCTGGTACAGGGATCAAGAATCGAGCGGGAACGAGTGAAGACTTAGAAGACATTGAAGAAAGTTCCTGAGATCCAGATCTGGGCGGTACGCCCAGAAGTGAAGAAACCAGGGCGGTGCGCCCTAAAGTTTAGAGAAGCGGCCGAAGTTTACAATCCGGGCGGTACGCCCAGAATCCCACATTTTGGGGCGGTACGCCCCGAATTGGTCGTCAGAAGTTTTAGATTAGGGTTTAGTATTTAAACTTGTTGGTGAAGTTTTTGTTAAAGCTATCATTGTTCCAGACGGCCAGAGCTTAGGGTTTTGCGATTTTCACTTGTGTTTTGGAGATTTTGAAGTTTTCAATCATTCGGTACATTTATTTAATGCAATCTTTTAATATAATCATGCTTGTTTTGTTAGCCATGTCCGGCTAATCACCACTAACTGCTTTTGGTGATTGGTTGGCAGAATCGTTCTATGACTAATCAATTGCGAAACTAGTTGTTCCGGAATACTTGCTACCGTTGAACACCCGCATGCGAAATTGTTTAATTTAACTAGTAACCTAGGGTTTTAGTGGTCCACTGTTTATTGATCTAGCACTTTCTTGCGGCAGGACTAATCAGCCCATTAGGAAACTAGGTTATTAGGTCAAGGAAGCAATTGGGGGGCATGTCTATGTGTCACTAGTTAGTAATTAGGTTTGTTTAGATCGGTAGCCAACCAGGATCCAGAAGTGGTTAGATTTGTCTCATTTGAATTTAATCAATTCTTTAGGTTAAAGTTAGTTACTTTGTTAGTTAAATCACCCCAACAATTCAAAACAGCCAAGTGGCACTTTTAGGTAATTTTAGGTTAATCGGTAGTTTAAGTTAATTTAGTTAATCAATTAGTCAATTTCCACATATTCCTCAGGTTCGATACCCTATCTTCCACTACTACATAATTTATCTAAGTTGGGGATTTGAAACGGCCTGACAAACCGTTATCAAATTGGCGCCGTTGCCGGGGAATTAGTGCGCTTTTTGACTAGTTGATTTTTAATTAATTTGCATTTTTAGTTAATTTTTCAAAAAATCCAAAAAACCCAAAAATAGTGTTTTTATTCCAGTAATTCTTTTCTGCAACTAAAAAAAAAATTTAATTTTTGTCGATTTCCAGTTTGGGGCGGTACGCCTAAGATTCCAACTTCCTGGGCGGTACGCCTTGGACCTTTTTCACAGAAAGTTTTGAGATTTTTGACCATCCAAGTTTTGATTTTTCCTGTTCTATTGCATTATTTACACCCCCTGGAACAGTGCTGCGTAATTCGTTTGCTCTTTTGTGACCGTTTTTGCAGGTTTTAGGTGATTGTGCATGCATACGCGGCATTCCCGCAAGACATCCCCGCTGATCTACAATCCGGAGATTGAGAGAACAGCTCGGCAGAACCGAGCAGAGCAGAGAAACAGAAGAACCATGGAGGGCCAGAATTCCCAACCCCAACCAAAATGCCAACATACACCAAAACCCAAATCCCAATCAGAACCCCAACCCAAATGATAATATCAACCAAGACCCAATTCCCAACCAAAATCCACACCCAAATCAAAACCTCAATCAAGACCACCACCAACCATAAAACCAAGCCCAGAATGAACCAGTGGATCCCGCCATGCCACAAGCTCAAGACCCAAACATTCCTCCGGTTCATAGTTCCACCATTTCGGGTACATGGGCACAATTCTCTTACCATCCCTGTCTCCGAAATCCTCACACCATGATGAGGAAGGTTACCACTATCGGGTTAGGTACCCAGAACAACCCGTCTTCCGCGAGGCACCACGACAACCCATATTCCGCCAGGCTCCACAACAACAACCCCCACCACAACCATTCCGACAAGCTAACCAACCCCAATTCCGACAAAATCCTAGTGTATGAGGAACAGGATTGGCAAAGACAAGAGGAACAGTGGGGGCAAGACGGATATGACCAAAATGAAGATGACGACGGATATGGGTATGGAGCGGAACCATATGTTGAAGCTCCGAGGAATCGGGCACGAGCTCCACAGCAAAATGTTGCACCACAAGCGCCACGCGCCCCTCCCCCAAGAGGAGTGCCACAATTCAATCAACACAATGGGGGAGCTCGCATTCAAGTGGAAGGTGGAGTCCCAAGACTTGTTGTGAACCCACCGGTTCAGGGGGTAGCTGCTCATTTCAAACCAGTGGTTGTTCCGAGTTCATCCGCGGTAGTAACCCCCATGGGAACAAACAGACGAGCTTTTGAGGTTCGACCTCAATACTTGAGTCATCTGCCAGAATTTTACGGGAAGAGAACCGAAGAGCCCTACCATCATATACACACATTCGAGTCAACTTGCATCCCTATTGGTGCAACGGGGTTTACAGCGGAAGACGTAAAGTTGATGCTTTTCCCATACACCCTTAAGGATCGGGCGAGAAGATGGTTCGAGAGTTTACCCGCCGGTAGTATCTTCACTTGGGCTCAAATGCAAGAAGTGTTCCTTGAAGAGTACTACCCAATGAGCAAGATGAGCGAGGTTAAAGAGGAGATCCAATCCTTTCAGCAACAGTCCGGGGAACCATTCCATGAAGCTTTCAACCGTTTCAAGGATTTGTTGCGAAAATGTCCACACCATGGGATTGATACATGGGACCTCATCAAAACCTTTGCTGATGGCCTTTTCCCTGAAGACATAAGAGATTTGAACTCTATCAGTAATGGGACATTCTTAACCAACACGGAAGAGGTGGATTGGGGACATATGGAGAGGTTGAGTTCCACTTCCAAGAGGCTTGCTCAGAATGGAAGAAGATCGCGGTCCGCAGCGGTCAAATCTGTTGACTACGAGGCAGAAGAACGAATCGAGAAGCTTCGTCAGCAGACGCTCCTGTTGGAGAAACAGGTAGCACAAATGAAGTTGGGAGGAGCACCAGAAGAAGTGAAGGCAAGTGCACAATTTCCTATGTGCACGGGTTGTGGCGATTTGGGCCATCTCGTTGATTCATGTTCCATCATGGTGCAGCAGAGTGAAGATTTCAACTATGTGCAAGGAGCCATGAACTCCAACGCCTACCATCCTAACATTCGCAATCATCCAAATTTCAGGTATGGTAAAGCTAATAATCAATTGAATCCTGACTTTCAAGGTTCCAATGTGCAGGGTGGAGCTCTAACGCAATATCAAGGCCTACAATCCGGGTATAATCAAGGGGGCTACAAACGGAGCACCTACACTCCAGGTGGAAATCTGCCCCAAAGGAGCTACCAACAAGCTCAACCGAATCCGGAAGATGGGATGCAAGCGCAATTTGCCGCCTTGATGGAGAAAATGAACTCACTAGTAGATGGTCAAAAGCAGCTATTCGATGAACAAAGGCAGCTATCCGCTAGCCACAGGCAGTTGACTGACAAAGTTCAAGGGTTCGATAGGAGGTTCGAGCTCCAAGATAAGACAATGGGAGCTGTGCAGAAACAATTGGGTCAACTAGCTGCTGAAAATTCAAGACGAGAGCCAGGTAAGTTGCCTAGTGATATTAACATTAACCCAGCTCACCAAGCTTCTACTTCAGGTATCAAGAATGTCCGAGAAGTTCCTATTAGTGCAATCAACATGTTGGTAGACAGTGAAGAAAGTGATGCTGATGAAGAGTTCGAAGAGTTGAAGACACCGTTGATCCCGGTTAAGATTGGAGAATTCTCAACCAACAAGGCATTGTTGGATTTTGGAGCATCGGTGAGTGTTCTTCCAAGTAGTATCTGTGAGCAATTTCAGTTGGGCGACGTGCAAGAGGTCAAGACAAAGGTGGTATTTGTGGATGGATCATCAAAGAAACCACGAGGTATGTTGAGGGGTGTAGTAGTTCAAGTCGGTGAATTTTACTATCCCGAGGACTTCTTGGTAATGGATTATGAGGATACGGGACATCAACCGCGGGTTATACTCGGGAGACCATTCTTGTCCACCGCAAACACACAAATTGATTGCAGAGCGAACACATGCACAATGCAGTTTGGTAGCCGGGTATTATCTTTAAATTTATTTAATCATGTTTTTGAATATTCGGTTATTAATACTATTCCGATATTGTTTGCTACTGACAAGTGTCCTCCTAGTAAAATAGAGGAGGATACAATGGAAGGTGATGTTGTGGTTGACAGGTTTGCAAGATTAGAGATAAATGATCCCAAGTGTGGGGATACGAGTGACCCGGTTGGTATGGTGGCATCGCTCAATCATGAGGAGGCTGGAAAAGGTTGTGAGAAGAATAAGAAAAGTTCAAAGGCTACGAAGAGTTCGAATGGTAATTCAAAGCATGATCGAGGTAAGGATGATGGTCGAGGAGCTGTGAAAATGAAGGAGGAAGGTCATGTTGAGGAATGGAGATGGAGCAATGATGATAACGGGGAATGTATTCATCGTTCCTTTATTAAGTGAAAGTTGGGTGAAAGTTACATATTTAAGCCTCCGTGAAAGGGAAGTACGGTCTGGCTGAAGACCTTAAAAACTTAGCGCTAACTGGGAGACAACCCAGCGGTTTGTTTTCATTTTCGTGTGTGTTCGTAGTTTTTGTTAGAGTTTACATTTTTGGTGTGTTTTCAGGAAATCGGGAAGCTCGGGAATGAAATTGTGTTGTTTACCGCGTTTCAGGTATGTTTTATAAAAAAATTTGCAGTAGAGACGTTTGGTGGTGCAAAACAAGTGTTTTTCCAAGAGATAGAAAAATTTGAGTCCCCAAAAATTTTCGAAACTTTCTGCCAAAAATGGGTCTGGGCGGTACGCCCAGAATGTTACAATTCTGGGAGGTACGACTCAAAATTCTTTCAAAATAAATAAATAAATAAAATAAAATAAAATAAAAAAAATAAAAAATTTCAGGGAGGTACGCCCAGAATGTTACAATTCTGGGAGGTACGCCCCGAAATTACCCAAAAAAAAAAAAAAAAAAAAACTCAGAACCCTTAAACGGGGCGGTTCTTCACACTCACACACCACCGCCGCCATTCTCGTTCGCAATCACCACCACACCCACCACCCCCGTTCGAAGCGCACCACATTCATCATCGATCGAACGCTATCGAGATTGATTTGGAATTCACGATCAGTGCGAGAGGGTGTTGGACGACTTCCGAGGAGCTTTTCACGATGATATCAGGGGAGTGTGTTCCAACTTGTTCTTTTTATTTATTTATTTTTTTATTTTCTTTTTATGTTTGCATTTTATTTTTCTTTTTAATTTCACCGTTCGTGTCTGTATATTCGTCATGTGCGTGTTTCCTATCACATTGAGGGCAATGTCGATCTTAAGTGTGGGGAGGGAGACAGGACGTTAGTTTTTGAATTTTTATTAGTTTTTCAATTTTTAGGTAGTTGTGTTTATTTATTTTGAAAAAAAAAATGAATTTTTATTAGTTTTTCAATTTTTAGGTAGTTGTGTTTATTTATTTTGAAAAAAAAAAGAAAAAAAAAGTAAAAAACATCAAAAATCCAAAAAGATTTTGCAATTTTTGAGTCAATTTTAGTTTTAAGTGTTTGAGTCAAATCTATTCTTGAAAAGTTGCCGGTACATGGAAAATGATAGTACAATTGGGAGTCAATTTTCAGAAATAAATTAAAATAAAGAAAGAAAGGGAAAAGTGGTAAGAAAAGGAGAGAATGAAAAGTATATCTATTTTGTGATGTGTCGGTAGGCCCAGCTGAGTTTGTAAAGCTTAATTATCCCTTGGTGTTTATTTATTGTATAAATGTGTAATTAAGTTAGCTTGCTAGTGGGTTCCCATTTTAGGAGTTATAGTGAGGTTGAAACTGATGATTAGGAGGAAAGAGACCTTTTTAGATTAGAGACTTATATATCCTCAAAATAACCTGGCACGTTATGATCTTTTTGCGAAAGCAAATCCGAGAAATAACGGCGCCCCATTTTCCATCTTTTGAGCATATTAGGTAATTAATTGGTTAATGAATTAGAGTGAAGGGACAGAATACTCACGTATGATTTCAGGGGTAAGACCTTGTGAAAGAATGCCTCTGATGATGTTCTGGATCTCGCGGGCAAAACACTCACGTATGATTTCAGGGGTAAGACCTTGTGAAAGAATGCCTCTGATGATGTCCGTTGGTAAGTATAGTTAAAATTAACCAATTATAAAAAAAATTATAAAAAAAGAAAAAAAAAGAGAGAAAAATAGAAAATGAAATGAGAAAAAAATAGAAAGCAATAGTAGATGATTAAATGCTCAACACTTACATGATCCATTCAAATTCATCATTTCTTGGGATATATGAGTATCTGGTTTAACTAGGGTGGGGAAAATATAAATAATACATCTTTATTACCCTTTGCTTTGACCGAATATGAGTCGGGATTAGATTGACCTAGGACTTTTTGAATGTGGGACACATAGGCAGGTTGATACAAATGATTGGTAAATTATATAAACACCTTGGGGGCTCAAAGATCAGTGGTTGGGTTTAGACGGATAGAAATATAGGCGATTGCAATTAGTATATATGAATACATCTTGGAATGTGGAAGTGAATTGGTTGATAAATATTAAATTGTTGAATGATTTGAAATTGATTTCCCGATTATGATTCCATGGCAGTTTTTTCGAGACGGAAAAAGTCAAGTGTGGGGATGTGATGTTAGTCCAATGTGTCGTCATTATTATGCTTGTTTTGTCTTATTTATTTATAATAATGGTTGGATTACGATGCATTTTCACGGGTTTTCATGTTTTGAGGTACCGTGAGCTTAATGAGCTAAAAATGGAGTTTTTATGAAGAACTGGAAGATGCTGGTACAGGGATCGAGAATCGAGCGGGAACGAGTGAAGACTTAGAAGAAATTGAAGAAAGTTCCTGAGATCCAGATCTGGGCGGTACGCCCAGAAGTGAAGAAACCAGGGCGGTACGTCCTAAAGTTTAGAGAAGCGGCCGAAGTTTACAATCCGGGCGGTACGCCCAGAATCCCACATTTTGGGGCGGTACGCCCCGAATTGGTCGTCAGAAGTTTTAGATTAGGGTTTAGTATTTAAACTTGTTGGTGAAGTTTTTGTTAGAGCTATCATTGTTCCAGACGGCCAGAGCTTAGGGTTTTGCGATTTTCACTTGTGTTTTGGAGATTTTGAAGTTTTCAATCATTCGGTACATTTATTTAATGCAATCTTTTAATATAATCATGCTTGTTTCGTTAGCCATGTCCGGCTAATCACCACTAACTGCTTTTGGTGATTGGTTGGCAGAATCGTTCTATGACTAATCAATTGCGAAACTAGTTGTTCCGGAATACTTGCTACCGTTGAACACCCGCATGCGAAATTGTTTAATTTAACTAGTAACCTAGGGTTTTAGTGGTCCACTGTTTATTGATCTAGCACTTTCTTGCGGCAGGACTAATCAGCCCATTAGGAAACTAGGTTATTAGGTCAAGGAAGCAATTGGGGGGCATGTCTATGTGTCACTAGTTAGTAATTAGGTTTGTTTAGATCGGTAGCCAACCAGGATCCAGAAGTGGTTAGATTTGTCTCATTTGAATTTAATCAATTCTTTAGGTTAAAGTTAGTTACTTTGTTAGTTAAATCACCCCAACAATTCAAAACAGCCAAGTGGCAATTTTAGGTAATTTTAGGTTAATCGGTAGTTTAAGTTAATTTAGTTAATCAATTAGTCAATTTTCACATATTCCTCAGGTTCGATACCCTAGCTTCCACTACTACATAATTTATCTAAGTTGGGGATTTGAAACGGCCTGACAAACCGTTATCACAAACCTAAGCTTAAATTGTGTTTTCTACCTCGCACTTCCGTTATGACATTTTCATTGATAACTGGATCTACTGGAGGATCGCGAATGTGTACCGGTGATATCGCTCTGCACTCGTCTTTGATCACCATATTGTGAAGTATCATACAAGTATACATAATGTTCTCCATTAGCTATTTTTTATTGGACGCGCCTTCCGATCAACTATCGCCCACTTTGGCTTCAAATACCAAATGCTCTTTCAACGTCTTTTCTTGCCCCCTTTTGTATCTTCTTCATTTTATTTTCTTCGATATCAACTGGATAACGAAATACCTTCACAAAAGTTGACTAAGTGGGGTATATACCATCAACAAGGTAATAGGCACGTTTGTATTGTCGACCACCAACACCAAAGTACCCATGCCAAAATCATGTATCTTGTCATGCCACGACCTTGAGTATGATCGTTGGTTTTGTATGATCACCCCGGTCATACTGTCCTCTATATTTTGTTAAACAATTACTCCACTCCCAATGAGTACAATCGATGCTACCGATCATGCCTGGTATGCCATGTCTTTCTAAATGTGCATCATACAAAAGTGTAATATAGTGCGTAGTAGGTGCACTTAGAAATTCATCTTTATATAGTTAATTATAGCATCATAAAAATAATGTAGGAATTCACGTGTTATTCTTTCAGACATTTCTAAAAGTTCATCATACTCGTCAGGAACATTACCATATTCTAGTTGAGAATAGCTGACGTGCATTTCTACAAAGGTGTCTTACTTGCGTCCAAGTGTGCTGTGAACCATGAATATATTTTTTGAATATCGTTAACAATTTTGATAAACAATCGTTTTGACATCCAAAATCTATCTTTGAAAATTCCCTCATGGTAACGAGGACAATCGAAGAAATATAGATACACCAACCGTTGATGACCGTCAACACGATTACGAAAATACTCGTGCTTCACGAATGATGTTCTCATATTGACTAAGACATTTGAACGCATCCTCGTTTGAACTATCCTAACTGCTAGAAGAAGTCAAAATCTTCGTTGGAAGAATAATTTTGGAACAACTCAACTGAATAGTGTAGAAAATTGGTATAGAATATTGATGAGTGGAGTATGTGTAGAAAATGAGGTGTGTAGAAAGGTATATAATGGAGATATATATATAGTGTAGGAAGGTGATTAAAAAAAATAGTTGTTATGTTTTCAACGGTCCAAAAAGCGGATATATTTTCACGGTTTCCATCGGTTTCAACAAGCCATTAGGCTTCAAATCCCAAACCCAAGAGAAGTAGCCGAAGGAGAGGGAGTGGTTACCGAGTTTACCAATAAAGTCGTGGAAACCGGGGGTATGGTAACCGAAGCCACACCGCCCACCCTAATAACTTATGTTGATTGAAGCGGCTGATTGGCAAGCAATTTGGTGATTCCAATGAATTGTTCTGATACCATGGGGAATCAAAATTTTAAAATATTTTGTGTATTGAATTGTAGCAACAATTTTTGTTTAAAGTGATGAAATGTCGATTTCCAGAAAGTTATTGATTGTACTTATTAACACGGTTTTTAATTCACATTAATTCATTTATTATTTTTAATATTTTTGTAATATTTAGATGATTCTAGAGAATCACCTTATTCAAGGTTGTTATAGTTTTCTAGTTTAGCTCCTAGGTTTCCTCCTGTATTCTTGTAAATCTTTATATGTACCTTGTAACATTTATGGAATGATCAACATTCATATGGTATCTAGAGCCTGAAATACTCTAGCGAGTCTACCATCGATCCCACCCTCCTTGTCGTCTCTTGTACTCATGGCAACCTCGTCTTCCATTGTCACCATTACTGCTCCCACCCATCTCCCTATCAAACTTACCGCACATAATTTTCCCGTGTGGCGTCGACATGTTCATTCCACCCTCACCGGACTAGGGTTGGATGACTTTCTATCTGGCGAAAACAAAGCACCAGCCAAAGTGCTTGCTGACAAACCCGATACACCAAATCCCGACTATGTGTCATGGTTTCGCCAATACCAGGTCATATTCAGCGCCTTTCTCAGTTCCTGTTCGGATGAGATTCAGCTCCTTATTGCCTCTGCAACCACTGCTCACGAGGCCTGGACTAATCTTGCTTCCAGCTTTGCAAGCACGTCTTGCTCTCGCATCATCTCCCTCAAGTCGAAACTGGCAAAAAATCCAAAGGGTACTCGATCTGTCTTAGAGTTCCTACATGATATGCGATCTATTGCTGATGAGTTAGCCCTGGTTCAAAACCCGATTCCTGATGAGGATCTCATGGTCCACATTATTAGTCAACTTCGTGACGAGTTCAGCGCCCTCACTGCTGCTCTCAAAGTTCGGGATTAACCGATCTCGTACCCGGAGCTTTTCGACAAATTGGTGGACTTTGAGCGCTTGCTTAAAGAGGCAGAAATGAGTTCACCAGTGCTTTCCACGGCCAATTTCACTCAGCGCCAATAATCTTGCTCGGCCTATCGATCGGACTTTCAAGGTCGCTCACATCGTCCTCAACAGCCCGCTGGCTCTCAGCGCCCATATCGGGCCAACATGAACACCCCAAATCCGTCTATGAGTCGCACCTCCTTGTTTTGTAATTTCTGCTCCATCGCCGGTCACGAAACACGTGACTGTCGCAAGTTTTCCAAGTTTGTTAAAGATAACAACCTCTCGCTTCCGAGCAGTCAACCTACTCATGTTGCCAACACCGCCACTACGTCATCCTCCTTGCCTTCAATGTGGATGATGGATAGTGGGGCTTCCCATCACCTTGCCTCGTGTCCTGCTACACTCACCTCTGTCTCCGATTACGGCGGACCGAACGAAATTGTTTTAGGTAACGGTATGGGACTTTCTATCTCACACATTGGTTTAACTCAATTTCCTACTACTTCCACACCTTTGCAATTATCCGATGTCTTATGTGCACCCTCTATGCATAATAATTTAATCTCGGTTGCAAAGTTGTGTCGCACTAATAATGTTTCGGTTGAATTTTTTCCTTTTCATTTCTTTGTGAAGGATCTCAAAACGGGGGTGCCTATACTTCAAGGGGACAACATCAATGATGTTTACTACCTCAACTCTTCCAAGCTTGCTCGGGCAATACGCTTCAATCCAGGTCTCCACTTCAATGGCATCATCGACTTGGACATCTGTCTCATCGTATTTTTCAATTTATTTCTAAAGACTTGGGTCTTTCCTTTCAATCATTGTCAAACAATAATTTTCATTGTTCATCGTGTACTATTAATAAAAGTCACAAATTGCCATTTGGACAAAATTTATTTGTTGCCACTAAACCTTTGCAACTCGTTTATTCTGATGTTTGGGGACCCGTACAATAATCTATAGATGGTTTTAAATGTTATGTTGTTTTTGTCGATTATTACTCTAAATAGGGTTGGCTATATCCAATCGAACTCAAATCTGATGTATCTAAACTTTTTCCTCAGTTTAAATTACTTGTGGAAAAATTCTTTCAGACATCCATCATCTCTCTTTTCACCGACAATGAAGGTGAATATCTTGGGTTACTTTCGTTTCTGCAATCTATGGGGATCTCTCATTACACCACTCCTCCCCACACTCCCGAGCCATGTGGAATTGCCGAGCCTCATCATCGGCACATTGTAGAAACTGGTTTGGTGCTACTACACTATGCCGGTTTGCCCACTAAGTTTTGGTCTCACGCCTTTTAAACGGCGGTCTATTTAATTAACCGGTTACCTACACCCATTCTTGACTCTAAGTACCCTTACCAGATGCTATACGGTACTGCTCCCAACTACAATAAGTTCAAAACATTTGGTTGCTTATGCTATCATTGGCTCAAGCCCTATAACACCTCTAAACTGTAGCCCCGGTCGCAACCGTGCATTTTTGTCGGGTACTCATCTTCCAAGTCCGCCTATAAATGTCTTGATGCCAAAAGAAATCGCCTATACCACTCTCGTCACGTCTCATTTGTTGAGGGTCAATTTCCTTTTAAGACATCAACTTCCACCACTCATTCCCCTTTTTTTTGTCAATGAGTTCCTCCCTACTACCCAAAATCATCCATCACCACCTTTGCATGTCCCTTGCCAACCTACCTCTTCCAATCCCATAAACCCAACACCTTCTGCTCAAACTTTTCCTTCGCCACCCTCTACACTACGTTCTACCCAATCAGCATCACCCTCCTATTCCGCTGCCTCCAATACTCCCCTACTCCCTCCCTCAGTTCAGTCGCTTTCGAGTTCCAATCTCGCACTGCTTCTACTACTCACACTCCCGCTCCCACACACACCTCTCCTCCATCCTCAAATTCCTCGACTGGGCCGCTCCCTCCTCGTGCTCGTCGACCCAACTCCAAGTACTTCAATTCCCACTTCGTGAATCATACCTCGTTCACTCCATTCCCGCTCCGCTTGAACCTCACACATACATTTAAGCATCTCGGGACCTGTTATGGCGCAAGGCCACGGATGATGAGTACAACACGTTTCTTCAGAATAACACTTGGGAACTAGTTGCACCAACCGATCGCAAGCCGATAGGTTGTAAGTGGGTTTTTTCGTATCAAACGTCACTCGGACGGAACAATTGATAAATACAAGCTCGGCTTGTCGCCAAAGGCTATCTTCAGGAGTATGGTAAGGACTATTTTGACACCTTCAGTCATGTCACCGAGCTCGTTACCATTCGCACCATCCTTTCCATTGCTTTATCTCGTGGGTAGTCTCTACGCCAACTTGACATCAATAACGCATTTTTACAGGGCACCCTCAATGAAGAAGTGTATATGGATGAACCTCCCGATTTCTCCAATTCTCAATTCCTGAATCATGTGTGCAGGCTCCGTCGGTCCTTCTACGGGCTCAAAAAGGCACCACGTACTTGGTACTTAGCCTTGCATGGTTTTTTGGTTGAAGTGCATTTTTTCAAATCGCTTGCGGATGCTTCTCTGTTTGTTTATAATCGGGACGGTGTAATCTGCTACTTTATGGTGTATGCGGATGACATTATCATCACTGGTAATAGTCCATAATTTATTGATACATTTGTTCTAACCTTGCAGCTAAATTTTCTGTTAAAGACATGGGTCCAGGTCATTTTCTTGGCATAAAACTTATACCCACTAAGCAAGGGTTTTTTTTTTGTCTTAACATTGCCATATACATGATCTGTTGATTAAGCACCATATGGATGAGGTGAAGCCAGTCCTCACTCCCTTATGCACCTCTCAATAGCTAATGCTTCAAGATGGGTCACCTACAGTTGATCCAACTCCTTATCCGCAACTTGCGGGTTCACTACAATACCTTGCCTTCACTAGGTCGGATATTTCCTTCGTGGTTAATAAACTATCGCAGTTCATGCATCAACCGACTCAGAATCATTGGCAAGCTCTAAAAAGGCTACTACGGTATCTTAAAGGTACGGTTTATCACGGTTTGTTTTTGAACATGAATTCGTATCTTTCCCTTACTGCATTTTCAGATTCGGATTCGGGAGGCATTTCCACCACCGGTCGCTCTACCACCGGCTACATTCTTTATATTGGTGCTACCATTATTTCTTGGAAATCGGCTCGGCAAAAGTCTGTTTCCAGATGCTCCACTGAGGCCGAATATAAGGCCCTCACGAACGCGGCGACTGCAATTGCTTGGGTTTAAAATCTACTCATTGAGCTTGGAGTTGCTTCCCCGGGACCTCAAAAGCTTTATTGTGACAATACAAGAGCGACTTATGTATGTGCGAATCCAGTGTATCATTCTCGTATGAAACATGTGGCGCTTGACTATCATTTCGTTCGTGAGAAAGTTGCTATTGGTGCTTTGCATGTGCTTCACATCAACTCGCAAGGCCAGTTAGCAGATGCTCTTACTAAGGCCCTACCTAGGGCTCCTTTTCTCAAGCTACGTTCCAAGATCGGTGTCTCCGATGGATCCTCCGTCTTGCGAGGACGTATTAACACGGTATCTAATTCACATTAATTCATTTATTATTTTTAATATTTTTGTAATATTTAGATGATTCTAGAGAATCACCTTCAAGGTTGTTATAGTTTCCTAGTTTAGCTCCTAGGTTTCCTCCTGTATTCTTGTAAATCTCTATATGTACCTTGTAACATTTGTGGAATGTAATCAACGTAATCAACATTCATAGTAGTGATTAGCCATAATGGGTTTTTGAGATGTTGATATATACACAAGTAAGAAACGTGTCAGTCTTGGGTGAACCGACTCAACCTTTCTAAACATCATATACCTATTGACAAATTTGAAAGACACACACAACTATTAACAACTGACACTTTAGATCTAAACTTTAACTTTGAGATACTTACCAGATTATTCCAACACTGACATGACCGTAAGCAACGAGGAAGGGACACCGAGCAAGGAGCTCTGGCTTTGTGTGAAAATTAGAAAGCCGATAGTGGGTTCCGCTAGTCAGTAGAGCAGGTACACCACTCTTGTAATATAGGGTGACTGGATCGTGAAGGACGAGCCAGAATCACCCCGTGTATCAGTGTTTGAGTTTCTTAGTATAGATTATTAAAAAGTTATTAAAATAACCCTTATTTTTTTTAATTATTTAGCTTTAGGTATTAACTCTTAAAACATTGAGTGGCTATGTTTAAGAATTTATCATAGTATATATAATACAAGTGACAACTCTCATAACTTTAAGATGTATAATTATTTACATGATCGACAAATAAACAAGATTATGGGTCACTACTCACTAAGAACTCTCATAACTTAAAAATATATCTATATAGGTTATCAAGTGAGTACATTAAGGATTGAGACTCGATATCTAATCAGTTGTCTAAAAACTACATCTAAACCAGCCTCTATACTACCTAAACTTATTACAAGATATTCTAACTTTCTATGGGCCATTGTCATGTCCTCCTTCCCATGAAGAACACAAAAGAGAGCATCATCAACACTCCCCACCTCACTCACCATGTTCTTCTTCTTCTTCTTCTCTAATGGCCACAATTTTGCAACGAAGGAGCACCTGCCACGAGTATGCGTGGACGTCATATTTCTTGGTGATGACAAGAACACCAAAAGAGACCGTAAAACACGAGATGTGATCAAATTCAACTCTCTAAAAACCTTCACCGCCATTTCTGGATGGCAAACTTTTGATGAAGATGGTACCTCAAACTTTTTTTCGGATCGTTTAAGTGATCTAATGCAATTTGATGCCTCTTTCTTCAACTTCTCCCTTAATCTGAGGTAGGATGAAATTTCATCTTCGAACCACGATTCTTTGCCTCTTCTACGGAGACTTAACTGAAGGCATAAGGCTTGTTCTTTCATCTTCTGTTGTGTGTCCTTAATTACGCCACAAGCATCAAGTAGTTTAACCGAATGCTCGAGTGCATCTTCTAATATCTCCATACGTTGTGTGACGGAAGAGTAAACAAGCTCCTCCATACATCTATACACCTCTGATAAACCAACTAAACCGGCTTGAATGGTATCAGCGGTTAGGGTTTCGAATGAAGAACAAGATCTTGTTTCCCATTCTCGTAACTTGTTTAACACCGCCTCCACACGAAGAGAAGTGGGATGTAATCTAGAAGGTAAACTAATGGATCTATTTGGGGGCAATGCATATAATCTATCCATTTTGGTTTTCTAAAGCAGATCAAAGTCTAAAATGTACAAAACAGAAGCATATACTAATCATTACAAACAATATATAATTTGGTATATATACATAAGTAACATTCTTTGAATTAAGGTCTAGATAATGACAAAACAGAATATAAGCATGTTATGGCAATGTGGGCAACCTTACTGATTTAAATGAAGGTGTAACCTTTTTGGCCAACAACTTTAGATACACATGATCTAATCTTGTCAAATATCAGGGACATGAAATGAAGAAATGGTCAAGTATATGTGAGTCTATGACAAACTAAGGGTCACTCCATTGAATGAAGTGATGGCGTTAACTGTTATATGCATGCATGTAATTCAAAACATGAAATATTCTTCTTTACAGACTGTGAAATTAAACCATTTAAGATTTCTTGTAGAATCAGTGACAGAAGATTGGCAATCTATATAGGGGACAAGTGGACATGATAAGAGATAAAATATATATTGGAATTGAATGGGATGGGGGTGACAGAAATGGAGACATGTTTTTTACACAACATGTTGTAGATTGATGAGGATGCATTGTACATATGGGCCGACTGTTGGTTTGTTTACTATTTCTATTTTCATCTTCGTTTTCGAGTAATTAATAGGTGGCATTAGATCTTGTACCATTTGGCTAGCTGTAATATATTGCATGTGTTTATTTATGATTCATGATTAAAATAACAGGCTATTAGTTTATGTGTTTTTTGTATTTATTTACTCTTTCAACAAGTTTTCTTTCATTTCATCATCAACAACTAGATGAATTTAATTATTTACCCCGTTAATTAATTACTTCGTAATTTATTAAATAAATAGGGATGTTATATTAATTAACCCATAATTACTATAATATATAAGTGTACGTACCATATCAGCAATGTTTGACAAATTAACTTCTGTCGGCTAATTAAACGTGGTTTGTTGTTTATATTACGACAAGAATATACCTAAAGAAACCTTAAGTAATTCGTAGAGTTTGACATGGTACAAAGTACGATGTATGATGTACTAAAGTACTGTCGGTAAAATGAATAATATGTTCTTATTCAACTAATTAACATATAGGCTTAATTATAACACGTAAGAGTTTTATAATCTTTATATAAACTAACTAATTATTTTAACATGATTATATGAAGATTGGAGACAAAGTAAAACATAATAGGGGACTAATACACAACATGTTTTAGAATCTTCGAGCCGCTCGATATATTCACCTTATGCTCTACATGCAAATTTTAGACAATTAATATATACATTTAGGCGTGCTTTACGAGTAACACCATGTATATGATGTATTGATGCTAATATTAGCTAGAATATAGTTCATTATATTCATTATTGTCAATAATTGGAAATTTCTATAGTTTAGGAAACCTTAGATATCTTGTATTATAAATAGAGGATTGATTTAATGAAAGGGGCCAATCAATTTCTTAAACATTTTCATGGTATCACGAGTCTTTACGGTCCTCCCCTAAACCCTAGCTAACATTCTTTTACAAGTTATCGGCCTCCTCCTCACATCTTTGGTCGCTCCTCCCCTTGGGCCGCCACCAATCCCCTCTCCTTTCTCATGGATAAACTACAAACCTTTATTGTTACAAACAAAAAACATCATCCAGGTTAACCTAGAAACCGAAAATAGCCACGATAACTCATGGACAAAAATATTTCAGACTCATTGTCGTGCCTTCTAAGTATCCGATCACATTGATGTCGATGTTAAGGCTCGGTCACCGTATTCTTCTTCTGAGGCTACTAAATATTTGGCTGGCACCTCTACTATTAATTTATGGTCTATCGATGCTATTGTCCTTCAATGGATCTATGGCATGATATCGAATGACTTACCACACAATATCCTCCAACCTAAATCCACTGCTTCTCAAGCCTGATCCGCTCTTGAAAATATATTTCAAGACAATCAGATCTCTTGGGTAATCTACCTAGAACATATAAGTTCGTTACTACCAAAGTAGACAACTTCCTAAACGTTCCTGCTTACAATCAAGCTCTTAAGATTCTCTTTGATGAACTTGCTAATGTCGTTGTAACTGTAAGTAACCACAAACTTGTATTACAACTTATTGAGGATCCCAACGAGTCTTATTATGGGGTGGCTATGATGATACAACAAACTACTCCATTACTTGAGTTTCAAGAAGCCATATTGAAACTTACATTGGAAGAAACACGAAATTCCAACCAGGCTTCTTCCACCATCGTTGGTTTCGCTATCATCGTCGCCAGCAATTAGACTCCCTAATGTTGGAATGAGGACGACGGGTATGTTTACCAAGCTGATACGACTCACAATGAAGTTAGAAGAAATAGGGATTTCAGAGTCATTTTCCTCAAAACCACTACAGAGTGAGACCTACCCAGCAATGAGCCTCCCTAATACTAGAATCATATGTGTTTTCTTTAAAATGTGGTGGTAACCATAACGATGGAGGTCTTGTAAAATCCCTAATCGGATCGTTGGCATTATCGAAGAAGAAGTGGAAAAATGTAAAAGAAAATTCAAGTCCCAAGAGGGATACAACTGTATCAGTTCCCACAAGAGGTAATACGATCGGATCGTATTGGATTGGGTTCTAGATATCCAACACTTCAAAACGATACCTATGTGTTTCCATACGGCCGAATCTGCTAAGTGGGATACGCCCTTTTCAGGTCTGGGCGATATAAACAAACTTTGACCAGATTTTGGTCATTTTTCACTCACACACTTGAAGAAAACTCTGCTCTCTTGGCTGTTTTGTGGCATGATTTCGGAGATTGTAAAGAAGCACAAAAGGAAGTGTAAGTCCCCTAAACCTAAATCCACTTATAATTAATTTATGAATCCTTAGTTGTGTTTTGAGATGTTTGGTGGTTATTGCAGCCTCATCTGGAGTCCATCAAATGTTTAGAGGCTGTTATAACTATAAGGAGTCTATCGCTACAAGATAATAAGGTTAGATTGCACATGCATTGTGTATAAATCCATTTTTGAGATAAATGGTGCTAGATGATGATCTAAGCCATGGATGCTTGCATGTAGGCAAGTGTATGTGTTATAGGTGAAAAGTAGAAGATATCATCAGTTCAGGTCAGAAGATTGGTTCATCTTAGAGGGGTCTCCAGTGGCTATAGAGCTTGATGACGACTCAAGCTTGTCTAGGTTCCCGTTTCGATATCACCTATTGTCGATTAGGTGATTTCCGTAGCCCTCCCCTTTTTAAACTATGCTTTTGGGGTTGTATATAGGGTGTCAAAAGGTTTTTAAAATTAATAAACGGAGAAAGTGTGCTATCTATGAATACGTGTTAGAAGGCCAGGGTTCAGATTGCGATGATGTAATCTTGTTGGAGTGATCCAGTGAGCCATTAGGGTGCGTGTGTGGCCTCGAGATATATATTTAGGTGGCTAGGCATATATGTGCTAGTAGAACGTAGTTTCTCACAGCATCAGGTGGCTGATGTGCTCGGAACGGTTATTAAAAATGATAACTTAAAACCTAGACCTAATCCTAAACCTAGACACAACGAGCTTTACCTAGACAACTAAACTAAATCGAACCTACTAGGCAAGTGTACCTATTGAAGACAGCATAGCTGTAGAAAACCAGGATCGAACCCTAGGGACACTAGATAACAAGACTAACTAAGGAAATGAAATGAAAATTTGAGTGATTTGATTTTATAATTGATTTAAGATTTAAATTAACTAAGTTAACTAATAACTACCAACAAGTGGAAAACTTTAAGAGAATTCAGATATGAGAAAGGTACCACCTACCTAGAATCCTAATTAACATTAACAACTTCACTCGGCTATGAAAACTATGATGACACAACCTCTAGAAACCTTAGGAGCCCCCAAATCACTCTCCGGACTGATAAGATACCTAAGAGATCGGAATTCATGCACTGGTTGGTTAGTTCATCTTTTGAGTCCTTCCTAACTGATGATTCTGCTAGAACAAACGGTTCACGTTTTGAGTCTTTCCCACTTCACTTACCCTAACCACCTTTCAAACAATCTAGGCCACCCTAGGATAAGCGGAGCTACCTCTACTTACTGTAACTGACACGACTAGCAAATTAGCTAACAACCTAGGGCACCTCCTTTTGGGACCATGTAATCCTAGGTAATTAACCAACCCGACTACCCGACAATCCATTACCTTTTGGGTCTCTAGATAAGTAGCACACAAAATCCAAGGACTCAATTAACGTTCAATCCTATAACCAACTAGATTAGCTAATAATATTAACTTGCAAACACACAATCACACAAATTAATCACCAAACCCATACCGGAAGACATTCGCTGATTAAGCAAGTATTGAACATCAATTGAAACACTATATCAAGCACACATATGCATCAATTACATAAATTGGAGGACTTTCAATAGAACATCAAATCCATCACAAGTGTCATAAAACCGAATAAAAGTGAAAATGTCAATTAATCATCATATTGGTCTAGGCAGTACTAAAGACTTAGCCACAATCATGTCTAAACCCGAAACATACATAAAGTCTGTAACTTTGATAGAAAACATGGGTTGTCTAAATAATGAACCAAGAAATATCAAGAAAGAAAGAACCCGAATGATTACCTGGTGTTGAATGATTGATTCCAGGCTTCCTCCTCTTGACTCTTGACCCTTTCTCCGCTCCAAGTTCGTCCCAGAGATCCCACAAGTCGGCTTCCAGCTAAAAGTCCAAAACACAAACCCTAAGAATCGAATTTATAAGAAAATACTTGAGTTGTGGGTTTTACCCCTCCAAGTGTATTGCTTGGATGGCCCTTCCTCTTTGCGCGATACGCGCGCCATGCATGTACCAAAAAATAGTCGAGTTTGACCTTTCTTCACCGCCATTGACTTTCTTTCCCCAAGCGTATCGCTTCGGGACTTAATCTCCCTAGGCGATACGCCTAGGCTTCTGTTTTCAGCACTTGATCTCTTTTTCTCTTCTCTAACTTCTCTACTTCTCGTTTGGCCTTGGGATTTGAACCATAACTACCAAAAAAATACTCAAAACACTAATGAAGACTCAAATACTAGAAATTAACTTAAAACCTCATAAAATGACTCAAAGCCAACTCTATTAACGTATAGTTTACACGAGAAAACTAGATGTGTGTGGCACACATCAGTGGCTTATGTGTTTATACATTAAGCTGGCGGGGCATATATATTTGTATACTTGTTAAAAGTACTTGGCAATGATCAGTCTTCATTATTAACTTGAGATTTGACTCTGCAAGAACCAAAATTCTAACATACACTTGTGTTTATCAATTGTTACTGAATCACCAGCTACGAATCAGCAACAACTTTGTTGTTCACGTATTTTCACTCATATTACAGGAAATTAAGCAGGGACGGTACTATCGGAGCCTAACGTTTCAGAAAATTAGTAGTTCAAGTAGTATCCCTAAGCTTGAACTGTTATTCGACTCTAAGGACTAAGTGAGGACCTAAGACTAGAACTAAGGCAATTATCTGTGAGGTAGGTAGCTACCACGGCTTAGTGTAAGGTCAAATATAGGTTTCGGGTTGCAAACTACAATCTTTACCCATAGGTGCACTAAGAGCCGACGAACCTTACCAAGCATATAAATGCTAAGAGTTCCAGAAGTGTGTGTTGGGAATAGGACACATCGTCCTTAGTGTGAGTTAGGGTTTGGTACCCTCAGCGTGAGTTGCGTTGGTTGTATTCATTCCTCAATAAGTACTGACTTAGCCCGTTTGAGAGGTACCTAGCCGCTAAACTACATGATGTTTCAACGCAGGCAATCTTCGTCAAGGTCAGGAGGCAGACCATCACGCAATGACGCGGGACCAAGCCAACCACCTGCCCTACTGAGCCCAGATCTCTCAAGCTATCTTGTCTATCCTTCATCATTTGTGTAGAATTTGTCATCACCTGCATCACGAGACATCCAGTTTGTACATGGATCAAGGATCAAACACATGTTATCGACAAAGGTGATTCCAAGACGGTAGATTCATCTCCATGAAACTTGATGTAGACACGTATGGTTGGTCTGTGTTGTGGACTGTTATGAACTGGTATGTTGCATGACTTGTGGTCCTTAGACCTGAGTTAGATGGCTTAGACTCTAACCGGTGGCATCTATGTTAGGACACATTTAGGGTACTGTATAATGTGATAGTGTGTCATGGTCAGTATTACATTGTGTGTTTTCACATTAGGACGTTCAAACTCACCGCGTTAGGATGACTATGTGCAATGTGTGTGTTCTTCCTATTAGGACGTCTAGACTCGTCATGTTGGGAAAAATTTACAGATTTCACCTTGTATGTGAGCTCATTCCCATTAGGCCATCCAGATTCTTCATGTTTGAATTGTTTTGCTAAAAAATTTCTGAAGTAATTAAGTGATCAAACTTTGAATCTCACGACTCGAACAATGTTGGTTCCGGCCCATAATAAATAAGTCTTGACACATACACTAAATATATAAACGAGTTCGTCACAAGGATTAATACAAATAGGATCGGTGAATCCGACCAGGGTTATGATCGATCTTTCATCGATCAATACAAGAAATTTAAATCTCAAAACTACTTATTTAATTTTCTATGATTATTGCATTCCTATATCAATTTGGGCATCAAATATGCTATGGATGTTATGATTTTTGTAACTGTCGTGACTTGTTTCATTTTTCACATCTAATTACTTAGTTCTAGTATTGTAAATAAGTTGAATTTTGTTCTTTAAAGATATGAATGCCTAAACCAGGTCCATAATAACAATAGAAAACTAATTAAACAAACTACAATTAAAAACATGCAATTGTATAATATGCATAGATCATAAACTTGGTTCAAAAATTCATTACAATACACCCGTGAATGCTTCAAAAATGGCTTACGGACGTATGAAAACTTAGATCTCTAACAAACTACGATGTTAAGAAGGGATGATCTACTATGAATTAATCTCCTGTAAATGAAATTTAATCCAGCCTCAAACCCATCAATGCTAACATCAAGAACTTGCAATTTTCTTATGGTCATTTGGACATCATCATCCGTCATCTTATTGTTGCACGCGCTTTTGTGTAGCGACCGGGTAGCCATGTCGACAACTGCGAACTCATTTTCTAGCGCCTTATCCTCGCCGTCCCTAGTTTTACTCTTGGACGTTAACCTTGATAATAGTTGACCGCGAATAGTCATCTCGGTGTTGGCTGAGATGAACACTAGAAGGGATTTGAATAGGGAGATTGTGAGTGCATTAACTTCCACAAGAACCTTGCTCACCATAGATACATGGTGATCTACATCCACAAAAGAAACTAAAGTCATTTTCTTTTCTAGATGCTTCAATGCCCCAAGTCCTTTGTTGATGTTCTTCTTTGCTTTTTTCCTAAAGCATAGATATGTCGCGATTTGATGACCACTTTTCAAATCGTTACCTTTTCGTCGTAAAGCTGACTGAAGGGTGCACACGTTTTCCTTCATCATCAAGATCAAGTCTTTTAGGATGCTACATGATTCAAGCAACCCAATAGACCCCTCCAAGGCATCTTCGACCACGGTTCTTCCGCTCTGGTGACGTGAAAGGGCTCGTTGGGTATGTGGAGATTGAACAAGCTCCTCCACACAAACATAGAGTTCTGCTAGCCCAACCAAACCACTTTGAATGGCTTGAGATGAACTCATCAAGTTTCCCATTGCTTTCAACTCATATATTTTAGTTTCAATTTCCATACAAGTATGATTGGTACTTAGCCTAGAAGGCAGACTAATGGATCTGAAATGAGGTGTGGATGATGAGCATTCCATCTTGATCAACTTTCTTGAAAACTAAGGCAAAATTCAAGAATCAGGAAATGTGAAGGCTTGGTATGGAATTAATTCTTTGAGGGTGTATTTTATAGGGACAGAAGAAGCAAGTTTTGGATTTACTGGATTATTTTAAAGGATATATGAGCTGTGATGTTTTTGTATTGCCTCCCAATGATTTATAGTACCATTCACCTAGCTATAAATATGATATTTGTATACGTTGCTTATTCTTCATAGTTTATAATACTTTATATACTACGAGTGGTGTAGGGTGTACCAATTGGTATATTTAATTCATTGGTAAACATGTATGAATATATAAATGGATATATAAAATACTCATAATTTGTATAACCGGACATCTTTTGCCACCCACAAAAATATTGATTTTTAATCACATAACGGAGGCATATCATCTTGTCGGAAACAGAAAATCAAAGAAATGGATTATTTTAGGGGTTATAAGAATCCAGCTGGATCACACAAAGGTATGGGATTGAGCAATCATTGGAAAGGGAAGTACTATAGTTTGTGTCCGGATCTTACAATATAAGACATTAACTTGTTAAATCTCAGTCGATCTATGCCAATATTGCAGCCTTGATCATCAATACATTAACAACACTTCTCAATAGTTTGTATCCCCTTGTCACACACTTGGAAAATTACTAAAAAGAACCAAAAAAAAAAAAGTCTTTTATCGACTTTGAACCAAATAAAATTACTATATATAACTAAAGTTAATATAATTTTATCATTTGTGTTCTAGTGTGTGAGAGTTTTGCAACAATGCAATGCGCCTTCAAAACGGAGCTAGGATAGATAAAATGCCAATACTCAAAGTTGGTGTTTGAAGCTGTAAAGCTTTGAATTTTTTGTAGGATTAATCTTGATGGATCGAGTTATGAAAATTGGGTCAACAAAAATATGAATAAGGGTCAGTAGAGATTTCAGATTTAGTTACATGTTTTTAGTGTTTATTAGTCATTAGTAGGTTAGTTAGAGAGTCAAATTAATGGCTTAGTGGGTTCTTATTCTTTAGGTACAAGTTTATTTTCTCTTATTTATGTATGTTAAATGAATGAATGAAGTGTGGCAAAGTTTAAAGTAGAAAATCTTTCTTCTTCACGTGAGTTTGAGTGTGTGTTCTGAGGCCTGATTTCCAACATTTTTATTAGAAAATATCTGGAATTTATCTCACACTGGTTGTGGAAGGGACTAAGTGGTATGTACATTTGAGCATTCTAATTAGATGTTTTACATAGGAGACACAAGTGGGGACCCTAAAGCATGCAAAGCACTCCAACTCGCATTCACACAGTATCATCTGGTAACAGGCACAATATTCTACTTTGATGGTTATATTCGCATGTCCGGATGTGGGTATACCGTATACGACATTGGCTAAAGGTGCGGTTCGTTAGATGTGGGTCCAAGATGGTGATTGGTGCAACCTACATAGCCCGGTCCATGGACCTGAAGCGCAGGGAACGAGGCAGCTAAGGTGTAGGTCCGAACGTTTGAGTGATCTTTACTAGTGAACACACCTCTAATTTGTTTTAGTATTATTCTATTCCACGAGTTCCTTCTCCAAATCCTCTTTTAACATGGCATCTAAGGATTCCTTATTGCCCAGATCTTCTTTGTTACGCATATCATTTTCTTTTAACTGCAATGAAACGAATTTTGTAAAATGTGTGTGTGAGTATCGACTAATAAACAAACTAATGATCTTGTATATCAAATAGAAATAGACAAAATCATCGATACTTCTTGACACAACCAACAACTTATATACACACAGTCACACACTCAATCGACGGTTGTAAGTTTTTGTGAACCAATGCATCCAACTACTTGATTGTTACATCCATTCTACAAAAACCTATTAAATTGGAATTCTTGTTTGACATACATGGGCTAGACTCGCGTTTAGACCCATCAAGTTTGTGGCCTTTAGCCCATATAAGAGGTTTAATACAAGTTTGGCCCAATAACAATTAAAACAAACTTATAGAGAGTATAAAGTTTAAAGAGATCAAGTGGGTTCAATACCCCTAGTTATGATCACTTTATTAAAATTCTTCTGTCTTTATTTTCTTGCATGTTATTCACAACCTTGTAGAAACTCTCTACCTATACTTTTCTTTCTCTTCTTCCACATAGGTTGTTCAATCATTGAGTGTTGGGTGTGAAGGCCTTTTTAGCCGGTTCATTATTAATGGGCTTGTTTTAATCCTTTAGTTGGTTAACCCTAATCTCACTATTATTTATATTCAATCTTGTAATTGTAATCTTTGTGGTTTGCTAATGAAATAACCTAGCTATGGCCTGTGTACGTAGGTCCACCACTAAGATCGAACCACGTTAAAATTCATGTGCCTTTTGTCGTGCCTATTTTCTCGTTACCCCATGTTTTATTGTGTGTTGGTGATTCCGTTGCGTCCCTTGAATCCTAACAATTGGCATCAGAGCTACGACTCGTTGCTGAACACACGGGATAACACAAACACCGATTCGCGGGTAGGGTTTGTGTTGGATATTTTAGTGTAAAATAGATTGCGTATAGAATACAAATATGAGTCAACGCATATTTAGATGTTAACCGGACTAACGGGGGTTCAGGAGCAGCACCCCCGAGAAGCGGGGTCCAAGGGGTGGCAGCCCCTGGCGGGGTCAAGGGGGTAGAATTGATACAAAAAATTAAATTTTCGAAAAATCACATATTAAATGTGATATAAAATTTTTGATTTTATTCTAAAGAGTAACTGCTTGGGCAGTGTGAAATATATTGATTAGAGATCAGGTCATGTTAAGTAGTGTGTTTCATACATTGGAGACACTTGGTTTCATAAAAGCTAGCTAACTACATTAGGGGTTCTAATAATGGGTGCACATTAGTATGTACAAATTCATTGGATCACTGGCATGCAATGATGTTAAAGTTATTAGAACTCTAATTATAATTATCAAGCTAAAATTAGTGGAGAATTGGGTTAATTTTATTAACCAGAATGTTTTGGGTATAAAGTGTACAAGTCTCCAAAGTTAAAGGTCCAGGGACTGGAGTTGTCATATTAAAAGAAGTTTTGTTAATTTTCCGTTAACTTTGATCACTGGAAGTTGGATCAATTCTTCGATCACTGGTTCGACATTTTAGGGGATACAGGCTCTCGTGCTGGATGAAGATGTTTCGCTCGTGTAGTACGAGTTGTAATTCTTCTCATGAGTGTTGGGTGGCAATGGGTTTGGACAACAGTGACGGTGGGAGCTCGACATAGTTGACTAGGTGAGGCTGCAAGAAGGTGTGACATTCGTTTACGAGTCAATGTCTACTGATATTTGAATTATGCTTCTAGAAATGTATTTGGGTTTGATGCATTGGGACTCAGTTCTTCGATCACTGGTTCGACATTTTAGGGGATACAGGCTCTCGTGCTGGATGAAGATGTTTCGCTCGTGTAGTACGAGTTGTAATTCTTCTCATGAGTGTTGGGTGGCAATGGGTTTGGACAACAGTGACGGTGGGAGCTCGACATAGTTGACTAGGTGAGGCTGCAAGAAGGTGTGACATTCGTTTACGAGTCAATGTCTACTGATATTTGAATTATGCTTCTAGAAATGTATTTGGGTTTGATGCATTGGGACTCAGTGGAGGCAATGAAGGCTCTTGGGTTCGAGATTCTTGTTTGCTTCATTTCATGTTACCCACTTCAATGAAGCATTAGTCAATCTCTTGTTAGACTTTCGGTAAATGCGGGTTTATGCATCGCTGAAAGAGATGAACCAACTTCCAAGCAATAAAGTCAGGGTCAAATCGGGTAATGCTAAGTGGATTCACTTTGCAAGTGTGAATCCTGGAGCCACGAGTATGTTAGCTTGAGCTTATTCGGAGGTCTAAACTTTGTTAGGGATTTTGTAACAGTGGGAGCGAGGAGTGTTCAATCATAGTTTGAAATCGATGTTGGGTTCGCAAGATCGATAATCCCAATGTGAATATATCTTCTGGATACTTGTTGATAGTGGAGAGTGTTCTTTCCTCTGAAGTCTCTGGAGCCGATGATACGAGTAAGTGGGAGCCGGTTGAAATTTAAGATGAGTCATTGACGGGTTTTGCCATGACTGGGATTGTGATGATTGAATCAGAGTTGTCGGGAGCTTTAATGGGCCTTCTAGGTTATTAATGAGAAAGGCAGATTTTGAGATTTTGAAATTACAAAATTTATTGGCCTTCCAGGTCTCGATTTAGTATTTTTAATGGAGACACGACTTGATCACCAAGTTACATTAGGATAACCCTAATCTTGTCCCTTAAGCCCACCCCATGACTCGTGATGTGTGCTTCGCAGACCAATCCAACTCGCCGACCTGTGAGTGGGTCTTGGATCGAAATTAAGCCTAGCATTTTCTTAGAGTTAGTGAGATCCACAATAAATGAAGCATACGGGGTTTTGCTTTTAGAAAAGTATAATTGTAGCAATTATCGGGCCTAACCCGTACCAAAAGATCATTGTTTTCGATGGATTCGTTTTGGCCAAAAACCATTCTATTAAAATTTACTAGAAATTAATTTTAAAAGATAACGATAATAGGATAAAATAGTTAGTGGTTAGTATTTTAAATGGAAAAAAGAAGAAAAAAAAGCAAATTGGATTTTTATAATCCAAACTATAACCTATTGGCCGTAATAATTCTAACTATCAGTTTGTCCAGCAGCAGTCCCAACTTTCATTTCGTTATCAGCATTAGTCCCGAAACATCATACATTTACACATGATTTACACTTGTTTTTCATTTGTTTTTGCTTTTATGTTTCCATATTTTGTTCAGATTCATTACGAGCCAAAAATCAAGTGTAAATGTATGATGATTAGGCTAGTGAGATTGCTCCTGATAACGAAAATGAAAGTCGGGATTGCTGCTCACCAAACTGATAGTTTGAATTATTATCGCCAATGAGTCATAGTTTGGATCATTAAAATCCAATTTATCAAAGAAAAAAAACTAAGTAAAAAATGAATATAAAGAAAAAGATAACAAATAAGATACGAAAGGTTTCTATAAGTTGGAGAAATTTTTTTATATAATTTTTATATTTTTTTACAGCGAATGCTAAGATTACAATTCCATATTTACGTCCAAATGTCCAATCAAGTGGTGGACTTATTTTAGATGCTTTATTCGATTTACTGATTTCTTCCACATGCTTCAAACTCGAATACAATTATTATTTTTAAACTATGGATCCCACTTGATTTGTTTGATTTCATCATGTCTGCTGGCTGCTGCTTCTTCAATCTCCCAACTACCCACCTCCCTCACCAAACATCCACACAAAATCTAAATTACCTCATTGTTCAACAACCCAGGTACCCTTTCTTCCATTAACTACATCTTTCTTGCTCCTTTTGGAATCTTGAATCAAGAACAGTTGAAAAGGTACCGCCTTGATTCAATTGGGTATTGTTCTTTGTTTTACGAATCAAGAATTGTTGAACTTATGAGTGATTTTGCTACATTTTTGCAGAAATTAAATTGTTTTGAGGTTTTTAGGGTTCCAAGTTAGGCAAAAATGGCGGTTGCAGGTGCCTTGAGTTGTGGAATTGGGGGTGTTATAAGTGAAAAGAAGGTAATTAGAAGACATTTGGTTACTCCAACACCTATACAAATAAAGCTTGGTGTAAATCGAATTGAAATACAAAATAGGGGACTGAGATTCAATAATGTAATTAGGGGTTGTGGGTTGATTAATGATCAAGAGGCTTTGGATTATGATTTGGGTGCTTCTAATTTGGAAGAAAGATTGGCAGAAACAAGAGATAGGCTCATAAATGGTTCTATTGATGAACAAATGTAAGAACTTTTGGTCATTGATCATCTATTTAATTGCTATTTTTTGATGTTATATAACTGATATGAAATATGTGTATTCCTGATTTTGGTTTGATTATGTTGGTTTTCGGTTAGTGAATCGGTGGGAACTTCAAAAGATGTTGAAGGGTCTCCCAGCGTGCAAACCGAGCTTGTATTGCTTGCATTGCCTGCTATTGCTGGCCAAGCTATTGAACCTTTGGCACAGCTTATGGAAACGGCTTATATCGGTAGACTAGGTAAGCCTAATCCGTATCAATAATCTTGGAGTACGTTTTTTCTTAACGACAAACACACAATTGCTCACTTGTTGAACTTGAACCTGCACCACTTGATTGAGAATAAACACCAGATGCCATTAGGCCAAAAGGTTATCAACAATAATCTAAGAGTAGTTAGGTTATACATATTTACTCAAGTACTTTCTTTAATCGATTTAAACGCCCAAGGACTTGTTGAGAACTCTTGTAAGTTGTAGGTTGTTATTTGTTAACTACTAATAACTTTCACCATGGTTACTTTTAAAGTTTTAAGCTAGTTTTGAAGTTTTCTGAGAGGTATAACACACTCAAATGAATGGCTACCTTTGTGGTTTTTTCAATATATTATGCCTTTGATTGATGAAATCATGTGTAGTTTGTATTCTGCCTAGATTTGTAATATAAACATATTTCCTTTGTAAATTGCCTACTATTATTAGGCATCTCCTGTTTTGCTTCATAAGTGGTAAATTGTGTACTTGGTTCTCATTCAAGGTGCTTTGGAGTTGGCATCAGCCGGTGTGTCGATATCAATTTTCAATATAGTATCAAAGGTGTTCAATATCCCCCTTCTCAGTGTCGCAACTTCATTTGTGGCTGAAGACATAGCTAAGCATGCACAAAGTGATTTGGATTCAGGTATACCTCCTTTAAGTTGTACCAATAAAATGGGAAAAACAGATAAAAATGACACACAAACACTTTTATCCTTTTCTCCTGATATTATAGAAATATAATATCAGAAAAAAGCTCGAAATTAGCTCGCTCGAAATCGGCTCGACTATAAACGAGCCGGCTCGGCTCGGTTTCCTAACGGCCAAGCCCGAGCCAAGGTTAGCTCGGCTCGTGGCTCGCTCGTTAGTTAGCTTGTTGGCTCGCTCGCTTGGCTCGTTTTAATTTAAGCTCAAATTTTAGTATATATACATGTATATAACCCAAAAAGTATAAGTTTATTATTTATAATATATTTTTTTAGTTAATACTAAGTTTCCTATAGTATTTTTCTTAATAAATATTAAATTAGAATAAGATATAGAATTGATATGATACTTTTTAATAAGAAATATATATTTTTATTAAAAAATAAATAAAGAAACATCGAATTCGGAATTTTTCATTACGAGTATGTTAAAATAACACGTTTTTCTCATATTATACTATAAATTTAAAAAAATAAACTAGCTGGCTCGACTCACCGGCCTCGACTTTTAACGAGCCGAGCCGAGCTCAATATTTTAGCTCGTTAAAATAAACGAGCTGGCTCGGCTCGGCTCGGTTTCTAAACGAGCTGAGCCCGAGCTCACCCTGTCTCGGCTCGTTTACATCCCTAGGCATAATGATACACAAAACGTACCCATAATCTTGCAGAAGAAAGAAGGCAATTACCTTCGGTATCTACCGCATTAGTTTTATCCGTCGGAATCGGTATACTCGAGGCAACAGCATTGTACTTCGGAGCCGGAACCTTTCTCAACTTAATGGGAATATCATCAGTAAGTATACTGAAGCCATATTTGTTTACACTATTGATACAATTCATTCATCAGGAGTTAACAGAGGTACTTGTTTCGTAATTTGATCAGGCTTCTTCGATGCGGATTCCCGCTCAACGGTTTCTTCAACTTAGATCACTTGGTGCCCCTGCAGTTGTGCTTTCCCTGGCTATTCAAGGTGTCTTCCGTGGATTCAAGGATACAAAGACGCCTGTATTTTGTCTAGGCAAGTTTTTTTTTTTTTTTTTTTTTTTTTTTTTGAAGTCATCATGTCACACATGAGTAAACTTATAGACTAAGGGGTTATAAAAATGGCTTTCTCATGCATATAATGAAATTTACAGGAGTAGGAAATTTGGCTGCAGTATTCTTTTTTCCCATTCTCATGTATGTTTTCGGATTGGGTGTCACCGGTGCTGCCATTTCCACCGTTGCATCACAGTACGTGTTTCTATACTTCGATGAAATAAGTTAAAAAGAACATACACAATAATATTTGTGATACTTATTTACAAGTTTGATGTTTCAGATATATTGTGACATTTGCAATGATATGGCACCTAAATAAGAAGACGGTTTTGAAACTACCGAAAATGAAGGATTTGCATTTTGGAGGTTATCTGAAGTCTGGTACGCTTTTCGTGATCATAGTATCTGTTGGTAATATAAGTAGTCAAAATGGTTGGAGATATTTGACATTTGATCATTTACGGTTTCTATTGAATTTAGGCGGTTTTTTGCTTGGGAGAACTCTAGCTGCAGTTGCAACAGTAACCTTGAGTACATCAATGGCTGCACGCCAAGGGCCGATTTCCATGGCTGCACATCAAATATGTTTGCAAGTATGGTTATCTTCGTCTCTCCTTGCAGACGCCCAAGCATCTGCTGGTCAGGCTCTAATCGCGAGTTCTTTTTCAAAACGCAACTACAGCCGGGTTAAAGAGATCACATTTTATGCTTTAAAGGTTCTGCTAATTTTCACTACTTTCGTTTTGACTTTTGTTTTTAAACATTTCATTGTTTTACATTATTTTTTTTTCTTTCTTGCAGACCGGATTGATAACCGGGGTTAGCTTGGCTATCATATTGGGTTTGTCTTTTAGTACCTTAGCCAAACTGTTCACTAATGATGCACATGTTCTAGCCATTGTTAGATCTGGTGTCCTGGTACGTTCTCGGTACTCATACTATCTAGTTTTCTGTTACTACAGGTGCAAAATTTGATCCATTTCCAATATTTGATCCCTAATGGGTCAATGTGTAAAATAAAAAAAAAATAAAAAAACACTTACTAAAAAGTATATATTATGTACCACATTTGACACACTTATACTTCATAAAATATGGAAAATAAGTTTCCTGACCTACAAGTGATCTGTTTTCGGACTATTACCCAACCTACTTGACCCGCCCATCTACCACATCTAACTCCGTTAACACTTCCTAACAGTTTGTCAGCGCAAGTCAACCCATTACCGCTCTTGCTTATATATATGACGGTCTTCATTATGGAATTTCAGATTTCTCATTTGCAGCATGCTCAATGGTAAGAGACCTTCTATTATATATTACCTAAATACAATACTTAAGAAAATTGAGTACTACAACTAACTGTTAATGATATATAGATGCTGGTGGGAGCAATATCATCTGTGTTTCTACTCTATGCTCCTTCGGTTTTTGGTCTTGCGGGTGTCTGGGCGGGCTTAACTTTATTCATGGGAATGCGTGCCGCTGCAGGATACGTCAGGTAAATCCAG
Source organism: Deinandra increscens subsp. villosa (assembly GCA_039602395.1). Lineage (NCBI taxonomy): Eukaryota > Viridiplantae > Streptophyta > Magnoliopsida > Asterales > Asteraceae > Deinandra > Deinandra increscens. Next base: position 4,559,397 of record JBCNJP010000007.1, read on the forward strand.
AACGAGATTTCATTTGTCTAGGTGCTAACTCTTCAGTCAGCTTCATATCACTTACTGTTTGTGTCTTGCAGGTTAGCTCAGAAAAATGGTCCATGGTGGTTCCTTCAGGAAATCCCTGAACCCAAGGTTAGTTTACGTGACGCAAAATATAATTTATGTGACTATCAATAGTTCACAACATTGTTTCAACTTTCAACCATAATATGTTTGCAGTTTGCTGTTCAACAGAAAACCTGATCGAGGCGTATCTCAACTTGCAAAAACTAGCGGTTGTAGGCTAAGAACTTCACATTAGGATGGCCTCGAGAACTACTGGGATACACTCTCGCTTTCATCTTGACGCCTGTTATTAAAAGCCTCAAACGGTTGAGAATAACGGCCATCCAGGATGCCATTTTTACTGATGTGGGCTGCTTTATTTGCTTTCTTAGATAGCCAATGAAGGTCACCCTGCATCAAACTTCTTTTCCCTGATATTTACAAGTATGTATAGTCTGATGATGATGTGTTCTAAATATGTGTGTTTTAGTTACAAAGGCTATGCGTCATCGATGACTTGTTGGTTGTCTGACTTTCGGTTTGGTAATTCGGTTTGTTCTGTTATGGTTATGCAACGGTTTGGTTTTTATTTAAAAGTTTTATAAACTGCCTCATGGTTTGTTCTCAAAAAAACTGTTAAAACCGAATCGTGAACACCCTTTGCTACAGTGGAAATCAATATTTAGAAAAACAATTGTACATTTGATGAAAATACTATTGCACAGGATTATACATTCAGATTCAGGTCAAGAAATGCTGCCGAGAGATTTTGCTTTCTCCCTAAGCAAAAACTTTTGCACCTTTCCGGTTGAGGTGCGGGGCAAGTCTTCGAAAACGACGGTTTTAGGTGCCATATAATGCGGCATACGATTGCGACAATAGTCGATGATATCCTGACCATCAACACTAAAACCATCTTTCAGTTTCACAAATGCACACGGAGTTTGACCCCAGTGGTTATCAGGTCGCGCCACCACCGCGACCTCGAGAACCGCTGGGTGACTGTAAATTACAGTTTCGATCTCGACTGTGCTTATGTTTTCGCCTCCCGATATGATAATGTCCTTTGACCGATCCTTAACTTCTATATACCCGTCCGGATGCTTGACCGCTAGATCACCACTCCGAAACCATCCGCCCGAAAAAGCTTCTTCGGTAGCTTTTGTATCTTTCAAGTACCCGCTCATAACCGTATTCCCCCGAAACATAATCTCACCGATTGATTTCCCATCGCATTCGACGCTCTCCATTGAGATCGGATCTTTCACATCGACTGCTTCCAACCCGAGATGCCTCACTCCTTGCCGGGTTTTGAGCTTCAGCCGCTCTTCAACCGGCAACGAATCCCATTCCGGCTTCCACAAACATAAAGTCCCGGGACCGTATGTTTCCGTGAGACCATACAGATGTGACACACCAAACCCTAGCTCCTCCATCTTCGAAAGGATTAACGGCGGGGGCGGTGCACCGCCCGTCATAATCTCAACCCTATGAGGTAGCGGTTTTCGCTCACTCACCGGAGAATTCACGATCATGTTCAACACCGTCGGAGCACCTCCCATATGCGTAACCTTATGACGAGAAATGTTATCGAATATGTCTTTCGGATCACATCTCCGGATGCAGATATTAGTACCGCCGATGGCCGCAAGGCCCCACGCGACACACCAACCGTTGCAATGAAACATGGGCACGGACCAGAGGTACGTCGACCTCGCTCCCATCCCGTGCATGAAAACCGTGGCGATCGAGTTCAGATACGCGCCACGGTGGCTATAAACCACACCTTTCGGCCTCGACGTAGTGCCGGAAGTGTAGTTTAAGCTAATCGGGTCCCATTCGTCGGATGGTCGGACCACCGAGAACCCCGTAACGCCACCCTCCATGAGGGTTTCGTATCGGAAAGCGTTGGAGTTTAGATCATTCGGGCCGTCATCTTCACCGGTGATGAGGACAACGATAGGGGGTTTGTGGAGGAGGCTGAGGGAAGTCAACGCGGTGGCAAGAAACTGAGGGTCAACGAAGAGGATTTTGGTTTCGGAGTGAGTTAAAAGTGTTGCAAGCATGTTGGAATCGTGTCGGGTGTTGAGAGTGCAGAGGACGGCTCCGGCCATCGGAACGGCGAAATGGAGTTCCTGCATCGCCGGAACATTTGGTGCAAGGGTGGCTACCTGCGTCATCAATATATATTTTTTTATTAATCGATTAAATAATGATTTACTTTAAATAAAAGAGAGTAGTTTCAGGAATTTAGTTGTTTTTAAAAAATATAAATTAATCTAACACTGTCTAATATAACCAGGCACTGTGAATCAGTGTTTTAAAAAATGGTTCGAACCGGCCGGTTCAACCGTGAACCGCCCTCCTCACCAGTTTTTTATATCTCGATTTTTTGGCAATAACCGGGCCGGGTTAGACCGGCCGGTTTTCCGGTTTTTTCCGGTTCAACCGGTTTTCTGATTTTTTTTTATTTTTTTTTATTTTTTTAAATTTTCTTTTAATTTTTTTTTTATTTTTATTATTTTTTAAAGTTTAAAACTTATATTTTCTTACGAAATACATATTTGATATTATTTTTGAGTGGATTATAATTGTATTTTAACTACTTTTGTTGGGGTGTACACGTTTATTAGCATTTTTATAAAAATATATATATAAATCCCTTAATCGGTTCAACCAGCCGGTCTAACCGGTCCGACCGGTCGAACTGGTCCCGGAAGGTTTTCCGGTTCAACTAAAAAACCGGTTTTTAAAACATTGCTGTGAATATATTTTAGCCTTGATAGTACAAAAATATATACTTTTTTGTTACTTTTACTAAATAAATTACTTACTCAACACGATTTTGAAATATTAAATATTTGAAGTACCATACTTTTTTTTTTTTTTTGAACAGCCGGAAAATTTATTCACCTAACACCAAGCAGAAAATATATATAAAAAGACGCGTAAACTAATTGTTTATCAAGTCTTCACACATTTAACATATCTTATTACATAAAATATTTTATTAAAGATAAAAATAAAATAACTGGTTATTAAGCTATTAGTCAGTCAAAGTAAGCGCCATGAGATAGATATGTGGATAAGTTAGACCAAAACCAATTAGCAGGAAAGAAAATGCATTTTGTCTTTCTTAATAGCAAACTAATAACATTATCCATCTTAAAAAATTCCTTGTATTTTAGGAAGTTATACTTCAGAAGTAGTTTAAAAAGAATAAAAACAAGGGAGTAATCCTAATAAATCTATTTATTTTTTCTTTTCTAAAAAAGTTAAAGTCTTTTATTCATGTGTTGAAAATGGAAGCAATAACATATAACAGAATCTGTTTTTAATTTATTAGTGAAATTAATTAATAATTAGAACTTACAACATCACCACGAGAAATCCCCAATTGAGTTAGGGCAGAAGCCATTTTCACACACCTACTATGTGTTTCCTCCCACGTAAACTTCTCCGATCCGTAAATCACGGAGGTCCGATCTCTATAAACGTCCGCCGCTCTCTCCAGGAAGCTGATCGGAGACAGGGGAACGTAGTTTGCGGAGCATCGCACAAGTCCGGCCACCGATCGCCATGTCTCCCGCTGCAAATCATCGGTAGGTTCGGGTAATTCAGACACTAGTTGAGAGAATTGACGACGAAGAAGATGAAGATGAGCTCGATTTGATTGGAAAAGAGTTCGGAGGAGGCAGGTTTTTGAGTTATGGAAGATTATGTTCATAATGGTAGGGACGGCGGAGCTATCTTGTGGGGAGAGGGGAGGCTGCTATGCTAATAATGTAGATATTGATGGAACGTTTTATAGAGGAATTTAATATTTTATGTTCGATTAAAAAAATTGACACTTCGAAAAGGAAATGAAACATGTTTTGGAGGAGTCCAAAGTCATGGATGGTAAGCCGGTAAGGTGGGGTCTATACGCATACGTGATATCACGGAAATTCAACACACTAATATATAAGTGGTGAAATATAATATATATTTAAAAGTTTATATTTATATAAAATAAAATGTTTATTAGATTTAAATAATTTAGGTTTCATTAATTAGTCGGAAATAATCCCAACTCAAGAAATGTTGATTAACAAGCTCAACTTTTAACCTATTTTCTATAACAATCGGATCACATTCGTCGGATGGTCGAACCACGGAGAACCCCCTAAGACCACTTTCGATGAGGCTTTCGTATCGGAAAGCGTTGGTGTTTAGATCATACGGGTCGTCACCGTCACCGTCACTGGTGATGATAACAACGATAGGTGGTTTCTTGAGAAGGTTGAGGGCAGTCTAACGAAGTGTCAAGAAACTGATGGTCAACGAAGAGGATTTTGATTTCGGAGTGAGTTAGAAGTGTTGCAAGCATGTTGGAATCGTGACGGGTGTTCAGAGTGCAGAGGACGACTCTGGCCATCGGAACAGCGAAATGGAGTTCCTGTATCGCTAGAACATTTGGTGCAAGGGTCGCTACCTACGTCATCAATATATATTTTTTTTATTAAAACGAGTAGGTTTAGGAATTCAATTGTTTTTAGAAGGCTTATTAGAAGTAAATAATCTCAAGTTTTTTTAATTGGTCGTCAATAATCTCAAGTCTAGAAATGTGTATTATCGAGCCTAACTTTTAACCAATATTTCTACAACAATCACTAACTAATAGAAACTTAACAACATTAGTTTTTTTTATAAATATTTTATTTAAATAATCTCAAGTTTCATTAATTGGCTGACAATAATCTCAAGTTTTATGAAAAATAATCTTAACTTTTATCAATTGATAGGCAGTAATCCCAAGTTTTATAAAAAACTAACGTCGTTAAGTTTCTGTTAGTCATTAATCGTTATAGGAAAAAAAAAGTTAAAAGTTGGGCTCGATAGTAAACATTTCGTGACTTGGGATTATTGTTGGCCAAATGATGAAACTTGGGTTATTTAAATCCAATAATCCTTTTTAAAAACAATAATTATTTTAACACTATTTAATAAATATAAACTTTGATGAATACTGTCGTTATATGATACCGAATCAGTCAACCTAAAACCAGGCGACTAGGGTTCTTGGATAAAACTCCAGGATCTTTATTAATCAATCAAAACTTAACTAATAAAAACTAGAATATCATCCACAATATATAGGCTCCTATCTTCAAGATAGCCATGAAACTTGAAAAGAAAGATAACCTAACATTAAACACAATATCTAACTATTTGAATTTAAAATAACTAAATATAAACTATATATAATCCCAAATAAATAGGATGAGTCTTCCTCCATCATTATAGTGTTTTGTTTTTTAGTAAATTACAAATTACGTCCTTTACATTTAGTCAAATTATGGATTATAACATTTCCGAAACTAAATAACACTCAGTGACCTTTTTTTTTAGAAATTGTTACAAATTACGTTCTTTTCACTAAAAGATTTTAACTTTTTCTATTAGTCTTTTTGTAAATGACCATTTTACCCTTACTTTTTAAAGGACCAAATCTATAATTCTAAGTTTTTAAAGGACCAAATCTGTAATCCTAATTATTTCTTTACTTTTATTTTATTTACTTTCTTTATTCTAATACTATTAATTAATTAATTAATATTAGTTTCTAGATAAACTATAGTTCTCTAATAAAACCAATAACAATAAGTAAATGAAAGGAACAACGAACACAGATAAATCAATTAATTCATATTTGTGCAACAACAAAAAAGATTAGTAAACGAACAAAACTAAATTTTTTTGAAAAAATATTGTTTTTGCTCATTTTATTTAGAAAAGATATATTTAAATACAAACAAAATTAGTAAACAAACAAATGAACACGAACAAAAACATATATTTAAATAAAACTTTAATTTTCTTAAACGTTAGTAAACTAGAAAATATTTTCCAACAAACGAACACGAATACAATTCTGTTTTTTTTGTTTGTGTACTCGATTAAATGACGATAAATTAACATGTCTAGTCTTGGTCAAGTAAATCTAGAACTAATAATCAAATTTAACATTTCTAGTCTTGGTCTAATTTCATTCACGTAGATCAAGTTTATAGGAGACTCAATGAACAGAGAATTTATCTCGATTGGAAGAAGAGACTTCATGTGGCTCTCGGTTGTGCGACAAATTACGACCTCATTTACGAGATCACAATCACATTTTAATTTATCGTCGTCTAATCGAGTACCCAAATGAAAAAACATAATTTTATTCGTGTTCATTGTTAGAAAATATTTTCTAGTTTACTAACGTTTAAGAAAATTGAAGTTTTATTTAAATATATTTTTTTGTTTGTATTTAAATATATGTTTTCTAAATAAAATGAGCAAAAAGAATGTTGTTTTCTAATTTTTTAGCTCTGTTCGTTTACTAATCTTTTTTTTGTTACACAAAGATGAACTAATTGATTTATTCGTGTTTGTTGTCCATGTTATTTACTCGTTGTTATTGGTTTTATTAGAAAATTATGATTTATAAAGAAACTAATATTAATTAATTAATAGTATTATAAAAAAGAAAGCAAATTAAATAAAAGTAAATAGATAATTAGAATTACAGATTTGGTCCTTTAGAGAGTTAGAATTACAGATTTGACGCTTTAAAAAGTAAGGGTAAAATGGTCATTTACAAAAAACTAACAAAAAGGTTAACTTTTGTTAGTAAAAAGGACATAATCCGTAACAATTTTAAAGAAAATGTCATTAAGTGTTACTTAGTTTCAGAAAGGTTAAATCCATAATTTAACTAATTATAAAGGACGTAATTTGTAATTTACTCTTTGTCGTTTTATGAAAAGTAGCAAAGTGTAATTTACTCTTTGTCTTTTTACTCTTTGTCTTTTTATGAAAAAATTCCGCAAGCGGCCGGATGTCAGGAATCGAACTCGTGATATTTCAGTCTGAGTCTTCCTCTCATTATCAATATTATTCGTCCAAATGACTGATGGTGATTTTGCTATTAGTTGATTATTCAGTTATTTTTTTATTTAATGACATAATGGATAAAGACGATTTTACCCTTTATACTTTTAATTTTTTAAATAAAGAACATAAAACAGTGTGAAATTTAAATTAACAAAATACATTAAATTAGATTAAAAAACAATAAATAAAATAAAAGGATAATACAACCTGCCACGCGAAATATAAAAAATTAAACATCATAAACTTAAAAAGAACAATATAAAATTAAACAAAAACAAAAAAATGTTAAAAAGCACTAAAAACAACAAAAAATTGGTAAAATATAGTGTGCCACCGTGAGAACTCCAAAAGACGCCACGTGAAAAAGTTACTGTTTATGAACATTTCTTTTGTAAATTGGTTAATATATAAATGTTAAGCGAGCATTATTTATTGGATGTTTCTTATCCTAATCCTTACAATTTATACTTTATTATTATTTTTTCTCTCTCTTTCACTCATAATCATAATTAAATAATTTTTTTTATACCTTTATCATTACATTTTCTTTCTCTTCACATCTCCAAATTTTAGCAAATTATTAAACTTTTTATCAAATATACAGATTTTGTAAAGTTTTTCTCTCTCCTCTACTCACAACCACTCACAACTAAACTTTAAATTATATAGATTTACACTCACATTTAAGGAACATACCGTGAATGCTCTAAATCTTCATACATACATAACTTAGTTGTATGAATATTAATTTATCATCAAGTTATCTTCTAGATACTTTTGACCGATAAAATCTTTTTTTTTTAATAAATTTATATTATTAAATTATTACGAAAAAAGATTAGAAAATTTTTTGTATTACACAACTTATTAAAGAAACAAAATTGGAATAAAAGTGGTGAAATATACATAAGTAAATAAATTACAATTTAATATATGCATATTATAATATAAATAAAACTAATTTCAATGCGCTAAGTCTTATTGCATATTGTACAAGTCTTATGCACAGAGTACCATTACTTAAGCACATAATCAATTGTACATTGGTTGGGTTTGGCGGCTGACATACATGTGTATTAGCTTAAACACGTGTCTTTTTTGGCCTTTTCTCAGAGTTGTTGTAGGTCTTGATTTTATCTTAGATCTGAAGAGGTGGTTTGTATTTAATGATTATAACAGTTGTCATATTGTTGTAGTTCTTTATTATGTTTTAGATCTGATGATGTAATGCTAATGGTGTTGGATTTGTGCTTCTGACGATCTTATTTTTCATTGTTGCGAGCTATGAGGATCTTTGGATATGAGCCGAGGGATGAGCATTTGGTACCCGGTACCCGTACCGATACCCGTCCCGTACCGGTACCGCACCGATACCCGTACCCGTACCGGTTGTTTCGGTACCGGGACCGGGACTCATTTTTTCTGATTTTCGGGTAAATGTACTACCGGGACCGGTACTAACAGGTACTCAATACCCGCCCGGTACCCGACAGGTACCTGTACCGGTATATCAGGTACCGGGACCGGTACCCATTTTTCGTTTAAAACAGTACCGGTATCAACCGGGACCGGTACCGGTCAGGTACGGGTACGGTACCCATGCTCATCCCTAAGCCGACACTTCTGTTTTGTTATGTTGTTACCTTGCTTCTAATGGGCTTAGGTATTTTAGACTTTTTAGTACCGAGGATCTATATGAGCAATGCTTTGGTTTTATTTATGTTATAACAAAAAACAAAAGTTGATTTGTCTCTAATTCTCTACTGTTTAAAACACATGGCCCTTACCTATTGGGTTGTTTTTTGGGTGTTTGATTACAATTGCCTCATGCCTTTGAACATGGTGGTAGCATATTTTTATTATCATGCAAAAGACACAACTTGATTTGAAGATGAACCCTTGCACAAAAATCAATCAAGAATTTTATACCTCTGGTTTCATTCCAGTTCTTTTATTTGCCTTTTTGTTCCTACAAAACTTTTGTTGCCCGTTCATTACTTGCCGTCAGATTTGATACAGATTTGATACTTATGTAATAAGTGATGTTCTCAACTCCATCTTTTAATTTTTGTTGTTTACTGTTTAATTGACATGCGTTCGTGGATAATTATCAATTTATTCCATTTTTGTAATATATACTATAACCCGTTTTTCAAATTATATAGAGTAAATGCTTGCTTATCTATTGATCTTTGCAATCGTTTCATTGTCCGAAACTAGTTTTTCGGGTGTTGTCACGTGTTGTCACACAGTACTGCAGTTATAAAAAACACATAGTAAAATCTCACACGATTTAATATTATAAAAAATCTATATTACAAAGTTTTTAGGAGATTTGTTTTTATAAAGATTTTCTTTTATGGAAACCGAAAACCAAAAAACTCATGAAACAAAAATAACAAAAAGAAATGCCGCTAGCGGGTTTCTAACGACAATTGTTAATTCCCACAAGGCCACAACAAACAAAAAATATAAACTAAATCCAAAACAGAAAATTACAAAAACGGTCGACCACCCATTGTTGACGGTTGGTTTGTTTATGATACTTTGTTGACTTTGGACCATACCCTTGAGATCGATCCTGATTGCATTCTGTTAAATAATACAGATAATTGTATAATGAGGGTTTTACGATTTAGCATCATACCCCTGAGATTCATCCTGATTGCATTTTGATGGTTTTGGTTACTATAGGTTGAGAAATTTTACTTATAATAATTTATGGGTGTAGTCTCATCCACTACTACAAAAATGGTATTTCTTGACGCTTTTTGCGCGTCAAGAAATGGTCCAGATGACGCGCAAAAAAGCGTCAAGGAAGGCAGGGTCAAGAATCCTCTTGACGCGCAAAATGCGCGTCATCTGCTTCTTGACGCTCGAACAATGACGCGCAAAGCGTGTCATAAAAGGCGTGTCAAGGAAGCCCCGTCATAAATATGCTTATGACACGCATATATGCGCGTCATGAACTAAAAAAAATTTAAAGTTTTTTTTTTTTTTTTTTTTTGTAGATTCACTAATTTCCATATTAATGACAATTAACCTCCTAATCAAAATACAATACACTTGTAGCAAAATAATACATTTCATATATAGAGCAAACATTACAAATGTAACATTAAATTACATTCGGATGAGAAGAAGCAATGACCATCAAATTACATTCTGCACAGCCCCTCAATTACTTGTATCACCTAACATGACAAAACTACTAATAATAATCATAAAAAGAAAAAAAATTGCATACAAAAAATGCATACACGATTACCTCATCAAATTTTATGGCAAACAAGTTAAGTGAAGCCAATGTTCCTCCTTTAGGTCCAAGATTGAATTGTTTCATGACTTGTACCGAACAACCCCAAATGATTCAGCAACCTTTTTCAGCCTAATAGCAGCGTCAAATGGAGATACTGACCTTGGAGGTTTGTTGTCCAGGTCCCAGAAAACAGCCACAATGTTCTGGCCAGCACTCTGAACCGAGGCAAGTGGGTCTGGAATTTTGGGGGTTTGGCTCGTGTTGAAATGGTAATGTCTAATTATTCTAAAAACTGCTGTTAAGGTTCGTATTGTTGAGGAGTCTAATCGCCTGTCATAAACATAGAATCTAACCAAATTGACCATTGTCATCCTGCAAAAAATAATCATTGAAGTTAGACATTAATAATGCAAACAAAGTGTGCCATTACTTCAACATGCAATAACATAACTGGATAATTATACTTGTCGTTAGCTAGTAAACATGTCAATCGTAAACACTGTACTGCTAATCTAATTAACTAATACTCTCCATTTCAGAAAGCAGAAGGGTTACAACTGCAATATCAAATGTGAAACCCAGTAGTTCCATATAACAAATAACTGTTATGAATACTATAACAAATATATCAGCAACTTGGCCAAGTTTTTGGTACCTGTGATCGATATGAGAACTGGCCAATAATTGTTTTCATAGAAGAGTTTTGAGGATATAAGAACTTTGAAGATGATTAAAACCAAGCTTGATCAGGACGCGGCTAATAGTCAGGAACCCATTATGACATAGTTAGATGAATATCAGGTCAACTAAAAATAAAATCATGCGGAGACATATTTGAGATCTCTGGTACATAACCTCAAACCCCTGGCTGTTTGAAAACGTATGTTGTTTAAATCTATAATAATTTAGCATTGTAATATTCTAATCCTCCCGGCATAGTAAGTGCTTTTACAACTCAAATTTTAATAACACCAATCAATTAAACAACATAGAGTGTCATATCATACAAAGCAACTTTTGACCACTAGCACTTCATTTAAACCGTGTAAAAGAGGAGCTTGGTGCCTATGCGTGTTAGATTAATAGCCTAGATACAAATGCCCCGTTTGGTTGTGGGTAGAATTTCACAGAATTTGGAATTGAAATTAACAAAGAAGACGCAAATCGAACTATAAATCAATTCAATAAAATTATAGTACCTATTTGTTTAAAGTGGGAACTTCATCGGATTGGCAGAGGCGATTGAGTTCGAGGAAGTACGTACTTTGCCTCTCCGGCGAGGTGGAGCAGCAACAATGGTGCAGATTCTATGTTTGATGAAGTTCAACAAATATTGGACCTTCGTTTTGCTCCATCTTCATTTCGTTGAATCTGCATTTTGTTGAGGAATATTAAAAATTTAGAAATAGAAGTATACTTGAAGTTCATGAAGAAGAGAACCACATGTTGTTTCCACTTGCATAAGTGGTCCTCCAGTCAACCATCAGTGACTAAGACATTCAGCAGAAGTAGGCCTTTTGTCAGGAAAAAAATCAAGTATTGGACCAATAAAATCAGCAAAATCAGCTGCATCTTGTTCACTGAACTCATATTTCTCCTTAAGCACTTTATGCAGAGGCCAAAACCACAATAGTCTGATATGCCTTAAATCCCCATGCCTGTTAAAGAATTCACAAGAGTAACGCCCACCTAAAGCTATCTGCAAAATATTGATAGAGTTGTACAGTTATAAATGAACAAACACAAATGTTATCATTAGTACATGATAGAAGTTTATAAAACAAACTACAATAAAATTACATTCATTATAACATATCCTGACAATGAAACATATTAAGCATAACAATCTTGCAGATTATATTACATTCATTACAACATATCCTGACAAATGACAATGACCCAATACCTCTAGTTTTAAAAAGTCAAACACCCATCAATAACAACAAAAAAAGAGCAAGTCTTGTGGTAGAGAATTAATATTCAAATGATCACTAATGGGAGAAAATATAATGTCTATAACTTGGCCAAATTTCAAAAACATTCATTTATTTTGGGACATCCTACAAGGGAAACCATTGCAGATTATATTACCTTCTTTTCCAGTTTATCGCCTCTGAACACAACAGGGTCATCTTCTTCTTTTCCAGTCACATAGTAACTTATGTGCCCTTTCGTGTGGCTGAAAAGAAACAAACCACATTATATTGCAATTACATTTTGAGAAAATTCCAGGCTAAAATATCTAGTTGCCTGTTATCATCATAACAAATGGTTAATGACTTAATGCCATTGCTTTTGGTGAACAAGATTGCTCTATTTTTGTAATTACTGAAGAGAGAAGTTTACACTAAAACACTAATAGTGAGAACACACATCAAACTGCATGCACGTAAGATGAATGAGATTAGACAAAGAAAACATAATATACCATTGTATGTGAAGAAAGAGTATATTGATATCAGCCCCAAGTGACAGCTTATCACCGTTTTCCACCTTATTAGTACACCCCTTCACGTTATCAATAGAACCGCCATAAACCTTAACCCCTGGAACCAACTCTTTTATCTTCTCATTGCCACCAACATGATCCCTATCACCAATTCAATATTGAAAAACAGTATATTGATTAATAAAGCATTCAGTCAACCTTGATAACAAAGGAAGATTTTGGATTGTTTAATAATTGCTAATGAATAAATAGTTCCACTTACTGGTAGGCAAAGTCTAATTTTTAAAATTATTAAGTTCCAAATCTGGTAAATGACAAATCTCCACAGGTTCACAGACATGATAACGATCATTATAAGATATCAGAATCTGTGACGCCCACTCCCAGTCTTGGCTCCAGGAGGGGTCACGTGTCGGATTTACTCATGAACACATGGTACAACAGAGATAACTAAGCAGCGGAAATTAAAAACTTTTCATTTATATATATAACAAGTTACAACAGTAAGGAAGATAACAATATAATCTATAATTAGATCGTATCTATAGCTATGCCAGTTTACTACCGAGTCTTTTCTGATAGCTTGCCCATCTAATCTGCCCTCGCTAGAGCCCTTCCCTTGCTACTTTAAAGATCACCGATACCTGACATACATGCTTTTAAAGGTCAGCTTACGCTGGTGAGTTCTAAGTATTTAAAACTTTTACCTTTCTTTGAAAGGTTACCTCAAACGTTTGGACCTAACGGTCTCTTCTTTATAAATATTTATCAGGTACAAAACATAACAGAATTATACCAAAACATTTAAACATTCAGTATTAAAATTCATTTGATACTCTAAAACATACCTTAAAACATTTGGGCCTAACGACCCCTTCTTTATAAACATTTAACAGGTATAAAGCATAACAGGATTATACCAAAACGTTTAAGTCATCAGTATTAAAAATTATTTAAAACTCTAAAATACCTTGGGCCTCCGGGACCCATCCTCTGTACAAATAATCATTACGTTAATGAAGTCATACGAAATATTATAAGCAAAAATTCTTTTTACTAAGCATTGTCTATCCTCCGGGACTACGCTTAGTCCATTCGGGCGGCCGTCGCCTCCCGCCTCCTGAGTAACCGTCATCACTCCAGTGGCTTCAATTCCACTACTTGAATTGCAATTCCCCTCAACCAGACAATCTTTGCTTAGATTAAAACTTTCTTTAAAATAAACCCAAGGGTCATTTACTTTATTCTCAAAAACTCATTTTCCTCTTTTTAAACTTTTCGTTTAAAAGTTTAACTTCTTTATTACCCGTTCATTACAATTTTCCCGAAAAGAGTTTATAACAGGTAATAACAACTTTAAAACAGTTATAAGTATTATAATATTTTCACGTATGTGTATCAACACAAAACAAGTAAAGACATCTCAAATACTTTTCAAGTAAACAGTTGAATATGTATGATTGCATGTATATCAGCCCGAAAACATTAAAAACATTTAAAACATTTAAAAGTGGGCTTATAGAACTCACCTTATTCTCTTAAGCAGTTAATTCAGACAAAGTCTCCGCAATGCCTTCCAATTAAACCTAATCGCGTATTGTATTGCGTTAATGCAAGGTTTAATATAATAAACACTTCCTATGTTTATTTTAATACTTCATTATCTTAATAATATTTTATTATTAAGTTCATTCCTTTTAAAAGGTCAAAATGACCAAAATGCCCTTTAGGCGATTATCCTTTTCTTTTGTTGATAATATGAAGACACGCATTCCTATAAGTAAACGCTCACTCCGGGATCGCCCAGTGAGGGATGCCATTTCCCAGTTGGGATTTATGCGACACCCTCGCTTTTGCCAGAACTCCCAGTGTACAGGCGTCTACCCTTCCGGTCCGCGCGAACTTCTAAATATCCGATTGACTTGGTATTTGAAATACTTTATCATTTATCCATTTTAACTACATATATACTTATTATATATATAAACATAGTTCCATGTCAAAAATCAAGTCTCCATACCCTTCGGATTATTTTATATTAAGCAATCATATTCGAAAACCCTAATTTCCCGTTATTCTCATTTCTTTATCAAAACTCATTTTCATTCAAAACTGACTTAGGGTATTATCTGTTATAACATTTTATAACATGCTTTAAAATTACAAAGCTTAGTTCATTACCGTTTGCTCGGTTTTAATTGCACAGTAGCTAGAAAACCCTAATTTTACATTAAACACTTTATATATATTTTTCAATATATATATATTTAAACATTCTTTTAACCCGATAATTACTTTATAATTATCGTTAACTTCTATATTAAATATATATATTTATATATATACATTTAATATTTAAATATAATATTCTTTTAATCAATTTTAATTAAATAAAACTGATTAATAATTATATATATTTATTCGTCTTAAATATATATTTATATCATTTATCTCGTTTTATTATATAAACTTTAACTTAACAATAATATTTGTAATAATAACAAATATATAACGTGATTACCTTCTCGACGGGTCGTGAAACGAGTCCAATATAACCCAATAATTTTAAATAAACGAATAGTCCTTCCCGGCTAGTTTCTCGCCACGAGCATTTCCCCGTTGTCGGTTGGACCTTGTTACGCCACCGAAAACTCTACCGAACTTAACCGGGTTTAACTTGACGTCTCCTTTTCTGATTCGAATCGCGGCCACCATTGTTCACCGTTAACAACCGCCAATCACCGCTACCACTCACCACCATCCCGGGTGTTCACCGTTGTCGTCGTTGTCACCCGTCGTCAACCGAGCGTCACCGAATCTCAACCGAAAGAGAGAACGGTGATGTCGGGTTTTACCGATACCGGGTTTATTCGTGACACTCTCGTTTCTGGCTTATATAAAACTACCACTTCCGTTACCTTCCATCATCGACCGTTAACCACCAGTTCTGCCGGCATCATGTTGCTGTTCCGGCGGTTCATCGCCGGTGCTTTGAACGGAGAAGGGAGGGTCGCCGTGACATCCCTCGGAAAAACGAGAGTGGAGGCTGCGAGCTGCTGGGTTTTGTTGGCCGGAATCGAGCGGAGGGAGGAACTGGGGTGGTCTGGTCGGAGTAACGCCGGTAGGGAGAGGAGGAGGTCGGAGATGGGGCTGCTGGGTCCGTCGGGTTTGTGGCACTGTGCTGTCGCCGAGTGAAAACAGATCACGGGCAAGAAGGTCGCCGGTCGAGAATCATGTGGCGTCGACATCGGAGAAGGAGACCAGGCGGAGGTCGCCGTGGCTGCGTCGGCCGGGAAATGAAAACGGAGAGAGGGAGAGGGAGCTTCGCCGGAGGAAACCGACTTTGATCGGAAAAGCGAGGGGGAAGACCGGCTCTCTTTCTCTCTCTAATTTCTTTCTGATTCTTTTGTCGTTTTCCTTTTCAATTGAATTCAATTTGATGTGTTTGAAATTTGTATGTATACGTAGGTATTTATACTACAAGTCAATTACACTTACAATCCGCACGTACCTACCTGACTCATGATTTTAATTGTTGAATCATCTCAAATTTTGGACACATATTAGGGTGGGGGGAGTGGGTCGGCAAACCACACTCGGCAAACCCCCTCCATTCGGCAAACCTTCGGCAAACCACTCCCCCCTCCATCGGCAAAAAAAAAATCGGCAAACTCCACATAAATTCGGCGAAAATTTACCGATGGTTGCCGAACCCATTCGACCGTTTTTTTCGACCGTTGGCCCTCCAACGGCTAGTAGCCAACGGCTACTAGCCTTTCCTTTTTTTTTAAACCCTCCAAATCTCCTATAAAAACCCCACTTCTCAACCAAAATTTTCACCTTTCTTCTATTCTTCTATTCTCTCTTTCAATTTTCATTCAAAATTCATGGAGTCCTCATCACGAAAAAAGAAGTCCCCCGCCACCACCAAGAAGAAATACCGACCGAATGTGCGTCGTGACACCGATCAACCACCTACGGATGAAAAACGTCGAGTCGCGGCAAGGTGGGGTTGGGTTTGTAATTTTTAGTTTGTAACGTAGTTTTTTAGGACTTGGTAATTTTTTTTAAAACTTTATTTTATTTTTTTAGGAACTTGTAATGTGTTTTTAATGGAATGGACATTTTTTATTTTCATTAACTTTGTTAATTTGTTAATTAAGCTAAATATTAAAAAAAAAATAAAAAAAATCGGCAAACCCCAACAATCTACAAACCACTCCCACCTATTCTACAACCAATTCTACAAATTTCTTCTCTCTCCTAATGTCACTCTTCTATTGGTTCTTGTTTTTGCCTAAACATTTCAATCTACAACCACTCCCCCCACCCTTAGAATGAGAAGTAATGAACAAGCAAAAGAATATTTTGTGATGATATTAATAAGTAGGTATTATACCTATAATCTGACCCGTTCAATAGTTTAATATTTTGTAAACGGTGTATAAAAATTCTCGAACATCTAAAATATTACGGGAGTTCACTAAATTTAATTACTATATTTTTCGGTTGTAACGCAAATCGGTGAACGTTACGCGGTAGAAAGCGTGTCTAATCATTGTTGCGGTCTCGGCCGTTTGACAGACCGAATACGTCTTTTTGACCGAAATTCTTCATAAATATTATAATAATTATTTATACTTTGCCGAGGTGTTATAATCATCTCGAACGACTAACCTAATTAATTCCGGTTATTATCACGTAACAACATCGATTACTGATTTCATCGTTTTTCGTGCCGAACGTCGCAAATATATTTTATAATGATTATAAATCAAGTATTTAGCAATACCTGATATTTTACTTTTGCCTCGGTGTTAATTTAGTGACGTTCGTGCCTTAATTACGGTTATTACAAACCGGACCTAAATCACTATTTTGCGTTTTCCCGCTTCGTTATAACTCGGATTTCAGATCCGTCTGCGCCCACGATCTTTATTTGTCGTTATCTACCATATTCTATAAATTCGTCTTTTGACGTTTCCTCGAATGTCGTGCCGAATATTTATACGTGAATTGTGACGTTTCTCTATTATACGTATATATTACTTCATATATATATTTTAGCTACTTAACAAATATAGCACATATATATATCTTAAGTCATGAAATTCTGGGGTGTTACAGAATCATATAATCAGTTTTTTAAAGATAGAGATACTCTTAATTACATTGATGTCAATAATAAAAATTCTCTCAACTATCCAAATTTGATAAGGTGGCCCTAAATTATCACTACTTGAGAATCATAATCAGATTACCCAAAGTCAAAATTGAAGAATGTGTGTATCTAAATGGATAACCAAACACCAAAACCCTCACTATAACTTTATTCTCAACATATGTAGCATCAACAATCAATTGATTGACCTAATTTAGCTCAATCAGTCACAGAAATTTCGATTCCGGATTACAAAATGACGAACTAACTATATATCAACAGGATTTCGAATGAAATAAAGTAAAATATGTATAGGAAATTTACCTTCTTAGTCAAACCAGAGTTGTTTAAGCCAGACCTAAACACAGAACTGAATCCTATACAGAGAGGTAGCATAAGGGAGATTGAAGAAATCGAGTAAAGGCACCATTGTTGCTGCTCTTCAAACCCTAAATTCTTCAAAACAGCCGCCAAATCGTTTATTAAAACAATTGGTAATTACAAAGCAGTTCATTACTTTGTATTAATGTTAGTCGCTCATCACTGAAACACTGTTTGTGAAGACTGAGAGAACGATGACCGTAAATTGCCTTCAAAATCGAACCGTTTGTGTAGACTGAGATGCTGCTACTGTAGATGATGATGGAGACACAGATGCAGACGCAGTTGATTTGTCAAGATGAAGGAGGCGTTTTAGCGTTGTTAGCGTACCAGATTCTTATGTCGAGATGGAGATGGAATTAGGAATTAGGGCGTACGAAGATGGAGATGGAGGTGAGGGCTTCACGAAATTAGGACAAAATTCTTGGAGATGAAATTAGGGCGCAGGAAGATGAAGATGGGGATGAAAATGAGGGCTTCACGAAGTTGGGGCAAAATTAGGGCAAAAAGAGTAAAAAGAGTAATGGAGGTGATAGAAAGCGGGAATGAAAATTTAGACAAAAAATTGGAGGGAAAATAAAAATATAAGATGACACTTTGTGGATGACGCGCACATTTTTAAATGTACTCAGTGTTTTTCTTATTTTATTATATGACAGAAATTTTTTACGCTTAAAAATGCGCGTCATCCGCCCTTAGAATTTTTCAAATTACGACAGAGTTTTAATGACACGCGTTTTTACGCGTCATAAACTAGCGAGCGTCATCGTACGCGCGTCAAGAAAGGCCCTATGTCTAGTAGTTATCTAAACTAATGTTTGCATTTCTGCGTAGTTTATATCATTCTATACATTTATGCATAGTTTATTATTTCACTTGAGCTTGCTCAGAATAAGAATTTCTTCAAGCATTACAAATAAACCAACCCTTTTGTTTGTATTTCTTTTTCCTATATTTAGACAACAAATCTAATTAGCTTCATTTCACAATTCTAAAACCAACTTACATGACATGATTTCTTTTTATTCACCATAATTACACATTCATTGTTCCTTATACACTGATTTTTTTTTCCATGTCTTCCATGGGTATTCTATGAAGGGAAAGCAGCTATCATCTCAGCATAGGAATTTGATAATCTAAAAGAAAACCTGATGTGAGAAGCAGTGGCGGATCTAGAACATTTTATTAGCGGGGGCAAGAAATGAGTTAGTTAAAACAGGTCTGTGTGGACGGTGTTCCCGCAGTCCGCACAATGTCATGCTAGCCATCCTTGCATTTTCACATTTCTTCTTCTACATTGTTTGATCCTCCCATCCCAATGCATTTTTTCCGGATACGTCAACATCGTTTTGATCACGGCGAGAAATGAGAGAATCAAATCCTTACGCAAAATCGAATATCTAGTACTCTTGTTATACATCTACTAATCTATTATAATATTTTTTTATTAATTAACTAGAAAAACGACATGCGCGTGTTGTGATACGGTAAATCGCCTTTGAAAAGTATATAAAATAAATGTCATTACCCGAGCGTTGCGATGATAATGTTGTGGATACACAAAACAGTTGTATTCCTAAAGCACAACATAAAAAAGTGCAAATACAAAAGACCACGCAATGACATTAAACTAAAATAATAGAGAAAACTAAAAAATAATATGTAAGTACAGCAATATGAAACTATAACGAACGAAACTTAAAAAAAAATGACAAGACAACTTCTCGAATTGCCATTTGAAAATATTCGATTCGTATGCATTATGAGTGCTAAATTTTTAGTGCTAAACTTTTCAGAAACTAAAACTTGTAATTATATATATAACAATAAAATTTCATAGATTAATAGTATTCTTTAGGTTTCTATTACTTTCAACAAGCTTTTCATATTTTAACTTTGAACACCACAATTTAGTTTAGGTTCTTTTTGTTTGGCCACCAAAATTTAGTTTAGGTTTTATTTTTGGCCACAAACTTTTGGCATTTTAACTTTGGCCATCTAAAGTTTAGTGTTTTAAACTTTGACCATAAAGTTTAGGGTTTTTTACTTTGCCCTCTTGGTAAGAACCAGATATCAATCCGTGGACGCTCAACAGTCTCCCAATAACGAATCGCTGCTAATATTTAACCGATAAAATTAATATGGTGAACTAATATTAAAAACTAAGTAATTTAACCAAAACCGAGAAAACGGTTAAAAATCGGATAACACGATGGAAAATCAGAGAAATGAATGTATCATCTATACTAGAAGCCTCTAGAATCACTAAGACCTTTGGAATGACTATTACCATGAACGCTATCGCCTAATTTTGAAAATCTAACTATCTAGGACTATAGACACATCTCGATAATCAAGAAATCCTAAATTACGCGTGGATATCACACTACAAGAAATTACACTATTCCCGACTACATTTTAAATACCTTTCTCGACAACATGTCGTCGCTAAAAGTATTCCCGACTACATGTCGTCGGGAAAAGGTTGTCGGGAAAAACTCGTCGCTGAAAGCCAAAAAAGTCGTCGGGAAAAAGTCATCGGGAAAAGTTCTACTTTTCCCGACTACATGTCGTCGGTAAAAGTCAATTTTATTAAAAAAATAAAAAATAATTATTTACTTTTCCCGACTACATGTTGTCGGTAAAAGTCAATTTTATTAAAAAAATAAAAACTAATTTTTTACTTTTCCCGACGACTTGTAGTCGGGAATAGTCAAGTTTTTTTTTCCTAAAAGCTGCTGCTTTTTTTTAAAAACCTGCTATTACGCACCTGTATATTTGTTATAAAACCTGCTATAATAATAACCTGGATTTGATACCATAAAATTAAACATTCTACAATTGTCGGAAGATGTCTAAAACATAAATAATACATGTTTAGGTTTGAAACAACGTGGATCAACATACAAAAACCAAAAACAACCTACGCCTACTCGTCTCCATCATCGTCTCCATCATCGTCTTCGTTATTGTTCTGGTTGCTTTGAGATGGCACTGTTGGGAAATTCATACCCGGGTTCATAGCACGCATTTGTTCAAAAAATTGGCTCATTCGTGCATCTACTTGGGCATTAACATCTTGATGATAAGAATTTGCTTCTTGTGAAGCAAATGATGACGAAGAAGGCATTTCGGGTGCCGCGTACCCAACCGTTCCAAAACTAAAGAGGTGTTCATCTTAATTCAATGTCAAATCAGTATTGTAACACCTAAGTAACAAAAAAATCATGCTCAACATTCATAAAAAAACATCACAAATGAGTCCTAAAAAACAGTCCTAAAATCATAAATTAGTCCTAAAAAACGTGACCTAGATCATGAATGCTTGAACAAGAATAAACTAACCTTGATCAGGAATGTTTGAACACACAATCTTTCTGATAAAATTACCCAGCAACATGTTCGTAAAGAAGAAACGGAGATGAATAAAAGCATTAGCACTATGAAAATCAAAGGTTTACACTAAAATAATAAAGAAAATTTGATCATACCTCAAAATCGCCATAAATCGCCCAAAACGCGCTGTGCTCTGCCCTCTTCCGTGATATGCGAAGAAACAGCGTCTGTTAGGGTTTTATTCGAGGAAGACTTTTGCCGACTACATGTTGTCGGCAAAAGTCCAGACGTAGTCGGGAAAAACCAAACAAAACGACGTCGTCCTTTTAAATGAAATAAATAAAAAAAATTAAAGTAGTTTTGCCGACAACATGTAGTCGGGAAAAGCCGAAATTTTTGGCGGTCGTTTTTCGTGAACCCGCTTATTTCTTTGATGAATAAAAAAATAGAAATTTATTTTTTATGCCCTTTTTCCCGACTACATGTCGTCGGGAAAGGCCTAGCGGGAATTTTTTTTTTGGCGGGCCACATTTGTCGACGACTTGTCTTCGACGATGATAGCAAAAAAATTAAAAAATTAAAAAATTAATTCAAGGGCTTTCCCGACTACATGTTGTCGGGAAAAGTGAAGTATTAGCGACTACATTTGTAGTCGGGAAAAGTGTAGTCGGGAAAGGTCAATTTTCTTGTAGTGGATCAAACTGTTCGTAACTGTCGAATGGAAAAGTTACTCCGGTCTATGTATACTAATCCTACATGAAATGGGTAACTACGCGAGAGGTCTCTCTATGCAACACCTAAGACATGCCATCCTTGCATTTTCACATTTCTTCTTCTACATTGTTTGATCCTCCCATCCCAATGCATTTTTTCCGGATACGTCAACATCGTTTTGATCACGGCGAGAAATGAGAGAATCAAATCCTTACGCAAAATCGAATATCTAGTACTCTTGTTATACATCTACTAATCTATTATAATATTTTTTTATTAATTAACTAGAAAAACGACATGCGCGTGTTGTGATACGGTAAATCGCCTTTGAAAAGTATATAAAATAAATGTCATTACCCGAGCGTTGCGATGATAATGTTGTGGATACACAAAACAGTTGTATTCCTAAAGCACAACATAAAAAAGTGCAAATACAAAAGACCACGCAATGACATTAAACTAAAATAATAGAGAAAACTAAAAAATAATATGTAAGTACAGCAATATGAAACTATAACGAACGAAACTTAAAAAAAAAATGACAAGAGAACTTCTCGAATTGCCATTTGAAAATATTCGATTCGTATGCATTATGAGTGCTAAATTTTTAGTGCTAAACTTTTCAGAAACTAAAACTTGTAATTATATATATAACAATAAAATTTCATAGATTAATAGTATTCTTTAGGTTTCTATTACTTTCAACAAGCTTTTCATATTTTAACTTTGAACACCACAATTTAGTTTAGGTTCTTTTTGTTTGGCCACCAAAATTTAGTTTAGGTTTTATTTTTGGCCACAAACTTTTGGCATTTTAACTTTGGCCATCTAAAGTTTAGTGTTTTAAACTTTGACCATAAAGTTTAGGGTTTTTTACTTTGGCCTCTTGGTAAGAACCAGATATCAATCCGTGGACGCTCAACAGTCTCCCAATAACGAATCGCTGCAAATATTTAACCGATAAAATTAATATGGTGAACTAATATTAAAAACTAAGTAATTTAACCAAAACCGAGAAAACGGTTAAAAATCGGATAACACGATGGAAAATCAGAGAAATGAATGTATCATCTATACTAGAAGCCTCTAGAATCACTAAGACCTTTGGAATGACTATTACCATGAACGCTATCGCCTAATTTTGAAAATCTAACTATCTAGGACTATAGACACATCTCGATAATCAAGAAATCCTAAATTACGCGTGGATATGATCAAACTGTTCGTAACTGTCGAATGGAAAAGTTACTCCGGTCTATGTATACTAATCCTACATGAAATGGGTAACTACGCGAGAGGTCTCTCTATGCAACACCTAAGACATGCCATGATGAAGATTTAAAATGCTTATGACCTACAAATCGGCTAACACGAATAAATAAGCTCGAAACTCACGGTCGAGACGAATCTAACCTATTAAACAATGCCAACAAGCATCTTGCAAGTGAAAAGGTCTGGTCTAACCTAATCCACAAGGATAATCACTAAATCAACCCCTAATAATCAACAAATCATCAAGAAGGAGGTCTCTTAGCAAGCATTAACCGTTGACCGATAAAAGTCAAAGTAGTCAACAATGGATAAAGTAACTAACTTAGGAAATTCTACCAAGCATGATAATTAATCCACATGATTCATCAATAATAGAAACCATATCAGCAAGCATATACACTAAAACAAACCTAATTCAATGCTAAACCAACAAGTAGGAGGTCTCCTATCAAGCATTAACCCGTTTGACTCGTTAAAGTCAACCGAATAACAAACGATTAAATTAACCAACTTTAGTAGTTCTACTTAGCATTGGCAATTAATCCACATGATTTATCATTAATCAAAGCCAAATTAGTACACTTAATCAACATAAACAAATTAAAATTATTATCGAGCAATTATCACAAGTTCAAAGCAAAAGTTAACCAAATAGTCAAAAAGGTTCTAGATTTTTCATCATCTAGGTGATACAATGATAGTCAGGAAACATGGTATAGAACACTAAAAATGCAATCTTGAAGCTAACCATCATCACCAAACACAAAGCAATTGAAAAAAAAGAGATGAAATACAAACCGAAATAGGCTCCAAATCTTTATTTTTTTAATCTCCAAAGCCTTGATCTTTGACCTCCTCCTTTGATCTCCGAAGTTTTTAATGGTGGAAAATAAAAAAAAATATATGGAAAAAATAAAAAGAACCGAAAATGGGACTGTTCGAGGGTTTTTTACGGCTGGGAAAAAATAATCCCCTTAAGGCTATCCGTAATGGAGCGTTATAACCCCCCAAAATCTTAACATAGCGCCCCTTATGGTGCCCTCCTCCACTCCCCCCCCCCCCCAGGCGCCATCCTGGGATTTTGATGCACAAGCATCATATACATGCCCCCCCCCTCTTGATTTTCCCGCTTTTCTTTTCAGTGGTCAGTTTAGTTTTTTTTTAAATACCATATAACCCCTCAAACCATTACACCCATTTTTCCTATAACCCCCCATGCTGACTCATCCGTCACATGGCGGATAACCTCCCATCTTAATCCCAAATCACTACGAATAGCCTAAATGCGGCTTATCTCTCTCAAACGCTCCACTCCACGAATTTAGGATCTGAATTCTTTCTCTGCGCTCTGGGCTCCTCTCTAGTGCTGCTGGGCTACTTGCTTCTAATTGCAGTTGGGCTGCTGCATGTGAATTAGGCCGCTGGGCCGACTCTTGTTTGTTTGCAACTGGGCCGAGAGAGACTGATACAACCCATGACACTGTTGACCCAACCCAGAAGATCCGACCCATTTCTGATCCAGATAGCGACCCAAAAGCAGTCAACAAGACCACCGGATAAAAGGGTTGAACCCTTCAAAGTTCCCACGTCTTTGTTTGCATGCATAAGTAGTTAGGAAGTTTAGAAAGTGGTGCCACTACTATCTCTGCATTTTCCCATACTTAGCTTAAAGTTAGGACCCATGTTTAGTCATTTTCAATTCCTATAAATTGTAAGTCTTTCGTTTAAAGAAATCAGAGAAAAATTGTTCCAAACTTTGTGAGTTTATCTTTATTTTTATTTGGAGCTTTACCCCCTCTAAGGGTATATATCATTTGGTGCAGGGGCGGACCTACCCTATGGGTAGGGGTAGCCCCCGCGACCCCTGAACCGTTAACGCGAAGAAGGAAATTTTTTCAGGGTTTTACGTTTTTGGTATTTTGCGACCCCTGGAACGAATTTTTCGCGACCCCTGGAAGAAACTTTATGGTTTTTACCTAAAAATATGATCAAAAGCCCCTTGAAAATATGATCAAAAGCCCGTTAATTACCTAAAAAAAAATTTCGGGGGCCCTGCCCCCGAACCCCCATTACTCCTCGCTACCCCTGATTTTCTTTCCTAGATCCGCCCCTGATTTGGTGCTTTCATTCCCGACCTCTTCCTCATGGCCCCTCGCAAGGAATCATCCGCCTCCAACTCCGATGACACCACCCAAGCTCTTCTCGACCGTCTCGATGCTAATTCCGCCTCCATCACCAATCACTTCCGGGAACTCAATACCACCCTCACCACCTCCCTAACCGCCCTCGCCAACGCCATGGCCACCCTCCCCACCGCCGTCGCCAGCCTCTTGCCCCAAGCCAACCCGGCTCCGACGACTACAACTCCACCGCCAACTACAACCCTCCGTCCTCCTAAAATTCATCTTCCTAACTTTGATGGCTCGAACCCAATGGATTGGATTTTTCAAGCCAACAATTATTTCGACTTTTATTCCATTTCGCCAAACCAACGCCTCGCCCTCGCCCAATTCTACTTCACCAGCGAAGCCCTTAGTTGGTTTAAGTACCTCTCTAAAAACGGCCTCCTCACCACGTGGTCGGAATTTTCCCGTGCGCTCGAGCTCCGTTTCGGTCCCTCTACTTATGAAAACCATCAAGCCTCGTTGTTTAAGCTCACCCAATCCACCTCGGTTACCGCTTATGTAGCGGAATTTGAACGTCTTAGTAACTTTGTTGTCGGCTTACCCGCCAATGCCCTCCTCAATTGCTTCATTTCCGGTCTCCGCGCCGATATTCAAAGTGAACTTTCACTTCTCAAGCCATTGTCTTTTGCGCAAGCTGTGGGTCTTGCCAAGCTTGTGGAAGAAAAAAATGCATCTAATTTGGTTACCTCTTCAACATCGACTGTGTTGTCCAGCCCCACACCTACTATTGCAACACCACTACCATCCCTTCCAGCCCTGTTACCCTCGCCATCTCCTGCTGCACAGCCACTACCCACTGCCCGCCTGTCATCGGACCAACTACAACAACGCCGAACCGCCGGGCTATGTTTTCGTTGCCCCGCGAAATATACTCCGGGTCACCGATGCAACCCTCCACAATTTTTGCTCATCGCTGACAACTTGACTGATGTTCCTGCGATGCCTCATGTGGATATGCTTCCCGATGACCCTGTGATTCCACATTTTCTTAGCCTCACTCCCGCCCTTTTTCTCGGTTTAGCCCCTGCAACTTCTATGCGTCTCACCGGGGCAATCCACAACCACCCGGTGAGCATTTTAGTAGACTCCGGTAGCACTCATAACCTCATTCAACCCCATGTCGCATCTCTCTTGCGCCTCACTGTCCACCCCACTCCGCCGTTTCCCGTTTTTGTTGGCAATGGTGAGCCGCTCCAATGTACCGGTTATTGTCCAGATGTGCCGGTGATTCTGAATAAAGCCTCCATTCTGGTTCCCTTGTTCCTCTTAGCATTCAAGGGATGCGAACTTATTTTGGGGTTTGATTGGTTGCGCTCCTTAGGTCCGCTCACGGCTGATTTTTCTGTGCCTTCACTCACCTTCCGACACCGCGAAGTTCCGGTCACTTTAACCGGTATTTCACCACCTGCTAAAAGTGTCTCACCAGGTGTTACAATCATTGACCTTGAGGACAAGGTCTCTTCTCAAGGGCAGAGTATTGATACAACCCATGACACTGTTGACCCAACCCAGAAGATCCGACCCATTTCTGATCCAGATAGCGACCCAAAAGCAGTCAACAAGACCACCGGATAAAAGGGTTGAACCCTTCAAAGTTCCCACGTCTTTGTTTGCATGCATAAGTAGTTAGGAAGTTTAGAAAGTGGTGCCACTACTATCTCTGCATTTTCCCATACTTAGCTTAAAGTTAGGACCCATGTTTAGTCATTTTCAATTCCTATAAATTGTAAGTCTTTCGTTTAAAGAAATCAGAGAAAAATTGTTCCAAACTTTGTGAGTTTATCTTTATTTTTATTTGGAGCTTTACCCCCTCTAAGGGTATATATCAGGGACACATAATGGAAATAGGGAATGGGGATGTAGTGTTGGCGGCTGCACTTGTGTTTTTTTTTTTATTAAAAAAATTCAATATTTAAACTTTTTAAATTTTTAAATGTTTTTAATATTTTGCACACTTCACATCCGCAGTGTGCTCGGCTTTCTTTCAAAATTCATACGAGCCTTTTAACCACCTAAAATTTACATTTGAAAATGATAAATATCACATTCTAAAAATTTCTCAATTAAAAATCATTTAAATATGAAAATTTTATATATTTATCAAAATATTAATAAAATAATCTAATTTTTCACATTTAAAGCATATAAGCGTCAAATCCAATTTTTTTTCATATTTAAAAAGCACTTAAATGAGAGAATTTATTTATTTAATTTATGTACAAGATGCAACGTATCAAATATCCCCACATTATGGGTGAGTATATCCTCGTCACCCGAGACGCTCACGCCTCCACGATACACATCGATCTCCAACGACATCGTCAACGAAGGGAAGGACCCATCAGAACCATGAATTGGCTAGCTAGATGACTATTGAAGATAACTTTCTTTCATTTATTTTCTATCTTTCGACACACGACGTCAGTCTACCTTGGGAATCTACGTATGGCATAACTCATGTCCTTGAGGTCATTATATTCTTGTCACACCCTGTAAGATTTGTGTCGGGATGCGAAAAAGGTTATCACAGTCAAGGTTACGAACGTACTCTGGATGGTTCAACAACTAGAGCCGTTTTGGAAATTGTTAAATTGTTGGAGTAAATAGGAGTTTTTCCAATATCATTACGCAGCAGATTAATTGTAATGAGAAAAGTAAGTAGTTTTAAGTTTACAACACATAAGTTTCAAAAGATTTTTAGGACATGACACCGTTAGGCGTTATGTCAGGAAAATCTCCAAAGGCTAAACCATACTCCAGAAACAAATGAAAAGTCCTAAGATGCAAAGGCAGGAAACAAGCAAGCGGGTCCGATGCATGCACATCAGTTAAGTTAAAGTACCTGAGAATTCATACGAGAAAACGGTCAACAAATAATTGTTGGTGAGTTTCACAGGTTTAAAGTGCTAGCAGTTAAAGGTTGAATAAAAATAGTAATTGAAAACAGTTCATGTTAATAATTGATAATATTCGATAAGACTAGTTGATAATGTTACCATGTACCCTGAATACCGAAACTGACTGTTTACCCACTCTTGGTACCTATAGTCCGGTTGGTACCGCATAGATATGACATAACAATTTGTACTCTTTGACAAAAGACGGAGTCACGATTGGAGCTACCAATCAGAGTAGGGGCGTTAACCCAATAGATCTATTCAAACGTTACCGTTTGCAAATGATAATTAATCGGATTCAGTTAATAGTGGGGTTTGGGTTATAGCATGAATGAACATGTGATAACAAGTGTGGACAATGGAAAAGTACATGAAACAGTTATGATAACAAGGTCTAATTGTCTAACATGGAAAAATGTATGTATGAATTCTCCCCCAAAGATAAAATAGTTAAAGGAAAAAAGGGGCCGTGAAAACTCACATGATTCAGAAACGGTAGTCAGAAATGTGATCAACGAAAAATGCAAGCCTAGATAATTAGAAGACATGCAATGAAATAAGTAATTGGGTTGACATTAATGTCACTCCAATTAGGTAGGTCAAGTCTTGACGTCATGGTAGCCTTAGGGTTAAGTGATTTGAAAAGTCAAGGGAATATATCTGGTTAGTTAGTTATTTATTTGGAAATAATGTAAAATATATATTTTTAATTAAATAAAATATATAAAAATTCCCAAATAATATTTAAAGATGGTAAATATTTATAGAAATAAATATTAAGTCAAAATGAGGATTTTTATATGAAAATTGGTTATTTTGATAAATTAGCAAAAACCGGGCGATTTCGCGGTAACCGCCGATTACACGATATTTATCCGTTTAAGTTAGAAATCAATCAAGTTCAATAAAATATGATTATTTTCTGTCCAAAATGTGTGGATAATTATTTTACGTGTTGGTTTGCATTAGTTTGCCGGTTTTGTGTATTTAGTGTCGGTTTTGTCGTTTTGGTCCCATTTGCCCGTTAAATGACACTGTTAGGTTCCTAAATTTCACCATAAGCATTTGTAAACATGTTTTCATCATTAAAATAACCCTATGAGTTCATTTGGACCAGATTTGGGTTTCTTTACAAAAATGGTGTTTCCGGGCCCGTCGGTTGTCGGTTTTAGTCCCGGTTTGTGCCCAAATTCAAGTAATTTATAAAGGGATCTTTTGGCCATGTCTTAGGTTCACTTTAAACATCACAACCTACTGTTTAAAAGTCCATACTTTCTGGTCAAAACGGATCTATAGCTAAAGGCACTTTTTAGGGTTTTTAAAGTGTACTTTTGTATGTAAAAGTTTGCTATGGTGAGTTTAAGCACTAGTAACTTTTCTAAAGTCCAAGATATCATATTTTGACTATAATAGGAGTCTAAAAACGTGTCATAGGCATCAAGGAGTCCAAAATTACAAGATCTACACATAACACATGATAAATACAAAGTTATTGTCTAAAAATGCAAACTAAGCAAATACTTGTGTAAAAGTCTAACTAAACTAAATCTTGAACATAATAATGCAAGTAAATATTATCATAAGTTTCTAGTAGGTAAATATATGGAGGAACATGAAGTTAAATACAAGTAAGTAAGCTTTTATGGGGTAAAATGATGTTTAGACAACAATGTGAGTCAAGACTTGCAAATGGAGTGATCTAGTTATGAAAGAATACTAGTAATGCTTGCTAGAACAAGATTTAAATATGAAAAGTGAAGGTGAAACCTTGTTAGGAGATGAGAAAGGCCAAAAATGATGATGATGAGGGTTGTTCTTGAGTGTTCTTGCTTCCTAGTATCATGAATCATCAAGAATATGAGTGTTTACTCAAGAAATATAGAGAGAGAGTAGAGAGAGATAGACTTACGGTTTTGGAAAGGAGAGAGGGATGAGAGGAGTGTTCTCTTGGAAATGGAAGCAACAAATGAAAGGCTAGGTTGTAAAGGTGAATATATGTGAGAGTGTAAATGAAAAGGGAAATGTTTGGTTAGGTGTTGGTGGTGGGTTTCAGTTCCAAATAAACCGAGAGGGAGAGAGATCCAAGAGAGGTAGAGAGATGGAGAGAATGAGAGGGTTTGTGTCTTGGTTTGTAGATAACTATCTAGTAGAATGAGGGTTAATAAAAGTCTAAGTATAAATGTGTGTGTATTGTGCATGGGCCGAAAAGAAGAAGAAAAAGGGACTCGGGTTCTAGCCCTTTGTTTGGCCGGTTCACAAGAGCTCCAAGAAGTTCAAGGGAGCTTGATTACTTGTGTTAAGTGGGTGCTAAAAGGAGTCCAATGCAGATTTTCTTTGAGAGGGAAAGTGGAGACCAAATGGGAGGGAAACCATTAACCTTTGGTTAATAGGTTTGGCATATCTTGAGACAACATTCTCCTATGTTGTCAAAGTGGCTATAGGTGTGTAAGGGTGATGTTGGAAGTTGAATTGATGGGGAAAAGGGAGTCAACTTCTAGTACATGTAACTAACTAAATAAACTAAATGGTAAGGATGGTGGTTTGGTTTGGTTTCAGCCGAACAAGGAAGAAAGAGGGAGGTCACGGGTTCGACCACGTGGCCGGCCGGGTCAAGGAGAAAACGAGGGGGACGGGTCGCGAAGGAGAGAGGAGAATAGGAAGGAAAAAGGTGACGGGTCAAATACTACGCGGAACGGATAAAATAAATAAACGAATCGAGTGTAACGAAACATTTTATAAAAAATAGTTATCCACGACGTTTAGAAATTATAAAATGATAACTTAGGTGGACTCAAAATATTACAAAGGTTTATATTTTGAAAAACTTACGTTGCATGTATAAATATATAACATGCATGCAAATACAATTGTCGTGAACGTTAATAAAGTTTAATAAAATGTTTTGGTCGTAGAATATATTGAGGTTTATGTGGGGAATGGATCACAAGTCTCGTGTCGTTGTCATTGTCTAAACACGTTGTTATTTAACATGAAATTGTTTTTATAAGTTATATATATGAAGTGTGTGTCATAAAATGACAAATGTTGATAAAAGGTAAATCAAAGTTTAATGGTTTAAATGAACGTATAATGAAAATGAAAATAATGATAAACTCCAAAATGATGGGATCATGTTTAACGTTTACCACATAGTTTGGTAAATTTGATAAATGAATTCAGTTAGTCGCTTTATTATTGAAGTTCCAGCGACCATTTCGTGCAAAGAAGTCATCATGTTCAATTATTGTTTACAACATGAGTTAAGGCTACGTCAAGGCTATTTTCCTATTGTAAATGGCACGTTGCAAGTAAACAGTTACGTAACGCAGTTAACACCTAAGTATATATTATCGGTTTAAGTCCTTGGAAACTTACGGGTTGTCACAATTCTGTTAACCTCTCGATCCGATACTCTTTTTAATGACATATCTACGGATATATATTGCCTCTTTTTCATATTCGATCATATCCTCTAAACCGACAATTTTTGTGGATAAATCCCATAACAACTTCTCATGTTCATTTACAATATCTGACAACATGTCAATCACCGTTCATGACATCACTAAGATTCGAACCCTAAATAGTGACGAAGAACACATTTTTTATGTATTGAAGATGTGGTGGGTACGTTGCGATTCACCTTATATATAAACACCCCCACTACATCAAACGTATGTTTGAGCAAGCTTTAGAGAAATGGCAAGTACTAATTCATTACCACTCTTAACTCTTACATCCTTATTGGACGTTAGGTCGTGCATATACATGCATGTACTTCTTAGAGCAGACTACTACTTGGTGGAGACCTATCAACCTTCAATGAATCTTTCATCACCTCGGTGTGACCACACCCTATCTCTCTGATTATTCATGTCTAATTTGCTTCCATCACTCTTGAGTGAGCGCCTCGAGAATTCTTTTCAAAAGCATCTCAGCCTTGTATCTGGACACTTGTGCCTTTGATTTGCGCATTTCTATGTCTGCGGCCGTAGTCTTCCTTGTACGATCCGTATGATCCCTGATTAAAATTTGACTTTTTAATCGTATCGCTATTTTATCTTCGGCATGTTCCGTCAACACTCAGCTTGTGGAGACCACGTTGGGAATACCAATTGTATAAATGCTACACGAATGATGTTCAACGCTTAAATTTTGGGACGGAATTTATTTAACAACGAGATAATGTAACTACTATAAAATTTGACTTTTGCTTATCCGTTAGTTAATCTAGTTTAACTAAGATTATTTTTAGGCCACAAATGGTTCACAAGACACAAGGTAAGTTTTGTTTTTAAGAACTAATAATAAACTTTCAATATAAAGGTTTAGACTCAAAGTCATTGTTACACACATTAAGATTAGTTTATAAGTTCATGGTATCAGCCCACCAATGGTTTGTTTTCCCCAAGTGAGTATAAGGTTTAACCAAGCATGGCTCTAAGGATTTGCACATTCAAAAATCTAGAGTTCATAGCCAAAAATAAACAAGTTTGATAGGTGCTGAAGTCTTACAATCTTGATTTGAAATACCAAAAACTATGGAATTTAAGAAGGAAAGTGGCTCTAAAACCGAAAATAAGAGAGAAGATGTAAGAATTTAGCTAGTTGGAGGTGATGAGGATGCTGGTATTTATAGATTCAAATTGCATGGAGTGGCTCGATCCGCTGTCTATGTGACACACCCCATGTCTGTCAAAAGATATCTCGGATCTTGCAAGTACAATACACGAGGTGTGTCTATGTACACATGGGGCGCGTTGTTAGAGGGAGCACGACATGTGGTCAAACTTGGCATGTGGCATTTTGTCAGAATGCCACGTTAGCTTCAAAGTCAACTGTTGAGTTTGTCTTTTCTGGAGGGGGCACGACTCGTGTCCGGTCCAAAATCTTGAAGTCTTCAGTTCTTCTTTATTTTCTTGCATAATTGACTTTTTTGTGATTTTGCCTAAGATCAAACCAAAACTAAATATGAAACAATATTAAAATGTTTTATAAATAATAAAACAGAAAATGATCAACAAGTGAAGAATATTAGATATAAAACATGTATACTTTTGTGCATATCAGATGCCACGTGACACCCTGTATTTATTCATTTATTTATTTATTGCGTTTCTTTTTTTTTTTAGTTTACTTTTATGCAGTTTCTTTTACGTGTTTAATTTTGGCTAGTTCACGCGTGATAATTTTATTGTTGTTATTTTTTATATTATTTTTGTAGTTTTCTTTTGTTCATTTTAAATCATTGTGTTTGTTTTAGTTTTACATCGTTCTCATTAGATACCTACTTTTTTAGTTTCATATTTCACTAAGTTGTTTAGTTTCATATTTCACAAGTTGTGCGTGGCGCCACTATAGACCCTACTATTAATCTTTTTTGTTTCTTTTGTTTTTTGTTTTATTTTACACGATTCCTTAAACTAGACTGAATTGTATGTCCTTTTTATAAATAGTGTTGTAGCAATGTCGTTGTTTAACCGATCATTTACCCAGCAACGTGTTACTGAACAAAAATAAGTAAATTGACGGGGTAGCGACAACACATGCCCATACATCTAGTTATATACAACAGTGAGCTAACATAACGTGCGGCATAAGCCAAAATCAAACTGGCTCGAATATAATGCATTTGAATTTTTTATTTTCAAACGCCATTAATCATAGTCCTCGAGTAATGTTTTTTTAAGCTACAAATATATATATATATATATATATATATATATATATATATATATATATATTTTCAAACGCCATTAATCATAGTCCTCGAGTAATGTTTTTTTAAGCTACAAATATATATATATAGGGTTAGGATCCTGCGAAAACACATCTTTTTGTGAAAACTGCGAAAACACATATTAAAACTCACGTAACTTTTTCATACGTTAACGATTTTTCATAAAATTTGCGCCAAAAGTCTTAGAATTACGTTATCTTTAAATCTGGAGCAAAATATTAAAAAAAAAACTGAACGTTTTTTTTCCCGTGTGATGCACATGTGCATCATATAATT
This sequence comes from Deinandra increscens subsp. villosa, assembly GCA_039602395.1. Classification (NCBI taxonomy): domain Eukaryota; kingdom Viridiplantae; phylum Streptophyta; class Magnoliopsida; order Asterales; family Asteraceae; genus Deinandra; species Deinandra increscens. The sequence continues at coordinate 4,594,031 of JBCNJP010000007.1, forward strand.
AAAAAAAGTTATAAAATGCTATTTTTTTCTTTAAATCTAAAGATAACACAACTATAAGATTTAGGGTGCAATTTCTTTTTAAACTATTAATGTATATCACATGTATGAGCGTTTTTTTTTGGTATGATGCACATGTGCATCATTCAATAAAAACGCAAAAAAATGATGAAAATATATGACATATGGTGCGATTAAGAAAAAAAAATATTAACTCATACTAAAAGTATGAGTTTTTTTTTGATGCACATGTGCACCACACAAAAAAATATTTAAAAAAATAAAAAAAGCGTTAAATTTTTTAAAACTTTTATAGGATTAAAGATAATATAATTTTAAGACTTTTAGTGCAAATTTTTTTAAAAAATATTAACGTATGAAAAAGTTATGTAGGTTTTAAGATTTGTTTACGCAGTTCTCACAAAAAAAAGGTGTTTTCGCAGGATCCTTCCCCTATATATATATATATATATATATATATATATATATATATAGGTAAAAGATCCGTGTAGACCCCTTATTTTTTGTAGACCCCGTAGACCCCTTATAAAACTCAATAAAACTCATTAAAACTCAATAAAAATAAAACTCAGTTTTGTTAATTTAGTTTTTTTTATTTGCGATAACCTTTTAAGAACAAAAAAAGACAATTAAAAAAAAAGAAAAACGAAAAACATTAAAAATTGAACATTTTAAGACAATGAGTTTTAAAACTCAATAAACTCAATAAAACTCAGTGTTGCGTTTAAAACTCATTATTTTAAAACTCATTGTCTTAAAATGTTCGATTTTTAATGTTTTTTGTTTTTTTTAATTAATTTATTTAGTTTTTTGGTTCCTAAAAGCTTATCGTAATAAAAAAAAACCAAATTTACAACACTGAGTTTTATTTTTATTGAGTTTTATAGGGGTCTACGGGGTCTACAAAATTTAAGGGGTCTACACGGAACCCTTCCCTATATATATATATATATATATATATATATATATATATAGGAAGAGGATCATTTGAGAACCAATTTGTTGAGAGAACTTTTAAGAACCATTTTAAGCCACTAGTTATATTTACATATACCCCCTCCCATGAATTGTAGTGGTCCCCAACTAAAATTAGTGGTGGAGATTTAGTTCTCAAAAGTTCTCAAAACAAAAGTTCTCATTTGAACCTAACCCTATATATATATATATATATAGGAAGAGGATCATTTGAGAACCAATTTGTTGAGAGAACTTTTAAGAACCATTTTAAGCCACTAGTTATATTTACATATACCCCTCCCATGAATTGTAGTGGTCCCCAACTAAAATTAGTGGTGGAGATTTAGTTCTCAAAAGTTCTCAAAACAAAAGTTCTCATTTGAACCTAACCATATATATATATATATATATATATATATATATATATATATATATATAAACTAGTGGCTAAGATTAGTTCTTTTTAGTTCTCAAACCCAATTAGTTCTCAAATGATCCTCTCCCTATATATATATATATATATATATATATATATATATATATATATATATATATATAGGGAGAGGATCATTTGAGAACTAATTGGGTTTGAGAACTAAAAAGAACTAATCTTAGCCACTAGTTTATATATATGGAAAACCCCCCCATGAATTTGAATGCTCCCCCCTTGAAAATTAGTGACCCAAATTGTTTCTCAAAAGTTCTCAAAAGAAAAAGTTCTCATTTGAACCTAACCCTATATATATATATATATATATATATATATATATATATATATATATATAGGGAAGGGTTCCGTGTAGACCCTTAAATTTTGTAGACCCCGTAGACCCCTATAAAACTCAATAAAAATAAAACTCAGTGTTGTAAATTTGGTTTTTTTTATTACGATAAGCTTTTAAGAACCAAAAAAATAAATAAATAAATTTAAAAAAAAACAAAAAACATTAAAAATCAAACATTTTAAAACAATGAGTTTTAAAATAATGAGTTTTAAACGCAACACTGAGTTTTATTGAGTTTTAAACTCATTGATTTTTAAAACTCATTGTCTTAAAATGTTCAATTTTTAATGTTTTTCGTTTTTCTTTTTTTTTAATTGTCTTTTTTTGTTCTTAAAAGCTTATCGCAGATAAAAAAACTAAGTTAACAAAACTGAGTTTTATTTTTAGTGAGTTTTATTGAGTTTTATAAGGGGTCTACGGGGTCTACAAAAAATAAGGGGTCTACACGGATCTTTTACCTATATATATATATATATATATATATATATATATATATATATATATATATATATATATATATATATATATATAGGGTTAGGTTCAAATGAGAACTTTTTCTTTTGAGAACTTTTGAGAACTAAATCTCAACCACTAATTTCAGGTGGGACCACTATAATTTATGGGGGGGTTTTCCATATATATAAACTAGTGGTTTAGAATGGTTCTTTTTAGTTCTCAAACCCAATTGGTTCTCAAATGATCCTCTCTCTCTCTCTCTCTCTCTCTCTATATATATATATATATATATATATATATATATATATATATATATATATATATATATATAGGGAGATGATCATTTGAGAACCAATTGGGTTTGAGAACTTTTGAAAACCATTATAAGCCACAAGTTATATATAAGGAACCCCCCCCCCCCATGAATTTGAATGCTCCCCCCCCCCCCCCCCTGAAAATTAGTGGCTCAGAATGGTTCTCAAAAGTTCTCAAAGAAAAAAATTCTCATTTGAACCAAACTCTCTCTATATATATATATATATATACTAGTTTTTGATACCCGTGCGACGCACGGGCGGTTTTAAAAAAAAATGAATACAAAATTTAACATATTATAAAAATGCAATTCGATAAGTGGAACTAAAGAAAAAAATTAACATTCGACAATATAAAAAGTTATAAATTTGAAAATACAAACTTATAAACAACATTTGATGTTTTGTTTGTCACTTTTCCATCTTCATCCAATATGAGAAGTTTTAGTTTATCCATGCTCTTAACCCTTGATAAGTTGAATTCACAATCATGAAATTCGAATATTGTTTCCAAAAAAAAGATTTTACATTAAATTCGGCTATATATTTAGGAAAATTAGTTGAATTAATTTGAAATTTTAGAAATTTTAGAAATTTGATTGTTGAATTTTTAAAAATTGAATATTTGAATTGGTAAATGGTCGCCTAAAATTATGCAATTTTGTTAAATTGTAATCGAAAATTGTTTAAAAGATATAGAAATTTGAATTTAATGTGCAAAATTTTCAAATATAATTTTGCAAGTATTTTTTGTGAAATTAAAATGTTTAAACAACTTAAATTTTCGAGTGTTTACTTGCAAGTTATTTCCGTAAATTTCAGATTATTTTTACAATTTGATGAATTATTTAGAAAAATATATACATTTAATATTTAATATGTTTATATAAATTTCTTTTAGATTGGTAAATGTTAAATTTTGAAATTTAGTAATTGATATGAATATTTGCCAAAAAAAAGTATTCATATCCTCATTTATTATGAATTAATTTCAGTTTTCAAATTAGGATATGAGATATGTATTTAATGTCAATTAATGTTAAAAAAAATTAGTTAATGACTTTGTCAATTATTCAAATCAACTAAAAAAATATGAGGCAAACCATTTAGGCGGGAAAATAAAAAAAAGGATTGTTGTGGTGATGCCATGTGGCATTCAATCAAATGCGGCAGGGGCATTTGCCTAAGTCCGGTGCGACCAAATCTGGATCACTAGATCAATTTGATGGATGGATAAGATTAAAAGAGATGAGAGAGAAGGAGTGGAGGAATCTTAAAGCTGGAAGGGTATATGTGGAAAACGATATTTATTCAAGTTCCCCCTCAATTTTTAAACGATCATAACTTTTTCATACGACGTTATTTTTTAAAACGAATTTCACCATATTTCTAGTCGTGATTTTGTCTTTAATTTGAGACTAGGTTTGCTTGATTTGAAGAAAAAAAAATTTCACGTTTTTTACGACGCTGGTCTGTGCTGGCTGTGCTGGTGGAATTGTGCTGGCTGTGCTGGTCTGTGCTGGCTGTGCTGGTCTGTGCTGGCTATGCTGGTGGATTTGTGCTCTTGTGCTGGTAGACTGGTCTTTCAGCGCTGGTCTATGCTGGTATGTGTTGTGTTATGCTGGTGTACAATGTCAATGTTTTTTTTAAAAATTTAAAAAAAGATGTCTACGCGTCGAATTAAAATCTAAAAATTTTTAGGACCTTAAATCGCAGCTAGTACTACCCAAAAATTTAAAAAAAAAAAAAAAAAAACTAGAAAAAACCCGGTTAAAACGTCAAAAAAAAAGTTTCTTCAAATCGAGCAAACCTAGTCTCAAATTAAAGATAAAATCACGACTAGAATTATGGTGAAATTCGTTTTCGAAAATAGCGTCGTATGAAAAAGTTATGATCGTTTTAAAAACTGGGAGAACTTGAATAACTACCAAATATACCACATATGGGAAGAAATCTGGACATTCCTAATATGCCCCTGTGTGTACCGGATGTAGGCAACTTTGCCTGATGCACGGAACCTTCCTCTATATATATATATATATATATATATATATATATATATATATATATATATATAGTGAAAAGTTCATTGTAGACACCCTTATAAGTGTAGACATGTAGACACCCTTTTTCATCATTAGATCTCTTGATCTACTGGTTGTGATAATTTCATTTTATCCTTTTTTTCCTTTTTCTAATTGTTCAGAGCATTTCACATGTGAAAAAACGCTATTTCACATGTGAAAGTGTCTACAATGAACCTCACCCTATATATATATATATATATATATATATATATTACGACGTACTTATAGTTTGTTTCTTTTTATCTTGTTTTAGTGTAATTTAATAACCACCAAAAAAAAGTAGAGAAAAACATTCGAAAAATGTAAATTATAAAAATGCATATTTATTTCTTTGAAATATAATTTCAACTTAACAAATGCTACCGAGAGCTTTTGCCTTCTCTTTGAGAACAAACTTTTGCACCTTCCCGGTGGACGTTATCGGCAAGTCTCCAAAGATAACGGTTCTCGGTGTCATATAATGCGGCATACGTTCTCGGCAATGGTTGATAATCTCCTGAGCTTCAACACTCAAACCCTCCTTCAATTTCACAAACGCACAAGGCGTTTGACCCCAATGGTCATCTGGCCGCCCAACAACTGCGGCATCGAGAACCGCTGGGTGACTGTAAATTACGTTTTCGACCTCGATCGTGCTTATGTTTTCGCCTCCCGATATGATTATATCTTTCGACCGATCCTTGATTTCTATGTACCCGTCGGGATGTTTGACCGCGAGGTCACCACTCCGAAACCACCCGCCTGAAAACGCCTCTTCGGTTGCTTTCGCGTCTTTCAAGTAACCTCGCATCACCGTGTTCCCTCGGAACATGACTTCTCCGATTGCTTTGCCGTCACATTCGACGCTCTGCATTGTGATCGGATCTTTCACGTCGACTCCTTCCAAACCGAGAGTCCTCACGCCTTGTCGCGTTTTGATCTTTAATCGTTCTTCGGACGGTAATGAATCCCATTCCGGCTTCCATAAACACATAGTCCCCGGACCGTAGGTTTCCGTGAGACCGTAGAGATGAGTTACACCAAACCCTAGCTCCTCCATCTTTGAAATGATTTGGGGAGGCGGTGGTGCGCCGGCTATCGCTACCTCAACCTTATGCGGGAGCGGTTTTCGATTGGTTTCCGGAGAATTCACAATCATGTTCAAAACCGTGGGAGCACCTCCCATGTGCGTCACCTTGTGACGCACTATGTTATCATATATATCTTTAGGATCAATTTTTCGGAGGCACACATTCGTGCCTCCGACTGCTGCCAGCCCCCAAGCAACGCACCAGCCGTTGCTATGGAACATGGGCACGCACCAGAGGTACCTCGGTGTCGTTCCCATGCCGTGCATGAAAACCGTCGAGATCGAGTAGAGATACGCGCCACGGTGGCTAAAAACCACGCCTTTCGGCCTCGAAGTCGTGCCAGAGGTGTAGTTAATACTGATGGGATCCCATTCGTCGGTTGGCCGGACTACTGAGAATCCGGTGACTCCACCGTCTACGAGACTTTCGTATTCGTACTCGTAGGCGTTCCGGGGTGGATTAGACGGCGGAATGATGGCGTCATCGGAGATGATAACAAGGAGAGGTGGCTTTTGATGTGCTTTTTTGAGAAGCTCGACTGCAGCCAAAGCTGTGTCGAGAAATTGGGTGTCCACAAATACGATTTTACTTTCAGAATGGGTTAGAAGTGTTGAAAGCATGTTGCAATCGTGGCGAGTGTTGAGAGTACAGAGGACGGCGCCGGCCATCGGAACGGCAAACTGGAGTTCTTGCATGGCCGGAATATTGGGCGCTAGGGTTGCTACCTGCATAAAACAACAACGTATATTAAAAATAGGGGTGTTCATCGAGTCGAATTTGAGATATTCGAATCGAGTTATTCGAATTTGAAAATTTTAAAACTGGATTCTAGTTCGAATAAGATTTACCTAAACCAATTCGAATAAGCTTATTCGAATTCGAGTCAAATTCGAATCCATTCGAATAAACCAAATTAGAAAAAAAAAGTTATCTCTAATATCTAGTAAATTTATACATGTTACTTAACATCTTAGCAATTTATTAGGGATGCACTGCTGAAGTACTTGAACAACAAAGACAAATTGATTATACTGATGAGGACGTGAATATTTATTAGTGATAAAGTGATGAAGTGATTCGAAGAAGTTAGCTCTTTTCCAGATTAGCAATGAAAGTGATTCAAAGACACATGCAATGCATTACATTACATTAGAAATAATTATGATACCATTACACTAGAAATCTTTTAGTTATGATGTATATAAGTGGTTAGAAAACTCCTATATTATCAAAAGGAATTTTATATAACATCGTATTTTGAAAGTGTTTAAAGAAAATTTTATAATATGACACATGCATGCATGGTTAAAATAAATTAAAACTTTTCTAAGATCAGCATCAACAAGCAGAAAATACAAAAACATGTATAGTTAGTGGACACATCATAAAAACACGTACTCTTTGTTTAAGAATGCCAAAACCACTCTAATTATAAAATTTAAGAACGTTTAAAAACATTGTCACATGGTCTGATGGTCACTATTTTATACTATAAATTATATATTAAACAATATTTTCTTTTTCATTATTTACTGCCACCCTTGCTAACACCACAACCGTTTTTACCGATTACCAAGAAGAAAAGAGATTGTCCATGTTCCTCCAATAACGATGAATGAAGCCATGATCGATGTTTTTTACTAAAAAACCAGCTTATGGTTTGAAAACTGATGAGGATAGGTCGTAATCGAATGAATTTGGATCCGGAAGTGTACAAAGAAGGGTCGCTGATGACAGTAACGAATCTTGAATTTTTTTTCGTGGGTGACCGAAAATTAGTGGTGACCGGATCAACATATATATTTTTTTTGGTGATGACCGACACGATATATATAAAAATTTTCTTCGTAAAACACGTATACTCGATACCTCTAGACAAAAAATCAGTAGTGACCGAGGTCACTGCTGGTACACACTATAATTCGCCCTTGGCTGATGATCATGACTGAAAGGAATCATTAGAAGATGCTGACGAGAAAGACACAAGTGAAAGAGAGGAATATACAGTTCCGGGGTTACAAGATCAAGTGATCAAAAGATATATAGATGCGGCTGAGAAGTTCTATAAATAAGCATGCATAGGCTTGTAGTAGGAGACCTGATCGATAATTTTATACCTTTAACTATGTGTTTTGCTCCGATTATTTGTATTAGCTCTCTATTCATGTAATCTGGAGCAAATCAATAAAACTTAACTTTTCGTTTCATCTTACTTTTCTTCTAATCTCATTCTAATCATCGAAGTATTCAATCCTATGCTTCATCAAAAACCATTATAATTTTTAAAACCTAGCTAGCTAGCTTTTGTACCTAGTCTTTAACATGTACCAAACAAAAGTATCTCCATGAACTCCACATAATTAAGAAAAAGGAGAATTAAAGATGAAAACTTACAACATCACCACGAGAAATCCCCAACTGAGATAAAGCAGAAGCCAGCTTCTCACACCTTCTGTGAGTTTCTTCCCACGTATACTTAACCGACCCGTAAACCACCGATGTCCGATCTCTGTACACATCAGCCGACCGCTCCAAGAAGCTGATCGGTGACAGGGGAACGTAGTTAGCCGAGCACCGAACCAGTCCTTCGAATGACCGCCATGCTTCGTGGTTCAAATGGTCTGTTGGTTGATCAGACAACTGAGACAGTTGAGAGTATTGGCGGTGAATAATGTAGGCTCCATGATGTGTGTTAGAGTGATTGGATTTGGGTGGCCGGAGGAGGAGCCGGCTGAGCTTTGATTTGGTGAAGATTTTGTTCATGGTGGTGGTAGGGAATTATGAGCTATATTCTATTATGTCAGGACAGGAAGGGATTTATATATATTGATCTACTTGGGAGGGATGCTCAACTTTGTGAGATTTGAAATTATTTAGTCAAAACGTGAGTTCTTTTTCTATTATTGTTTATTTTTACATTATCTTCTTAAGTTTATCTTACTTTTAAGAGTATAGTATGTTTTTCATTTCTTATAATAGATAAAAGTTAATCTACATATATGATGTCATGTCTCATAGCATTGCCTAGCTAACTCAATTATCATATTTATCTATATGTCTAGAATTTTAAAGATTTTTTGTATTTTGCTTCACTGTCTCAATTTTCATATCATTTTCATCTTTAAAAGTAATAGAGGTTTTAATTTAGTATTCTCCTTATAAAACTTAATTATTTATTTCTTTAAATTTTAGAGATATGAATAGTTAAGTTTTCATATACGGAGCTCTATGGTTTGTAACAACTTATACTAGCTAACATTAATTGTATTTGATTTTTTATTAAATATAAGAGTATTTTATTTGTTTTACACTTAAACTATTTATGTAAATTACTAAGATAGTTTAATACCACATGTGTAATTTACTTAAAGTAAAAACCTAATTAATTGGGCATATACAAAATTTTAGAGATTATTATGAAAAATTTAGTTTGCGTAAGAAAGATAAAAAATAATTATAGTCATTAGATTTTTAACTAAATGAAGATCTATAGCCCAAAGTTTTCTGTGTAGAATTAGAGAGAAAAATAAAAGATGAAAGAGCATTTTTGACTTTGTATCAAGTTCCACCCATTTTTAAACCTTCATAACTTTAAGATACGACATTATTATTTTTTTAAAATTACACCATAAAAATGAGATTTTTTTTTTAAATTTACAGTGTTGTATATATAAAAATTAAAAAATGTACTCTTTCGATTGTATCAAAATGTTCATATCATTGTGTCATATTGTGTCAAAATTTTCAAATCATTATGTCATATTGTTTAAAAAATCGAAAGAGTTTTTTTAATATTATATATAGTTAATAACACTATACACGTTTTAAAGATACAATATTTTTTAAAAAAATAATCTCGTATGTGAAAGTTATGAATGTTTAAAAAAATAAATAACTTAATTAAAAGTCAACAAAGATGTCTAAGACCAAATTGTTATTCATTTCTTTTTTATTAGATCAAGATGATCCAATGACTGATATTACCTCCTATTTTTTTTACTCAAACCATACTTCTTATTTAAAGTCTTTCATATAAAAATATGATTATTATTATTATTTAATTTAAGGATAAAATTATAAAAAAGGAAATCAACATATAAGACAAATTTCTAATTTTCTCTATAAACTTAAAACTATGGCTGCAAAATAATTATATATAGAACCGAGGAACTTTTATCTTTTTCTTTAAATGCCATGAGTTAACAAAATAAATGTTTATGTGCCACAATATTCGTGAGTTTTTTTCTAAAAGGGTGTTGGTAGAAATTTTATTTGTCGAAATGGGTGATTTGAAAAATAATTACCAAAATGGGTGTTTTTTTAAAGTTTATATTCTCTCTTTTATTTTTATTGGATAAAAATATTCTTATTTAAAAATATTCTTTTTAAAAGAACTCAACTAAAAAGTCTTCAATAAAATAAAAAATCCTCTATGAATTTGTGATTTTTTATAATAAGGCTTTCTAATTATTGTTTTTATGTTATTCAGAATATATAAAACACATTTAATAAAGAGTTAAAATTAAAAATAAGTACAGATATTTATTCTCGAATATCATTATCAAGCAATTTTTTTTCATTTTGTGTTCATTTATATTTTGAGGGTATATAAAAAAACGTTGTATCCGGAGCTCCTTTTATAAAATAAAAATGCTTAATAAAACATCTTTATTTCATAACGAATGAATATAACTAATAAAACGATAATTGTTTATATGTTTATATTATATATTATTTGTTATATTAAAAGTAAATAAACGAATACAAGAATAGCCTCGAACATAAAACCATGGTTTGTTAATATGCATACTCATGAACCTAATTGTTTCGTAAATGAAGTTGGAACTCAATCTCAGTTACTTAATGTGTTTCAAACTGAGGTTTTCACCAGCGATCCTAGTCACTTGATATATTATTTCTTATTTTATAAACATATTTTAAAAAATTATTAAAGGAAATATTTGTAGTGAAATTGAAAAAAAAAATCATTTTGTTTACTCGATCGAGATTGAAAGTCTTATACTTTTTTTTAATTATTTTATAATTTTTTAATTCAAGTATATATATTTTTTAACCTTTTTCTTAATAGAATTTTCTTTTAATTTTAGTTTTTTGGTAAAGGACAAAAAATAACCTTTATACAAGAATAATACAAATTTATATATATATATATATATATATATATTGTAATATAAGAAAAATCTAATCAAATATTATTTATCTATATTAAAAGTTTTTTTCTTGAGGTTCTTAAATAACGTTTTTTTATTATAAATCTTTTTCTATTCAATAAATGTGGGAGAGAGAAAAAAACTTTTAAAAAACACCCATTTTGGTAATTATTTTTAAAATGATCCATTTTGGTAAATAAAATTTCTATCAACACCTATTTGGGAAAAAACTCCAATATTCGTTTTCTTCTAAAATATAAGATTCATTTCTATTTCTAATATATACAATAGCGTAGGTTTCATATTGCGGTTGACAACTACCGACATTTTATAAGTAGTATATATAAATCAATAAACCTACTCCTATAATTAACTAGATAAAATAGGAAACGCTTTGGTCGAGAACTCTTTACTACGTCCTTATTATTAAGTGGAGAATAAGATATAAATTAGAGCCGACAATAATTAATTTTATACAAAACTTATATAGTAAGAATAACGTAGATAAAAGTAACAGTACGTTATAAAAACATACACAAATTAAATCTAAACATATAAATTATATTTTACCATGATTGAGCTTCGAATATAATTTATATCAAAAACGTAAATCAAAATATCACCGATATAAAACATTATCTAGATGCTAAAATAGAGGACATAATTTATAAATAGGACTGCAAATGCTAAAATAGATAACATACCGTGACCTTAGGTACTTAAACTATTTTAGGACACGCTAAGTTGGCATTGTACTACATTGCTACATACATCCATTCCCATTTTACTTGTTTCTTTTCTTTTGAGGGAGAGTACATATACTCAATACATTTTCATTGAAGATAGTATACTTTTATGATACACGTAAAACAATAAAAAACATATTCATATCACGTAAAGTCTATTTACAATTGAACCGTCAAATAATATTATTATAGTGAGGTAATTATGAATAGTACTATTGAGTTTGACAAACATTGCCCGTGTTTGTGGCGCTAACTTTGATTGTAGGCCCAAATGTGTATATAATTGACCTAATACATGCTCATGTCTGTGATAACATGTTGCATGGAGACATTCAATCGAACGAACATCAGTTCTAATGAGTTATTATAATGATTACCGTGTAAGCTAACACATGTCATAATAAGTAGTCAGTGTGGTCCAATTGAATTCATTTACACTTACAATACAAATCTATGAACTAACTAACAATATTTTTGCATGTTTCCTTCTGAAAACTAATAGCTTGGACTAGGGCCTTTTTGGCTTGTATTCTAAGGGACTAATTTTAGGATGCATTGTTTTTGGACGTTTATGCAATTTAAATGTTAGGATTTGGAATAATTATTAATCCACTTAGCTTCAGCACTCATGAATAATTTGGTTGTAAACCCGGTTGTGGACTTGTGGCTCTTTTAAAATAAATGTGTTCTTTTAAACTTATATAGTGTTGTTCTTTCAAACTCATTTAGTGTCGTTTAATGTAACTTGTCTTGATGGTTCATGAAATCACAACTTCACGTAAAGCCACTGTGGTTAAGGTGTGACAATACGTGTGTTAATCATGTCGTGTCAAACGGATCAGACACGACACGTGCACAAATCTGAAACGGACGTTTTAGCATTCTTAATTGAAAATCGTTCAATCATGAAAATCAATCTTTTATCTTTCATGATCCCTCCGATGCTCTTATGTTCCTTAGCAACCGCTTCACACCTACAAACCCAATAAAACAGACCAAAATATATTATATTCCATAAAAACTATTATTTATAATATATCCGGTTACCCCGAAATGACCTGGACCAATAGGGAAATCCCAATTCATTGGTCCTTTCGATACAATCAAATAGAAAGCCCCAAGGGCGCCATATTCTAGGAGCCCAAACTATGTGATTGTATAAATCCTCCTCTATCTGTTGCCGGTCGAGGGCTCTGATTCGTCTTTTTCATAGAGAAATCTCTGATCAAGGATAGAACAAGATCCTTTTTGCATTATATCTAAGGGATTCATTGGTTCGGGTCGAAGAAGCAATGTCACTCGATCCTTATCAAACTAACTGCATGTCCGTGAGGATCCCACCAAAGCACCTTACACTTCTAGTAGGCCACGAACTAGACCAGAATCATTCTCAACGAGTCCATAAGGAGTGATCCCGTTTTTTTCATTGGGTCCGGGTAGAGACCAAAGATCTTGAGTGACCGATCCGGCAGAACAACTCAAAAGATAAAGAAGTATCGTTAATTTCTTCATGCCCGTTCAAAGTTCGAAGTACCAATTGTACAAATAAGAATCCACTTCGTTACATGATTTCTTTTTCATATAGATAGATATAGGATCTATGGGGCAATTACTTAAAAGTACATTTTGTGCTACAGCCCTTCCTTCTGATAGAAAAGGATCCCATGATCCTGGACGGATCTTACCTGGGATCGCAAATCCCAAATTTGTCTATAGATACTAATACAATTAGATCCGCTCTTCATAGACAAATTTGGGATTTGTGTCAAATTCGAACTAGTAATTAATCCCAACATGGAAGTACTGTAAAAACTCATATAAGCAAAAAATCTCAAATATCCGTGACCATGAGACATATAATTATCACTATAAATCAGAACCATAATTCCAACAGTAGTGATTAATATTAACATAATAGAAGTAAGTGGATTGATCAAGTATCCGAATTCTAAAGAAAAATCATTATTGATAACCCAAGACCATACATAATGTGAGATAAATCGTATTGATAATGACCTCTTAACCAGTTTTTTCATGGATTTATTCCATAATTTGGAAGTTTCTTATGTCTTATTTCGGAATAAAATATTCCTTGTGTTCCAAAAAAATCCTTTATTTCATTCTTAAGAAAAAATGGCGGTCCAGTATACTGAAGAATAGATCTTAACTTATTGAAGTTAATAACCGGGGTTTGTGATAATTTGAAAAACACATATTTTTGTGACAAATAAGATAAATCAAAAACAATATGTGACTTCCGCTTACTATTTCTAAGATTGTAAAAAGCCTTATTTATAGTCATAGTCGAAATAAAGTCAATTTTATTTTGTTTGTTTTATTAATCTTTTCTTGATATTTTTCGTTATTGTCAATGTATTTATCACAAAAAAATTTCGTTGATTCCATCAAAAGTTGTAGAGTGATTCTGCGCAAATTAATGATACATAGAAAGATATCTATATATATTTTTTCAATGAAAAATTGAACTATTAATTCAATATTTTTTCTTTTTAATATTTTCTAAATTTTGGGGGGGATTCTCCATTATTCTTTTTTTTTCCGGCATTACTTTTTTTCCCATTATTTCTATTTTATTTCTGATTGTGTTTCTTCACTACTAGAAACATGGCCTTTCTTGACGCGCGAACGATGACACGCGGTTGTTTAATGACGCGCAAAAACGGGTGTCATAAAAAAACTGTCAAGAATTATAAAATCCTAAGACTTGATGACGCGCATTTTTACGCGTCATAAAATGCGTACCACTCAGGAAGAGCTAGAATTCTAACCTTGTGTCAGGACATACGGGCCAAGGGACATTCGCAGGTAAACAATTTCTATGGGGCGTAGGCCTCCCAAAAGGTAACGGAGGTGTGCAAAGGTTTCCTCGGGCAGGACAGAGATTGGCCCTCGAGTGCAAAGACAAAAAGGGAGCTTGACTGCAAGACCCACCCGTAGAGCAGACTGATCTTCCCCAATAGCTCACATCGACGGGAAGGTTTTGCACCTCGATGTCGGCTCTTCGCCACCTGGGGCTGTAGTATGTTCCAAGGGTTGGGTTGTTCGCCCATTAAAGCGGTACGTGAGCTGGGTTCAGAACGTCGTGAGACAGTTCGGTCCATATCCGGTGTGGGCGTTAGAGCATTGAGAGGACTTTTCCCTAGTACGAGAGGACCGAGAAGGACACACCTCTGGTGTACCAGTTATCGTGCCCACGGTAAACGCTGAGAGCCAAGTGCGGAGCGGATAACTGCTGAAAGCATCTAAGTAATAAGTCCACCCCAAGATGAGTGCTTGATCGAGGTCGAAGGTACCGATCAAAGATAAGAGAGTTTGTGTTCCTTTTTACCTTAAACTAGTTAGGGTAAGCAGGGTGTCGAACCACGAAGAGTTTGTGGTTGGTGATGTTGTTCAATTGATTAATTAGTAAACTAAATTAAAAGCTAAGAAGTGAAAAAGATGATGATTTGATTTGGTTTGGAATCGAAAAAAAACTAAAACAGATAATTGCTTAAAAATGTAAACTTGAAATTGAATTGTGATTGTGAAAACTTATGGAAACAAAATGACCATCCTCGAGGTTCAGGTTAGCAATAGGTAATGAAATCCTAGTTTGATTATACTAAAGCTGTCACATAGACATGAATTGATTTGGTGTTCAATTTGAAGGATACACACAAGACCAAGGAATCTGGCGGATGCTGGTTAACGGTCCGAAACCGAATAACGGCTCCAGCTAAGATGTTGTCTTAGTGTATATCAATTAGGTAGAAATAACTTCGATAAATTCTCAAGAGTTAAGCATGCAATTAACAAGAAAGAAATTCAAAGCCAGTAAAACCAATTTTTAATCAAGTTAAACAATCAATGGTTTTTCACCCAATCACCAATTAAATGATTAGATTTACACCCAGTAGAAGTACAATCAAACAAAGAAAATCAAAACCCTAACTAACCCTACTCTCGAGGTTGATCAATGGAAGATTAGCCACGCATGCTCATCTTGAATGCTTCAGAAACTGGATTCATGATCGTCACCGGATTGAACGTTACGATTGGAATGGTTGAAAAGCACCCAAGAACCTCCAAAATTCGTGCTCTAGCCTCCAGGGGATGATAGATGTCGAAAACCCTAAGTTAGGCTTTTATACTTCATGAAAAATCAGCCCAAAACACTGAAATTCGGAACTTTTAAAAATCGCGCCGTCCGGGACGCCGAATCCGCCGTCCGGACGCTGGATTGCTGTCCGGACTGCCGTCCGGACGCCAATCTGGGACTGTGGACGGTGGAAACTGACGAACTTCAATTTGCTTCTTTTTTCTTTGCCCTTGCCTGTGTAAACTTCACTATCACTTGCAACACTCATAATATTTCATTTCCTTGACTCTCCAATTCTTGTGCTGACCACGTACGTACCAACTTCTTTGTTTGCTAATTATTTGGAGCTTCACTCATTAGCCTCAAATTTGACTTAGTTGCACCGCTTAAGCTCGTTTTCTTCACAACCTACAAAACATATAAAGTAGCTCAAAGTACACATGTTTTGATATAAAAACCGAATAAGGACATGCGTTTAATTATGAAATAAGCATGAAATATATAAACGCATCACATCCCCACACTTTACCTTTGCTTGTCCCAAGCAAATACTCTAATGCAACACTCCAACATAACTTTAACAAAAACACCTAGACATCCTCAACCAAATGTTAGCTAAGGTCCAAGGTCATACCCGTTTCACAAGACTTACAACATTCAATAGATTTACAACTTAGCAAGCAATTGATTTATAGTTTTAAAACAATGAATTGCCTAAACAAGCCTACCAAGCTGTTTAATTTCCTACTTGCATGCATTCACATTGCTCACAATGTTTCACTCCACTCGGCTTGTATCTGGATTAGCAAAGATGTGCTAATATATTTGTAAACGCTCATACCAAAAATGAAACCACATTATCATAAGCTTGTAAAGTAATCAAGTCTCCACCAACTAACACATAACCATACACACATCAAGAGGTCTTAGAATGGGTTGTAATGTTAGGCTTGGGTTCAGGTGAGGATTAGGGATTTTTAGTGCCGGAGGCGGTGAAACCTAAGTTTTAAGCTATTTATTACATCAACAAGAACTTACAGCTGAAAGCTGGGTCTTTTTTTTTTTTTTTTATATCCCAGATAGCTAACTACTTCTCTCTTTCTTTTCTTTTTCCTTTTTTTTTTTTTTTTTTTTTGCTCATATTTGATCATTTTGATCTAATAGTAGCTTTTCCTATTTTTTTTTTCTTTTCTTCTTTGAAGGTAGAAATCTACAAAGCAACTACTTAGCTTCAAACTTAACTAGATTTCACCGCACGGGTTTATGATGTAAAAGGCTAAAGGCTAAGGGGTTTTATGCGGGCTAACAAGTAAAATGGTAAAAGGCACAAAGTGGCTACTAATGGATGATGTTTCGGGTAGGGGATATCAAAGAATAGGCTAAGCAAGTGGCTAATCCTAATGCCTCTATCATATGTGTGCAAGTTACGGTTCATGGTCTCGATATGTATATACTTTGCAAGTTCTAAAATGTAGCAACACTATGGTAAACACTCAAACAAAGAAATCAGTCAAGTGATGTAATCTCAACATGTCTAAGGCTCAAAACTCACAAAAAACGGTGGAATAGGGTAAAAATGTGAAACATGCAAATCCTTCCACTAAATAGCTTGCTACCCTTGGTTAGGCATTTCTATATACTTTTCATGAAAGCACTTGCTAAGTCTACTTTATCATGCAACTTAAAGAATCAACCATGACCGAGGACCTCTACTTATACACCGGCAAGTCTCGAATTGACGAATTACATTGAAAAGATTCATTTTCGTGCACACTTAGAGATTTACTTTAGGATAAAAAAAATTTGATTTTTTCCAGAAATTTGCAATTTTTCCCTCCCCACACTTGAACCATACATTGTCCCCAATGTATATGTTTAAAGCTAGATTACAAGTGGATTTATGGATCCTTTTCAAACCAATTCGAATATCATGTCTAATAAACCATTTTAACCTCGAGATGCCACCACCAAATATACAGACACAAACACACATCCCTCATTACAGCCAGAGTTTCCCACAAATTAAATAAACACACCAACACACATACAATAGCATAAATAAGAAAGAGAAAGTGTAGAAAGAGAACATGGACCTAGATATCCGTGGAAACTTGCTGGAATGACCGAACTCCCGTGTCTCTTCCCCACACTTAAGCTTTGCAAAGCAAACTAAAAACTAGAAACACACTAAAAACACAATAAAATAAGTAGTACAAAATCTAAACTCACTTTCGTAGGAATCACGGTTGCATTTAGCCTATGCAACAAGCCTTTTGAACCACTCGATAGCTCGAGTGGACGAGTTGAGTCTCGTGAGGGTTTCTAGTGAACATACCCACAAAGTTCTCGGGTTGCCTCCCAGTTTAGCGCTAAGTTTTAGGTCTTCAGCCAGACCGTACCTGATGTGGTGCTTATGGGGGTTGGAATACATACTTGCTTCCAAAAGTATCTTTAGTTGTTGAGTTGCTAACGTTCCACCTCATCTCTTGTCGCGCCCAACCTTCCGCATCACATTCATCTCCTTTTTCTCTCATCTTCACAGATCCTCCGCTATCGTATGCATGTCTTCCCTGTTTGGGTGGTTTCTTTAGCTCAGTCGGTGATTGAGATGATTTCTTCTCTGGCTTAGGGTAAATTGTTGAACTCTCCATCTGATGCATCATTGGGGGTTTGAACTCTTGAGCTTTTGTGTCTCCACCTCGATTCTCCTTGGTCTTAGACTCCATTATCAAATCATCCAGCTTCATTATGTCAAACAAACAACCTTTCTCTTTGGTGTCCCCCTCATTTATAAGAGGAGGAAACATGTTAGCAATGACTAGATTTGAAAACTTAGTGTGAACCGAATAAGTAAAAGAATTTGAAATCATATCTATATTTAACTTACGGTTCCCAAATGCCATGCTCACCGTGTTATCTCTGCAGTTGATCTGAGCATTTGCTGTTGCCAAGAATGGTCTTCCCAATATGATCCTCGGTTGCCTCTGCTTCACCGTAGGTGCATAGTCAAGCACCAGAAAATCTTCAGGGTAGTAAAACTCTCCAACTTTGACCGCTACCCCCATCAAAATTCCTCGGGGCCGTTTACGTGTGAAATCCGCTAACACCACTGTGGTGTTAGTTTCTTGTAGAGGCCCCAAATCAAATCTGTCATATACGCTTCCTGGTAAAATACTAATGCTAGCTCCACAATCTAGCATTGCTTGATTAGTCTTTAACCCCCCAATTTCAATTGGGATGAGGGGTGATCTAAACTCGTCATCTTCATCCACATCACTAACCTCTTCGTCTTCGGATGTACCCACAGCACCAATCTGCACAGTTTTTGTGGTCTTCACACTCTGATGGGATGGGTTGGTCACCGTGTCACTAGGAAGCTTACCTTTACTTGCCTCGCCATTAAGCCTTACTACCTCTTCAGCTAGTTGCGACATTTGTTTTGCATAAATCATACGATCTTTATCTGCTTGCTGCTGAAAACCTCTCATCATCTCCATCATCTCATCCATTTTAGATTTCGTTGTTTCACCCCCAACTACAACTCCATTATGTTTATTAGATTGATACGAACCTTGACCTTGATGAGATTGGTAGTTTCTTGAGGCACCCTGTTGTTGCCCTTGTGGAATCCTTCCTTGATTGAATCCACCTTTCTGATATCCTCCTTGATTATAATTTTGTTGATAATTCTGGTATGATTGATTACTAGCATTGCCATATATGATAGGTGGTTGATTTCTGAGGCCCGCTTGATAACCATAGGTGTACATTTCTTCATCGATGCTTGACATCTTGACCTCCTCAGTTCGAGCCGGTTGTGATGGACAATTGGCAAAAGAATGCCCTAGCTCGTGACAACATTCACACACCTCATATTTTTTAGCAACGTTAGAAACTTCATTCACCCCTTGTTGGTTCCAATTGGCCATTTTCCGCTCAAGTGCTGCCAATCTAGCTGTTGTATCAGACTCACTTGCTAACTTCACCGACGCCGACCTTGCTTTTCTGCTTGCTGAAGCTTGAGCCTTTGAACTCTTACTCAATCTTTCCAACTGGGCCCAATCCGCGTCTGCATGATTTGTTAGAAAAGTGCCATTACTTGTGGAGTTCACATACCTCATTTCTTCTGGTGTCAACCCGTGATAGAAAGCATTCACGAGTTCCCATCTATCTATTCCATGATGTGGACATGATCTTAGAAGTTCCTTGAAACGGGTAAATGAGTCATACAGTGTCTCCCCAACTTGTTGTTGAAAAGTGCGTATGGCAGTACGCAACTCACTTGTCTTCTCCCTTGGGAAGTACTCATTTAAAAAGATTTGTTGCATCTCTTGCCATGTTCTGATGCTTGCAGATGGTAAGGAGTTAAACCATTGCTTCGCCCTATCCTTTAATGAAAAGCTGAATACTTGTAGCTTGACCTCATCCAAGGTAAAACCTTGTCCTCCCATTGTACTACATATAGTATTGAACTCTGTAAGGTGTTCATAAGGCTCTTCCGTGGCTCCTCCTCTGAAAGTAGGAATAGATGCAAAATATGCCGGTCTAACCTCAAATGACCGACCATTTCTATGAGGGGTAACTATGGGAGACGGGTTCTCCATGACCATTGGCCTAAAATGAATATCGACCCCTCCGACAACTGGTACTTGCGGATTATAGTACCCTCCGCCATAATTGTTGAGTGGCGGTTGAACATTTCCATACCCTCCTTGACCATAGTGTTGTTGTGGTGGATACTGAGGGTATTGTTGTGGGAAATACTGTGGTTGAACAGGGGGATACTGCTGTTGAAAACCTTGTTGGTAACCATAGTTATACCCTTGTTGTCCACCCCTATAATCTCCTTGAAAATTCTGATGGACTTGATTCTCGAACCCTGGTGGACCCATGTCATCATCCCCGTCATCTCTATCACCATCATAAAAAACCTGCTGACTAAACCTGTCATCTTGATTGACTGCCTCATAGTCAAACACGGGTGGCATGTTGGGGTTAGCGTTTAGGTATTGATTAAGTGGGTGTTGTTGGTTTCGGTTCTGGTTATGGGGTGGTTCAGGGTAAGGGGCACGGTAGCGCTCCGCACCTTGGTATTGAAAATCCTCTGGTTGATTAGGGGCAACTCGAAATTGAGGTTGAGGGGGTGGAACTGGTTGTTGGTTTTGAGGTATTTGGTTGTTTGGAGGTTGTTGGGGATTTTGGTCTTGGTTCTGGTTCCCCTGGTCTTGTTGAACTTGACCTTGGTAATGGAGGTCATCATCTTGGTTTTCCATTTCTGCAGACTGTGTTGTTGATGGCTCGTTGGCTGCTTCTTCGATGGCTTGTGAAATTGGGGTTCCTGTTAACCCTGCTCGATGAAGCACACGGTTGTGCCTTGCTGTTCTCTCTATCTCTGGATCGTAAATAAGTGGTGATGTCTTCCTCGAAAAACGAGTACGCATGCAACCTGTCACCTGCACACTTAACACACCAAGCGTAACACGTATAGGAGAGAATAGAAAACAAAGAAAATAAGCATTAAAACACGAAAAATTAAAATTAAAAATCAAATGAGAATTTGCACCAAGCGCACAATCTCCCCGGCAACGGCGCCAAAATTTGATCGAGGTCGAAGGTACCGATCAAAGATAAGAGAGTTTGTGTTCCTTTTTACCTTAAACTAGTTAGGGTAAGCAGGGTGTCGAACCACGAAGAGTTTGTGGTTGGTGATGTTGTTCAATTGATTAATTAGTAAACTAAATTAAAAGCTAAGAAGTGAAAAAGATGATGATTTGATTTGGTTTGGAATCGAAAAAAAACTAAAACAGATAATTGCTTAAAAATGTAAACTTGAAATTGAATTGTGATTGTGAAAACTTATGGAAACAAAATGACCATCCTCGAGGTTCAGGTTAGCAATAGGTAATGAAATCCTAGTTTGATTATACTAAAGCTGTCACATAGACATGAATTGATTTGGTGTTCAATTTGAAGGATACACACAAGACCAAGGAATCTGGCGGATGCTGGTTAACGGTCCGAAACCGAATAACGGCTCCAGCTAAGATGTTGTCTTAGTGTATATCAATTAGGTAGAAATAACTTCGATAAATTCTCAAGAGTTAAGCATGCAATTAACAAGAAAGAAATTCAAAGCCAGTAAAACCAATTTTTAATCAAGTTAAACAATCAATGGTTTTTCACCCAATCACCAATTAAATGATTAGATTTACACCCAGTAGAAGTACAATCAAACAAAGAAAATCAAAACCCTAACTAACCCTACTCTCGAGGTTGATCAATGGAAGATTAGCCACGCATGCTCATCTTGAATGCTTCAGAAACTGGATTCATGATCGTCACCGGATTGAACGTTACGATTGGAATGGTTGAAAAGCACCCAAGAACCTCCAAAATTCGTGCTCTAGCCTCCAGGGGATGATAGATGTCGAAAACCCTAAGTTAGGCTTTTATACTTCATGAAAAATCAGCCCAAAACACTGAAATTCGGAACTTTTAAAAATCGCGCCGTCCGGGACGCCGAATCCGCCGTCCGGACGCTGGATTGCTGTCCGGACTGCCGTCCGGACGCCAATCTGGGACTGTGGACGGTGGAAACTGACGAACTTCAATTTGCTTCTTTTTTCTTTGCCCTTGCCTGTGTAAACTTCACTATCACTTGCAACACTCATAATATTTCATTTCCTTGACTCTCCAATTCTTGTGCTGACCACGTACGTACCAACTTCTTTGTTTGCTAATTATTTGGAGCTTCACTCATTAGCCTCAAATTTGACTTAGTTGCACCGCTTAAGCTCGTTTTCTTCACAACCTACAAAACATATAAAGTAGCTCAAAGTACACATGTTTTGATATAAAAACCGAATAAGGACATGCGTTTAATTATGAAATAAGCATGAAATATATAAACGCATCAGTGCTCTCCTATTCCGACTTCCCTAGAGCCTCCGGTAGCAAAGCCAAGACAGCGACGGGTTCTCTGCCCCTTCGGGGATGGAGCGACAGAAGTTTTGAGAATTCAAGATAAGGTCACGACGAGACGAGCCGTTTATCATTACGATAGGTGTCAAGTGGAAGTGCAGTGATGTATGCAGCTGAGGAATCCTAACAGACCAGTAGACTTGAACTTTTTCCTACATGACCCGATCAATTCGATCGGGCACTCGCCATCTATTTTCATTATCTAACTCTTTAACAACACGAAAAAACCATTGTTCAACTCTTTGACAACATGAAAACCAAAAGCTCTGACATCCCTCTCTATCTATCCAAGGGATGGAAGGGCAGAGTCCTTTGGTGTCCCCCCAGTCAAGAATTGGGGCCTTGCAATGAATGCAATTTAATTAGATGCTATAAATGTGATAAAATATTACCTAACAATGCAATTAACAAGTATCGAGTGTAAATGTCTATAGCATCCGTCAGAGATGGTATTGCAGGCTTAAACTTGGGACGAATGGAATATTTGGTCATATTTTCACTAAGGATGGGCGGTAGCGTTAACGGCTTTGTGCCGCTGCTCCACTGCTTCGTGAGGCTTCAATACCGCGGTACCCATGCTCCATCTTGCTGCTTCAATTTTCAGCCCTCATGGCTTGGTGAAGCAGCGTAAAGCAGTGCTGTTTTGTGATCCTTTTGTGTCACACCCCCAAAATACCACTAACGGAGTTTATACCGTTAAGGGGCGCGACTAGACCAGGATCCACAACCATAGTTACAAATACTAAACGAATCAGGGTTAGTTCAAACACAAGTTATAAATCAAGTCTTAAATTACATACGCAGCGGAAAAATAATTATCCTGGCACTAACCACGTGCCTTACAAATTCATTGTTTTATAAATCCCCAATTTAAGTTAAATCAAAAATAAGAGTCTTCACGTGCCATGCCAACCTCTGGAGGATACTCCTTAGCGATCTGCAAAAGTTTACACCACGCAAGTGTCAACCTAACGGTTGGTGAGTTCACAGTGGGCTTGTCATGCATTGGCCCGATCTCATAATCATAATTCGTGTCAAGGTGTGCTTACAAGTTATTTATTTGTGAAAGACAATGCTCATAATTAAATCTCAGTTATTAAATGGTTTGTCCGTGACCTACGTCATCGGGTATGTACTAGTTCCGTAAAGTTAAAGGACTCAACCGATATCACGGGTAGCTAATCCGTTGTTCCATGCTCTAAGGAAGTTTGTACCAAAGCTGACTTATTTTGTGGGGGCCGAGCCATCCCGTACGGTGCGGACCTACGTCATCGCGGTTTTTGCCTCCCCCGTGTCCTCTCGGGACCACGGTCAAATATGCTGATATTGTTCCTCCGTGCACTTCCCGTGCCACGGGGCGGAGTTTGTCAAACTCCAGTAGATCTACCCAACATCCCCTCGCTTTACAATTAATGGCACAATTTTAGTTGAGGACTTTTAAGTTATAAGGCATCCTTAGAAAACATGTGATATCATATGGTTTAGACTTTAACCTACACTAGCCATATTAAAACGTTTTCAGTTTCGTTTCAAAAATAGTTTGTTCAGAGTTCACAAGTGTTTCCCATAAAACACTTCAGTTCATCAAGTGGGTGCCAAGCATCCCGTGTTCTCATGTTCATCAGTAGGTGCCTAGCACTCTAGAGTTTGTCAGCATTGTTTTCGTTAAGTTATTCGGTGTGGCCCAAACGGACTCACGGTAAGCGGGTTAGTGACACTCACCTTTGGTTGCACTGCTACACTTCAAGTGATCCAAATATTGTTGTTTAACGAAGACCTAGAACACGTTTAGGTCTTAAGTATTAGTTTCGTGTCTAATTTTTACTTAACGTCACTATGGCCCATAACATAGCACGTTGCAACTATGACTCGACATACCGACACACGACACCAATGGTTGATCATAAACAAGGGTTCATATAAATCTGATATCAAGCATGTTTCATCATGGTATAATCATGTAAGTCATGGCATAACACTTAAGCAAATTTCACAAGTTTGGTTTTTAGGTCAAGTCTTAGTTTCGCTAGCATAGTTTCACTAGGCAGTTTCGCTAGGTGCACGGGCAGCACTTTCGCTAGGCAATGCCCGGTAACACAGTTTCGCTAGGCTAGTTTCGCCCGAAACTGCTGACGCGGTTTCGCTAGCCTAGTTTCGCAGAGAAACTGGTTTGAACTTTCGTTCAGGTATTTCGCTCGATAGTTTCGCTCGAGCTGGTCTGGTCAGGTTACCCGGCGACACTATAGTTTCGCTGGGCAGTGTCGCTGGAAGGAGATATAGTTTCGCTACTTAGTTTCGCCCAGAGAACACGCAGTTTCGCTGGTCGCGAAAAACATACGGATTTGCCTAAAAATCAACCTAACAGCTTCTGATCATACATGCAATTCATTATCTAGCATCCATAGGCATTTACCAACATAAATCAAGCAGCTTTAACACGTTTAACCTGCATTTTAATCATCAAATCTCTAAAAACACTTCTAAACCCTAAAATGGCCAAAATTGCATAAATTATCATCATGGTTTGTTTTTAAACTTAAAGTTGCTGACTTTATGGTAGATCTAGCATCCCTAAGCACTATCTCAGAAGCATACGAGTTTTCATGAAGGTTTGAGCATACTTTATAAGAAAACACAAAGAAAACACATAAGTAAAGGTTTTTGGGACTCACGTTTGGTTCAAGAATCGATAGATGAGATGAGATGATGGTCTAGAGGCTAAGATCTCGGTCCCTTGATGGTATCCTCGGCTGACCAGATTCCAGAGAAGTGTGTGTGTGTGTTTGTTGTGAAATGAGGCAAATGAGGCTACTAGGGTTCATTAAGTTTATTTATATCAGAGGCTAGTTTCGCTGGCAGTTTCGCTGGCCAGGCGAAACTAGCTCTGGTCTCGGGTACATTGATCAGTCTAGCCTGCTACCGGGCGAATCTGTAGTTTCGCTCGGTAGTTTCGCTGACTACCAAAATTAGGCAATTTTCACATAATCAAGTATTTACAATTAATCATGCTATTCACAATAATAAGTCATGTATTTAAATCACATTGCACATAAAGACAATCAATGATGAACACATAACACATATGGACGGGTTTGGTGATCAACCAAAGGTCGTGGACGTATTCGGCCTAGTTATGCATTAGCTACTAAGTTAACACTTATAACGTAACTAACGGGTTTGTCTAACGGAAGTTAACCTTGAAATTCTCGGGTGTCACATCATTCCCCTGAAATTGGAATTTTCGTCCCGAAAATTATTCTTGTGTCGTAGCGTTCGCAGCATCAGCTGTCGTCGTTGCTGTCGTTGCTGGGGAAAGAAAGCAAAAAGTTTTAGGGTTGTCACATCCTCCTCCTGTTAAGGAATTTTGGTCCCCAAAATTAAATCATACCATGAGTTTCCGTGGATGTTTGCTCGAACAAGTGAGGATACTTTTTCTTCATCTGATCCTCACGTTCCCAGGTATATTCAGGTCCACGCCTTGAGTTCCATCGCACCTTGACGATCGGAATCTTGCTACGTTTGAGGGCATTCTCCTCGCGTCCCATGATTTCTACTGGTTGCTCAATAAATCTCAGATGTTCGTCGATTTCCAATTCCTCCAAGGGAATTATTTCGATGTCTTCAGCCAGACATTTCTTTATATTGGAAACGTGAAACACGTTGTGAACTCCATCGAGTTCAGCAGGGAGTTGCAATCGATAGGCCACCGGGCCTACTTCCCCAATAATTTCAAACGGACCGATGTAGCGAGGATTTAACTTTCCACGCTTTCCGAAGCGTATCACTCCCTTCCAGGGAGATACCTTCAACAATACTTTGTCACCCACCTCAAACTTTAGAGGTTTTCGGCGTTTGTCGGCATAACTCTTTTGTCGATCACGTGCTGCAGCTAGCCGTTGCCTGATTTGAATAATTCGCTCGGTCATATCATGGATAACTTCCGGTCCAATGAGCCCTTTCTCACCCGTTTCAGCCCAACACACGGGCGATCTACATTTTCTGCCATAAAGTGCTTCAAAAGGTGCAGCACCTATACTTGAATGATAACTATTGTTGTAAGAGAACTCCACCAGTGGGAGGTGAGTCTCCCAATCTTTCCCAAAGTCAAGGACGCAAGCTCGGAGCATATCTTCTAAGGTTTGAATGGTTCGTTCCGTCTGACCGTCAGTCTGCGGGTGATAAGCTGTACTCATGTCTAGTCGGGTTCCCAATGCTTCCTGCATTGATTGCCATAACCGGGAAGTGAATCGAGGATCTCGATCAGAAATGATAGTCTTAGGCACACCGTGAAGCTTCACAATTTTGTCGATGTACAGCTTTGTCAATTTATCCATATTATCACTTTCCTTCATCGGAATGAAATGTGCCGATTTGGTTAATCGATCGATGACAACCCAAATCGCATCCGGTTGATTTGATCGATGAGGTAGTCCTGTTACAAAATCCATTGAGATATCCTCCCATTTCCATTCTGGGATCTTTGGTTGTTGCAGCAAACCAGAAGGCTTTTGGTATTCAATCTTGACTCTTGAGCATGTAAGACACTTAGCCACATATCGAGCAATGTCGGCTTTCATATTCGGCCACCAATACAAACTCTTCAAATCCTGGTACATTTTATCTGATCCGGGGTGTACCGAGTATCTTGACTTGTGAGCCTCGTCCATTACGAGCTCACGGAGATTCCCAAACAAAGGAACCCAGATTCTGTCATTATAGTACGTGAGTCCATCGGACTTAATTTCAGAATGGCCATCTACACCACGCAGTGCTTCAGCTGCGAAGTTTTCTGCTTTCAAAGCTTCTCGTTGGCAGTCACGGATCCGATCCGGTAATCCTGAATGTATTGTAAGTTGAAGCGCTCGTACCCGACGAGGCTTTTCGTATTCTTTTCTGCTTAGGGCATCTGCCACCACATTTGCTTTTCCCGGATGATATTTAATGGCCAAATCATAATCGTTCAGTAATTCAACCCGCCTTCTTTGCCGCATGTTGAGGTCTTTCTGATCAAAGATGTGCTGTAAACTTTTATGATCAGTGAATAACGTGCACTTTGTTCCATATAGGTAATGTCTCCAAATCTTGAGTGCATGAACAACGGCTCCCATTTCCAAATCATGTGTTGTATAATTCTTTTCAGTATGCTTTAGTTGCCTGGACCCGTAGGCAATCACTTTATCTCGTTGCATCAACACGCAACCGAGTCCTTGGATGGATGCATCGCAATAAACCACAAAGTCGTCAACTCCGTCGGGTAACGCAAGAATTGGAGCCGAACATAACATATCTTTAAGCGTTTGGAACGCGCGCTCTTCTTTTTCACCCCATCTGTATTGCACTCCTTTGTGCGTTAAGGCTGTTAAGGGTTGAGCCAATTGAGAGAAACCCTTAATAAACCTTCGATAATATCCGGCAAGTCCTAAAAATTGTCGGATTTCTGTTGGCGCTCTTGGGGTAGACCAGTTCTTTATTGCTTCCACTTTGGCTGGATCGACATGAATTCCTTCCTCATTAACAATGTGTCCAAGAAACTGGACTTCGCGGATCCAAAAGTCACACTTTGAAAACTTGGCGTAGAGCTGTTCCTTGCGAAGCAATTCCAAAATAAGACGCAGATGTTCCTCGTGTTCTTCCTTGGTCTTAGAGTAGATCAAAATGTCGTCGATGAAGACTATCACAAACTTATCGAGGTACGGCTTGCACACTCGATTCATTAGATCCATAAATACGGCAGGTGCATTGGTTAGCCCAAACGGCATAACCAGGAACTCGTAGTGTCCATACCGAGTTCTGAAAGCTGTCTTGGGTACATCCTCATCACGAACGCGAAGCTGGTGATATCCAGATCGTAGATCAACCTTTGAAAAGTAACTTGAACCCTGCAGTTGATCGAAGAGATCGTCGATTCGAGGAAGTGGATACCGATTCTTGATCGTAACTTTGTTAAGCTCTCGGTAGTCAATGCACATGCGGAACGTTCCATCCTTCTTCTTAACAAACAGTACCGGAGCTCCCCATGGAGACGAACTTGGACGAATAAACCCCTTGTCGAGTAGCTCTTGTAGTTGCGCGGAGAGTTCGTTGAGCTCGCTTACAGCCAAACGATACGGAGCGCGTGCAATCGGAGCGGCACCTGGAGCCAAATCAATCCCAAACTCAACCTGTCGAAATGGAGGCAAGCCAGGCAGATCTTCAGGGAATACATCTTGGAAGTCGCGGACTATCGGGTAATCATCAATTTTGCGCTCGGGATGTGTCGTGTCGGTGACGTTTGCAAGAATCGCGAAGTGACCCTTACGGAGGCATTTCTGAGCTTTAAGGAATGAAATAATGCCGGTGACTGTTCCACCTTTCTCACCTTGGACCGTTAATACTTTACCGTCTTCGAGTGGGATACGAACCACTTTTTCTTTACATAAGATTTCAGCCCGATTCTCAGATAACCAATCCATTCCTACTATGATGTCAAAACTACCAATCGGGAAAGGCATAAGATCGATTCCTAATGTATGGCCAGCTAGTTCCAACTTACAGTCCTTAATTATTTGGGTCGTATCATGAAGTTTACCATTAGCTAGCTCTACCACATATTTAGCATCTAAGTCGATCGGTTTAGCATTAATTATTCTAGCAAATTTAGTGGAAATAAAGCTTCTTTCAGCACCAGAATCAAATAAAACAGTAGCAAAGAAACCGTTCAAAATAAATTTACCATTGATCACGTTGGCGTCATTGCGAGCTTCACCCTGGCCCATGACGAAAGCTCGACCTCTACCATTTCCACCATTTCCGTTCCCACCATTACCATTGCCATTCCCATTACCATTCCCACCGTTATTTCCCTGATTTCCGTTCCCTTGTCTTCTTAGCTGAGGGCAGTCTCTTTTAATGTGGCCTGGAGCACCACATTCATAACAATTCCCGTTACCGTTTCCCCTGGGAGCTTCATTGTTGTGGTTCTGGCCATTATTTCCATTGCCCCGATTGTTCCCATAGTTGTTGTTCCTCCTGGGGCGGTTTTGCTGCTCGGGTAAAGTTGCCCAACAGTCCTTCGCTTCGTGGCCCCCTTTACCACACCTTTCGCAGCTCATATTCTTCCTACAATTACCAGCATGATGCTTTCCACACCTGTTGCACAAGGGCAGGTTACCCTTGTAGTTGCTCTGACCATTTCCGCCCTGGCGGTAGTTACCACTATTATTCCCGGACCTCTTGCTTTGACCTTGGGAGTTGAAAGACCTCCCAGTGCTGTTACCCACACTCTGAACATTCATTGAGTTTTCAGGAGCTTCATCATCAGCCTTTCTCTTGCCACTCAAGGCAGTCTTCTCAGTGGCTTTCGCAGGTAGAGTACCTTTCTCGACCTCTTGATCAGTGAGCTTGTGAGCCAAACGGATGGCTTGCTGTACGGTCGCGGGGTTGCTGGCAGTCACCAATCCTTTGATTTGAGGCGCGAGGCCTTCCAGATAACGCTCAATGCGTTTGAACTCAGCATCGACCATTGTGGGACATAGGACTTCATATTCATGATATCGTGCCGTGTACTGTTCGACTTCAGACCCAGACATCTTCAAATTCAGGAATTCACCCTCAAGCTTCTTGACTTGGTCACGTGGACAGTATTCTTCCATGATCAGCTCCTTAAACGCTGCCCACTGCATGTTATTAGCCGCGTCAAGCCCAACCATCAGAATTTCAGCGTTCCACCAGGAGAGTGCAGCTCCTTCGAAGGTGCCAGTAGCAAACTTCACCTTGCTTTCAGCTGGGCAGTTACACATGGAGAAAACCTTTTCGGACTTCTCAATCCACCTAAGGAGTCCTACAGCTCCTTCTTCGCCGGAAAATGTCATCGGCTTACAGTCCATGAAGGACTTGAACGTGCAGTGGTGCTGGTTTCCTGATGCATAAATAGTTCGGATTTTAAAATTAAACAGGTCATGATATAATTGCTTTGTGCCCTAACCGGCATAATAGTTACCCTGTGCGGCATATGCAGCTTGGACGGCTGCCACCGCGGCTTGCACATGTTCATTAATCATCGCTTGCAGCTGTGCAGGCGTCATGTTTATGCCGCCTCTTCCGTTTCCTCTTCCAGACATCTTGCTGAACAGTTTAAAGTAGCCAGTGTTCAGTCACAGTTATATTTTATACATATCCCATAATATGTATGTTAGCCAGTTCCCGTTATCCCACTTATTAGTCCAGAAAAATTTTGTGCAAAATCGAGGCGTCGTCGGAGAACGTCGTAAGTGCTATCGTCGAAGGTCGGCTTCCCATAAAGTCACCGTCGGCGTAGTCGTCGTAGTAGAAATCAGGACGTAGCGTGTAGCATCGTTTCGTTGTCGCTTTCCCCAGAGTAGTGTGCGTATTCGCGGTCGCATTTCGTATTCGTGTGTGAAAATTTCCTAAGGTCTTCCGTTAGACTACTTAGACACGGTCTATACATATATATTTATATATATATATACATACGTATTAAGCCTTTACTTACACAGCAGAGCGAGTATCCCAGGTTGGCACGTAAAAATTTTGTCTTTGGGAATTTGTTTGTTTGTTTTGTAACCAAGGTTTTCAAGTTGCAGTTTCCAAATCGTTTTCAAAATGATTCCAGTTCTCTGCAACTTATGGCTCTGATACCAATCTGTCAGACCCCCAAAATACCACTAACGGAGTTTATACCGTTAAGGGGCGCGACTAGACCAGGATCCACAACCATAGTTACAAATACTAAACGAATCAGGGTTAGTTCAAACACAAGTTATAAATCAAGTCTTAAATTACATACGCAGCGGAAAAATAATTATCCTGGCACTAACCACGTGCCTTACAAATTCATTGTTTTATAAATCCCCAATTTAAGTTAAATAAAAAATAAGAGTCTTCACGTGCCATGCCAACCTCTGGAGGATACTCCTTAGCGATCTGCAAAAGTTTAAACCACGCAAGTGTCAACCTAACGGTTGGTGAGTTCATAGTGGGCTTGTCATGCATTGGCCCGATCTCATAATCATAATTCGTGTCAAGGTGTGCTTACAAGTTATTTATTTGTGAAAGACAATGCTCATAATTAAATCTCAGTTTATTAAATGGTTTGTCCGTGACCTACGTCATCGGGTATGTACTAGTTCCGTAAAGTTAAAGGACTCAACCGATATCGCGGGTAGCTAATCCGTTGTTCCATGCTCTAAGGAAGTTTGTACCAAAGCTGACTTATTTTGTGGGGGCCGAGCCATCCCGTACGGTGCGGACCTACGTCATCGCGGTTTTTGCCTCCCCCGTGTCCTCTCGGGACCACGGTCAAATAGGCTGATATTGTTCCTCCGTGCACTTTCCGTGCCACGGGGCGGAGTTTGTCAAACTCCAGTAGATCTACCCAACATCCCCTCGCTTTACAATTAATGGCACAATTTTAGTTGAGGACTTTTAAGTTATAAGGCATCCTTAGAAAACATGTGATATCATATGGTTTAGACTTTAACCTACACTAGCCATATTAAAACGTTTTCACTTTCGTTTCAAAAATAGTTTGTTCAGAGTTCACAAGTGTTTCCCATAAAACACTTCAGTTCATCAAGTGGGTGCCAAGCATCCCGTGTTCTCATGTTCATCAGTAGGTGCCTAGCACTCTAGAGTTTGTCAGCATTGTTTTCGTTAAGTTATTCGGTGTGGCCCAAACGGACTCACGGTAAGCGGGTTAGTGACACTCACCTTTGGTTGCACTGCTACACTTCAAGTGATCCAAATATTGTTGTTTAACGAAGACCTAGAACACGTTTAGGTCTTAAGTATTAGTTTCGTGTCTAATTTTTACTTAACGTCACTATGGCCCATAACATAGCACGTTGCAACTATGACTCGACATACCGACACACGACACCAATGGTTGATCATAAACAAGGGTTCATATAAATCTGATATCAAGCATGTTTCATCATGGTATAATCATGTAAGTCATGGCATAACACTTAAGCAAATTTCACAAGTTTGGTTTTTAGGTCAAGTCTTAGTTTCGCTAGCATAGTTTCACTAGGCAGTTTCGCTAGGTGCACGGGCAGCACTTTCGCTAGGCAATGCCCGGTAACACAGTTTCGCTAGGCTAGTTTCGCCCGAAACTGCTGACGCAGTTTCGCTAGCCTAGTTTCGCAGAGAAACTGGTTTGAACTTTCGTTCAGGTATTTCGCTCGATAGTTTCGCTCGAGCTGGTCTGGTCAGGTTACCCGGCGACACTATAGTTTCGCTGGGCAATGTCGCTGGAAGGAGATATAGTTTCGCTACTTAGTTTCGCCCAGAGAACACGCAGTTTCGCTGGTCGCGAAAAACATACGGATTTGCCTAAAAATCAACCTAACAGCTTCTGATCATACATGCAATTCATTATCTAGCATCCATAGGCATTTACCAACATAAATCAAGCAGCTTTAACACGTTTAACCTGCATTTTAATCATCAAATCTCTAAAAACACTTCTAAACCCTAAAATGGCCAAAATTGCATAAATTATCATCATGGTTTGTTTTTAAACGTAAAGTTGCTGACTTTATGGTAGATCTAGCATCCCTAAGCACTATCTCAGAAGCATACGAGTTTTCATGAAGGTTTGAGCATACTTTATAAGAAAACACAAAGAAAACACATAAGTAAAGGTTTTGGGACTCACGTTTGGTTCAAGAATCGATAGATGAGATGAGATGATGGTCTAGAGGCTAAGATCTCGGTCCCTTGATGGTATCCTCGGCTGACCAGATTCCAGAGAAGTGTGTGTGTGTGTGTTTGTTGTGAAATGAGGCAAATGAGGCTACTAGGGTTCATTAAGTTTATTTATATCAGAGGCTAGTTTCGCTGGCAGTTTCGCTGGCCAGGCGAAACTAGCTCTGGTCTCGGGTACATTGATCAGTCTAGCCTGCTACCGGGCGAATCTGTAGTTTCGCTCGGTAGTTTCGCTGACTACCAAAATTAGGCAATTTTCACATAATCAAGTATTTACAATTAATCATGCTATTCACAATAATAAGTCATGTATTTAAATCACATTGCACATAAAGACAATCAATGATGAACACATAACACATATGGACGGGTTTGGTGATCAACCAAAGGTCGTGGACGTATTCGGCCTAGTTATGCATTAGCTACTAAGTTAACACTTATAACGTAACTAACGGGTTTGTCTAACGGAAGTTAACCTTGAAATTCTCGGGTGTCACATCATTCCCCTGAAATTGGAATTTTCGTCCCGAAAATTATTCTTGTGTCGTAGCGTTCGCAGCATCAGCTGTCGTCGTTGCTGTCGTTGCTGGGGAAAGAAAGCAAAAAGTTTTAGGGTTGTCACATTTTGGGACCCTTCACCTCCACTGCTTGATCTCCTCCACTTCTTTCCATACCCACCATTCACAAGCCACAAGACTTTATTTGAGTTGGCATCATTTGATTGGTTACCCAAAATCAAGCCCATCAGCAGAAAGCTCCCACTTACAATCCTCGTACATCAAAACGAGTGGAATCAGCCATAATGAAACAGTTAAAAGTAAGAAATGGAAACTAACTTCTTGTTGAAATCAAAGGTCACTCGAGAAGAAAACGGAAAGATGAATTTTTAAAATTAAAATTTTTAAATGAGGTTGAGTGAAGTAATTAAACGATGAAATGAAGGTGACGGTTGACGTGGCGGTAGTTCAATCATAACCTACAAATCCGAGTGGCAGCGCCAGGCATGAAGATGGACGTTCCATATATATTACGTCAGAAGTTGATCGCATGAGGCCCCTTCTATGATAAGTGTAACAGTGCCGTTTACTTTACCATAACATTTTTGTCAAGACACCTCTTAGTAAGTGTCGGTCATAACTCGATTCTCATTGTAGCAACATGATGCATCTATTGCCGCCGATTCTTTAGGTTTTTGTCGTCACGTTTTCAACCATACAGTTACCTTACCGGTTATGTTTTGTTGTTTCTTTATGTTTTTTTTCAAGATCGTTTGTCCTACTTATATGTCGTTTTTTTATTTCCTTCCAATTGACGAAGTATCTTAATATAGCAGGTAGATTTGTTGTTTTTATCTTTATTATATGGCCTGATTAAGGTTTCTTTGTACCAATGTGTCTTCATTATTTTATAACATAGACACATAGTGATATACACTTTGAAGTGTATTTTATTGTATCACACGTTGATGTTTAATTGACCGGATGTTTATTTTATTGCACCACACCTTGATGTTTAATTGACTAAACCGTATCGGAGTCTAATATTTTCATCTCAAAACAAACTGTTTTTCATAAAATAAGTTATCAAAAAAGTAGTTTTAATTATACATCTAACCATTCCATTAAACTGCTCTCACATCTATTTTAATTTTTGACATTAGAATAAATCCCACTAAACAAAATACATAGAGCAGACATAGCCTCTTTAAAAATAATTTATTCCGTTAATAGTTTAGAAGTAATATTAATTTGAAGTTATCGTGTAATTGTTTAGAGGTAACGTAAATTCGACGCTAAACAAATAACTGAAAAACAAGAAATATCTTTACTACACTTTTTAATAATTTCAACTATAAGTTTTTTAATAACCATTTCATTAGCCTTTCTATATGGTGAGGGTTCAAATCCCATTGATGAAAAGAAAACCTTTAAAAAAATTATTAACGCCATTAAACCATCATAGACATAATTAATTTTTAATTTAAAATGTAATTTGGTAATTGAATATTAGTTATTAAATAATTTGTGAGGAATAAAAAGGAAGTCCATAATTAGTTAAAATTATTTTAAATTTAAATGTTTGTTTAATAGTTGAATCTACTTGGACGAATTAAAAACCAAGTCTATATAAAAAAATGTTCATAAATTTTAAAAAGTCAGATAGAGAAAATGTAATTTTAAAGGAATTAAAAATATATTGTAATTGTGTATTTTCATAATTAGTTAAAATCATGTACTATTAAATCTTTCGATAATTATAAGTTAGACGGATGTGAATAATTTTGACAATTATATTCCAAAAGCCACTCTCATTTCTTACAAACATTTTATCAAACACTTTTGAGTCATCACCATATATCGAATTAAGAATATCCATCCAGATGAGACTCAGTGGCGGACCTAACATAGGAGCAGGGTAGCGCCCGCTACTCCTGAACTTTCACCGTGTGCTGGAAAAACTTGATACCGTCTAGGGGGAAAACAATTATGTATCTCATTACCACTAAAAACAATTTTTCCGCTAAACGTTACCCCTGAACTAAAATCCTGGATACGTCACTGATTAGACTTCAGTTATTGTGAAACTAACATTTCCACTTAAGGATTAAAGCTTGATTAAAAGCATGCAAACTTCCAATCCTAATCTCTTCTTTGGCTTTTTATGCCAAAATTAAATTCTAATCGACCCAATGTATTTTATTAGTATTATCATCGCCACCCCAAAAAAGTGTAACATGCATCATTTCCAATATATTTTTACTTTACTAGGCATCAGAAATAAAGATAAAGATAAGTAATAAGTATATACCGAACCTATCACCGAGAACCTATCACCGAAGATATAAAGGTAGTCCTCCTACCAATATAGAGATCAGAGAAGCTTTGATTTTCAATTAAGTTACCTTAGCTTTGAACTACTTGAATATGAGTTCCCAAGCTTTGATCTTTCCCCTATTCTCACCAACTATAAACCTCAAATACCAAAACGGTAAGGTTATGACTAAACCCCTTTAACCTCGCCAACACATACGAATCTAAACTATTTACCCCCGCCCCATACAAATTTGACTTTGCAAGGTTTATTTGAAGACCCGATAAAATGAAAAGAAAAAAAAGTTACAAGCCCCAATTGTACTAGTGAAATTCTCTTGAGACCATTCTCGAATAAGGTATGTCATCTTCTCACACTTTCAAGACCCTACTCTTTGAGTGAAATTTTACCGAATATATTTGTTTGTTACATAAAAGACATATTTCAATTTTTTCACCTTCTTTTATAACTATAATTATCTTTTATACAACATTTACAAATGCTTTTATGACTTTTATAGCTCTCTATAGGTTCACGTGTTAGTGTCTTTAAGGATTTATATTTTTATGTGCTTAATTAAGAGTATTCATAACACATCTTTTATCTTCATCTCTAAAAAAAATCACAATTTGTTAAATTTATATTAATATTTTATTCAACCTTTCACATCTCATTATTATTTTTTATAGTTTTGTTCTCTTTCTTAATTCTTACGATACAAATCAAAATGCTTAAAATTTAAACCATTAAAGCTTTATATGTTGGAGATGGAGATGTTAATATAGTTCTCTACATATAGGTAGCGTTTGATATACAGGAATGGATTGTGGAATAGAATGAATCATTATGTCGGAATGAAAAATGATATGTTTGGTAGCACATTGGAATGAAATAGACCATTACATAAGGAATGAGATTCCTTCAATTTTTAAAGATTTTCATTCCATGGGGGATGAGTTTTTTTTCGATTCCCTCAAGGAATGGAATGAAAAAGAAAATTTCGATTAGATTTCTTCTTAAATTAAAAAAAAAGTAAAGAATAAAAAGTAAAAAATAAAATAATAATAAAAAATAAAAATATAAACCGAAAATGAAAATAAAAATAAATATAAAATAAAAATAAATTAATAAATGAAAACAAAAAAGATAATAATAAAAATAACAACAAATAAATTAAAAAATATTAATATAAATTAAATAATTTAATTAAATTAATAAAAAAATTAAAACATTAAAAAATATAAATATAAAGCAAATATATTAATTATAAATAAAAATATTAGGAAAATTGTATTTGATTACTTCGTTTATACTGCCATCAAACAATGCGAATCAATGATTTATCGCATTCCCACATGGTAACCAAAAATGACGACGGAATGGTAATGATCCATTTAATTCCCTCGACCATTCCATTTCGTCGCTCATTTCATTCCATCGTTCATCCCATTATATCATACCAAACAAACCCATAAAGTTTCATTAAAGTAAAACCTCTATATCTCGGAGATAGACATATATTCGGTAACGGAAACGGATAGGATCGAGAAACAAAACAAAAACGGATAGGCAACGGATCGTTTGAGATACAGATTCACCACTCGAACAAACCCGTTGGGCAAAACTAATCAAAATTCGAGATACAGACACACCACTCGAATCCGTAATTAATCCAAAGAACACCACTCAAGTTGCCAAACTTGAATTAGCAATGGAAAAAAAGTTCAAGTTCTAACAAAGAACCTTGCACAAAAATTTATCATAAAAACTCAGTCATTTCATTTGCATTCAATACAGATTACATAGAGTGAGAAAGAGCAACTGCCCACAAGCCCACTACTTAGGAAATTAAGGAAATTAAAATAAACCAACTTTGACAAAGTCCTAAGCAAATAAACTTGAAAATAAATACTAAAATGAAAATGCATTATAGTGTGACGTGGA
Source organism: Deinandra increscens subsp. villosa (assembly GCA_039602395.1). NCBI lineage: Eukaryota > Viridiplantae > Streptophyta > Magnoliopsida > Asterales > Asteraceae > Deinandra > Deinandra increscens. The sequence continues at coordinate 4,632,177 of JBCNJP010000007.1, forward strand.
CTTGCATTTAGAATTAAATGCATGGAGCATTTTGACCCATTTTCGAGTTGTCGGATCTTCAGGTGGGTTAGCAACGGCTACTGGGTTAGACTGTATAGAGACATGGCTATCAATAGATATGGAGATGAAGATTGGGATGGAAAAGAAATACAAAAGAGATCTCTAGAATATAAAGATGGGGATGTGAATGAAGATTGGGTTGTGGATGCTTCGAGGGAGATAAGTATAATGTTTAAAATTTATAAAATATAATTAGGATAAACATAATTATGATAACAGGCTCATAAAAGAACTTGCCGAGAGTATGACCCTAACGCCTCCACAGTCCACACCCAAAAAATAACATGAGATTCACAAGTTTAACGCTAACCTAAACTGAAATCAGATGTCTCACACGTATTTTCTACAAACACGAACAAAAATCCGAATTGTTATCAAGAAATAAATACATTCAATTAACAACTTAAATATTTCTGAGTTTTTTTTCTTTCATAATAGGTGTAATTAAAAAACTTATTTGATAAAATGAATGATTTGAAGAATATTTACCAAAACCGTAATTTTTTTAAAAATTCTTTTCTCATTCTTAATTTTATTGGATACATATTTTCTTTTTAATTATTATAATTTGATCACGCTCCTCCTAAGTCCTATCCTCATCATGAGGGTTAATGTATTAATGATGCTTAATTTCATATAGCAGATATCTCACGTTCAAATTAACAGAAATCTAGCATCCATTTATAAAACTAAAATGAAAAAGAAAAAAAAAAGTTTATACGAATGTCCACAATACGAACTACGTTGCTTCTACCATAGATACGTTTTTTTTCATTTCAAGTTGTTAAACATTATAAAAGAGCCACGCGTTTTATGGGTTGGGTTCTATAGAAAACCAATATTTTGCAAAAAAACCAAAAAACCAAGAATTTTTTTTAAAATTATTTTTATATGTTTCTTTCATGATTTTAAGAATACTGGAAAAAAAAAAACTTTAAAAACATTTTCGAGTTTTTTAAAAAAATAAAATAAAATTCAAATTTTAGCTTAAAATTAATAATGTAGTATGCAACAATAATATAAAATTGGTTTATGAATGTCAATTTTTTGTCTTTTACATTATTCGCATAAACCACACCATATTTAAGTTAAGTTTCTTCTTTTTAAGTAGTTTTAATTATAATGCATTATGCAATACTATTAGTACTATTGAATGATACACTAATAAAAAATCACTAAACTTTTTATATTTAATTTTTTTTTCCCATAAATAAAGCTAATAAAATTATAGACTTTTGGTGAAATTCTTTTTTAAAATTATTAATATATAAAGAAGTTATAGAGAAAAAAAGATTGGTTTTCTGGATAATTGTTGGTTTTCTGTAAATCTTTCCCTCGCGTTTGGTGGCATTAAATCATGAAATGTTTAACGTCATCAAATCTTAATATAAATAAAGTTGTAAAACAATGTAAAAAAGCCAGGCATAGTGCTTGTTAAACCACAAAAAAAGTAATGCCATCAAAACTTTATATTAAGAAAAAAGGCCCTTTAAACGTTACAACTCGTTAAAAGATGAAATTAGAAAAATAATAGTATCACTTAATATTAAAGATCAAAATGTTTAGGGGTTACAACTCGTTAAAAGATGAAATTAGAAATATAATAGTATCACTTAATATTAAAGATCAGAACGTCCACTAGTTTAGTCTTGTGGCAGTGGCAAGGGTGCATGACCCCTAATCATATGAGATCTTTGATTCAAGTCTCACTTGTAACAAAAATAATAAAAATGAAGGTTAAAAGTTAGGCCAGGGGGTTTTCTCACCTAGTGGTAAGTTTCCTCCTAATAGGGATTGGAGATGATCGGGTGGGTGGTATAATGTCCCCATCAGTGATCCAAATTTGTCGTTCAAAAAAAATATTAAAAATCAAAATGTTTAGGTATGTAAACAAACTGGACCGAATAAAGCCTTGTTCATATTCGTTTGTTTAGCATTGAATGTGTTCACCGACACATAACAAACTAAAATTTATGTTCATGTTCATTCATTAAGTAAGTTTAATAAATATGAAAATACTTGTTCGTGTACATTCATGAACACATAAGGAACAAGATTCTTTCTTGTGTAAAGAACATTATGGTAAATAATAAGTTGAAATGAATTATAAACAAAAAACAAGAGATTAAATATGAACAAAAAACAAGAGATTAAATATGAAAGAATTATAATAAGTTTAAAGTAAAAACAATATATATGAGTTATCGAAGATGAAAAAGAAAGATAATAAATTGATTAGAAAACATAGAAGGGGAGAATAATTGATTAGTTAAAAATCTTAATCCTAAGGCTATCCGTAATGGGGCTCCATGGGGGCGCCATGGAGCCCCATAACGCCCCCATAACGCCGACTACCGCCCCCCGGGGCGCCATCTTAAAAAAAAAAGGAAGAGCGCCATGTTAATGGCGCCGGTGAACGTTGGGTGTTTTAAAAATTCGACCGTTGACAACGGTCAAATCCCTTTTTTTTTTTTTTTTTTTAAACCTAATTTAAACACTATAAATTAAACCTCTCCATCCAATTTTTATACACACTCTTCTACCCATCTCTCACTTTTTATAAAATTCTCTCTACCTACAATCAAAATGTTTCCCCGTGGTGAGCCTTCGTCAAACCCACGCTTCCAAGCCCCGCGACGAGCAAACGATCCCGAGCAACAACCGCGTGACGATGGTTTGTTCGCGTATGTTGCGAACATGCCGCCCCCGCCACAATCCTTCCCATCTTTCCCTTACCAAAACTTCGGCTTCAACTCGTAGCCTCGCGTTGCAAATTCGAGCGGATATCATGAAAGAATATGGCCTTTAGATGTTTGTTTTTTTTAATTGTCATGTTTTTTTTTAAGAATGTAGGTTTGTTTTTTTTTATTTCCATGTTTGTTTTTTTTTTAGAATGTTGTAAGTTTGTTTTTTTTTTTAAAAATCTTCTAGTTTTATGTCTTGTTATTTTTTTTAATTTTAGTTTTTAATATATTTAATACTAAATTATATAAAAAATGATTAAATAAATAATTAGGTAATGATTGGTAGGGGGGTTATACATGGAGCCCCACTACACCACTTTTGCCATGGAGCCCCTCATGCTGACGTGGACGCCACATGGCGCATAATGCCCACAAGGGGCTCCATCCACTACACTTAGCCTAATAAAGCAATAAAATGGTTGCCACTTGTCTTCATTTTAAATGGTCCACATCACCACTAAATCACCAATTAAGAACAATTACCAATTTTGTCAAACATAATAAGTTTCTTTAATCAACAATTTGTCAAACATAATAAATTTATTTTAAGAAAATTAATCAACAATTTTTCAAACATAATAAATTTTGATTTATTAAATTATCATTTAATGCTTTATAAGGATTTTACGTCAATCATAATTTTAAAATATTTTAATCGTTTTTTATTTATTTATTTAATATCATGAACCTAAATTCAGCCCGTGTAGTACACGGGTTACTAACCTAGTAAAGGAATAAAGAAAAATACTATTTTCAGACTATTACTTCTTTTGATGTATTTGAACTCAAAATATTTCTGCTTTTCTAAAGTGTGATGTCAAACATACGAGGAAAGAAACCTATGAAAGGAATTATACCATGCTTGGTCAATTATGACAAGTATTCTCTCTGCAACATCCATCACCCACAAGACACCCAAATTCTCCTGCTTTTCAATACAAATTAATAAATCCAAATCAAGATACATAAAACTGATGAAATCAAACCAAAACATCATTATCAACTTCCTAATCACCTGCAAATCTTCCACTTCTGCCACTATAATGTCACTGCTCAATTTTCAGACCTCTATCAATCCAAAACTGAATCTGCATAACAACCATGAAAACCCATCATTGAAGAAGCTCCATTCAAGATTTATCATAACAAATTTCCAGAAACCCGAATGCCAATTTTCACCAGCAAACCAGGTCGGTTTTTTGTTATAAAACAGTTTATAAAATATAAATAAAATTTATTCAAACAACTTATGAATGCTCAGAGTGTTGCTGCGGTAGTATTTGGAGATGCGTCACAGAAGCCAGGATTGTATCCTTTGACAAAAAGAAGATCAGAAGGTGCGGTTCCATTGGCCGGAAGTTATAGACTTATTGATGCAGTTATAAGCAATTGCATCAATAGTAATATAGCAAAAGTATATGCACTTACACAGTTTAATTCCACTTCTTTAAACTCACATCTCTCAAGAGCATATTCTGGTGGATTATTAGCAAACCAGGAATTTCTTGAGGTTATTGCAGCTTATCAGAGCCCGGAAGACGATAACTGGTTCCAGGTTCTTCACTAATCACATTTCAAATATAGACATGCATACTAGACACAGCGGGATAGGCGGGTCTGGTGTGTTAAAACGGGTCATTTTTAGTACACGTCAAAGTGGAATCGGCATGGTTGGACTGACTAAACACTTTCCGGTCCATTTTCTATTTTTTTTAAAATAACTAATGTGTTAATTTTTTGTTACAAGAATATTACTACAGCAATAATCTAGATCTTTTAACAAAACACTCAGGAGTTGGTACAAAGTAAATATAAAAAATATATAAATATTAATTATAAACTCATTTTGACTATTGTTTGTCACCCATTTGACCTGTATGGGGTAAAAACTAAAACAAAACCCAAATCAACTCACTAATAAGTAAGTGGGTATTGTCACATCCAGTATACAACAACACTTCCACTACCATAACACACGCTTTTCGGTAAAAACAGTATAATACTACTTTTTTTCCTTTTACTTTTTAAACTTAAAAACACTAAAAAAAAATTGTTTTCAGGGTAGACCATGTAAGTCTGCCTCTATACACTCACAGGGATTAGTTTCTAAAATCTTTGATTTTTTGGGTTGTAGGGAACTGCAGATGCTATGAGAAGATGTTTATGGGTATTGGAACAGTATCCGGCAGTTGAATTTTTGGTACTTCCAGGACACCATCTTTACAAGATGGATTATCAGAAACTTCTAGAAGCACACAGGAATAATAAGGCAGATGTAACGGTTTCAGTTTTGGATAGCATGAGAGATTACAACACAGGTTTTGGTAGTTTCAATGTAGGTTCTGGAAATCAAGTTATCGGGTTTGAAAAGGAACCGGATTTGATCCCAGTTATGTCACTATCAGTTGAGTTGTATACGTTTAATTGTTAATGCATGCTATTATCATAGTAGAGTATGACTCTCAAGAAGATTACATTGATCTCTTTTTTCAGGTTCAAGGATCAAAGTTCAATGAAAAGTTTTCTAGCATGGGAATTTATGTCATGAACAGACATGTTATGATAAAGCTTTTAAAAGAATCTTTCCCTAAAGCAAATGACTTGAAGAATGAAGTAATACCAGGTGCAATATCCTTGGGGTTGAAGGTCAGTCTTTCTTTAATCTTACCATATAACTAGACTAAAATAAAAGATTTAATGAAATCTTTTGTTTGATGTAATAATAGGTTCATGCTTACCAGTTTGACGGATACTGGGAGGACATGAGAAGTATTGAAGCATATTACAAAGCGAATATGGAAAGCACAGAGAAAGAAAACATGAAATATAAGTCGGTAACTCTGAAAACCTAAAAAGAATGTATAGCCCGAAATCTAGAGGTGGCAATTTCAACCTATTTACTTATGAACGTGTTGTGTTAAATCTTTAACTCTTCAAACACTGATAAAATTTTGACGACTATTCCCTCCATCCAGAGGTTATTATTGGCTTCTTGCCTATGTTTCTATCTTATTTTGTCCCAAAATGATTTGTTTTTCTTTTCAAATATGGAAAATCTACTATTATACCCATATTGCCATGAAATACCCTTAACCCTAGATGTTGCAAAGTACTTCAGATCAATTGGCATTTTAAGTACATTGGGGTAAAATTGGCATTCTTCCAAGTTTTAACTGATGTCAGCATTAACTGTAATTACACTGAATTGTGCTTTTTAAGAACAATAGTTACACTAAATTGTGCTTTTTAAGAACAATATTTTGGGACGCAGACCATCAGGTTGAAATTCGTCCAAAGAGTATTTATAATGCATAAAACCTCCTAAATCATATCTGTTTTCAATAAGATTAGTTTTCAGATTATATAACTTTTGCAAGCATAATTGACATACTATTATACATTAAAAAGTACCTTTTTTGGACAAAAAGGATTTCAGGACAGCCTGACACCCGAACGAAATTTAAAATAATGTGTTTTGAACAATTACTGAACCTACTCAACCCGCACTTATTGCCACCTCTACCGAGAGCTAAATCTAATTACATACTTCACCTCTTGGTAACAGCTTTCATGACAGGGATTTTCCATTGTACACCCTGCCACGACATCTGCCCCCTTCTCTAGTAACTGATGCTGTCATCACAGATAGCACCATTGGTGATGGTTGCATTTTAAATGTGCGACGTTTTCATCATACTAACAGAAAATGTATATATATTAGCACATTATTTTCTTCTTACTTATGCAATGGTTCTTGGTTTTGTAAAAAATAGAGATGTAGCATTAGAAGTTCCATCATTGGTCCAAGAACTAGGGTTGGAGATGGAGCTGTTATAGAAGATTCAGTAATCATGGGATCTGATATATATCAGGTAAATGCACCACCCAGAAAGAAATGTACTAACAGTCTAAAATAGTAGTAGTAAGAGTAAACAATTTTTTGCTAGAGAACCACTTATTGATGTATAGAAATAATATAAAAAAGGGTTTATTTGAGAAACTTACAATCAGTCCTCTTGTTCTCATGCCAACAGAGTGTACCTGAGCATAGTATTGGTATCGGGGAAGGCTCGTTTATAAAAAAAGCTATCATAGACAAGAATGTAAGGATTGGCAAGAATGTTAAGGTATTGTTCATTAGAAATACAATTTGTATATTGGGCAGTTTCATATATAACCCTGGAAACTTGCATAATATCATACTTACCCAAATAAAATAAAAAACAATATCAGATATATCGGTTCAAATTTCAAATACTTCTAATTTCATAATCATCCATTTCATCAAATACGATTTATCATAGGGCCGACCAGCGTATCTTTCTCTTTCTCGTTTTTTTTTTTTTTTTTAACAGCAAACACCACTAAATTCCACCAATTACCCACTTTGTGGGATTTGAACCTGCACCACTTGGGTGAGGATTTCAAGTTCAAACTATCATATCCTAATGCAAGATTTAAGAATAGAGTATAAATGTCATAAATTTGAAAATGGGTATATTTGGACTTTGGTATACATTTTTTTGGTGAACATGATATTATACAAAGTTTTTGAGGGGATACATAAAATTATCCCGTATATATTGTCTAAAGGTTGGTTTAGAAGATTACTACTCTATTACTAACACAAAAAAGCATATATACTTTGTTGTAATTTAGATCATAAACAGGGATAATGTACTAGAAGGGAACAATGAAGCTGATGGCTACATCATTACATCAGGCATAATTGTTGTTTTACGAGGTGCGGTTTTCCCAGATGAAAGCATCTTATGACATCAACCAAAAGAAATCATTCATAGACGACTTCTTTATGGCTGTCGATATCGATCCCTATCAAAAACAACCTCATATGATGCATATACAGCTGGGAGGGAACTTGTTGAATAAAGGAGAATTTTTCTGTAATAGCAGGGATCTCTATAGCAATTGCTTCGGGATACCAGTTAAGTGCATAAAAAGAATGTATTATTCAACACAAATTGAGCATTCCATTAAGAACAGTTCTACTTTCTGACTTAACTGTATAAATTGAAAAGATTGAAAACAGCATATTCCCTCTTTTAAAAACCCTAGAAATTGAGAATTTGGTGGAGATACTGATATGGATATCTTCTATTTTTCATGTTCAATTGAAATAGTATAAAATCAAATTATCATTTATGGAAGATCGGAATCTGAACAATCGTTGAATTGAGCTGTAATAACCTTAGTTATCGTTACAATCGATGAAATCGAGTCTACAGAAAGCCTAATTGGATATGTATGATGGTAAAACTGAATCAAAATCAGCAAACAGTTAGCAAAATAAAGTGAAGCGGATCTATTAATCAACTCAGATGTATTTGTGGTTTTCATTGAAATACCTGAGGGATCGAAACACCATCACCAATTGTAGGAGCAAATCATACCTGATTATGAGAGTAGGATCGTAAAAGTAGGGTGGGTATTGAAAGGCAAAATGAAACACCTTCTTGTGCTACTCGGTGATACCATATTCTAATGAACCAGAAATATCAAAAGCAATTTGGAAGACGAAGCAAACAGAAAATTAACGATCGTCCATTCCGCGGGGTAACTTTAACCCGATACTAACGTACTCATTTTGTACTTTCAATAATAGTTGAGGGACCAAAGTTGTTAATAAGTGGTTTTATGAGGATTATATTATAAACTATAACTAACTAACAAATTTGTTAGTTAAATAGGTTAGTGGGGTTGAGGGTTAATGAGAAGCAAGCTTACAATTTGGTGATATTTCAATCTCTAAATTTGTGAGCTAACATTGGTATTACATTTCTATGTTTTTGGTGACCAATTCTGGCAATTGAATCTAATTTCGGTGATATGATAATTGTTGATGGCGGAGGCGACGAGAAATCAAGAATCAGACAAGATAGTGAAGGATCACGATCGCTCTCTATCTTAATTGAGTGTATCAATAGAGGAAATCCAATCGCCCAATGCTACAATGCAGTCAACCTTCGATGATTTGGTTTGTAACTTTACAATGCTATCGGCTTAACTCAACAATAGTGGTAGTCCTGATGGCTGTCCAAAACTTGCTCCAAATCTCAATGAAGAGGTGCGATATTGAAGGTTGTAAAATCGATTTTGCAGGTTAGAGTTTCCAAATTTTGATGGTGAGAATGTAGATGGGTGGATCTATAAGGCGGAGCATTTCCTTTTGGTGAATGAAACTCCAAAGGGTTCAAAGCTTCGCATAGATGTGATACATCTGGAATGTTGTGCGTTCTAGTGGCATCAAGGCCACCTGAAAGCACGCAACCAGTCATTAATGATTTGACTTGGTCCGATTATAAACAGATGATTGTTCAGTGATTAAGGGTGTGCGATATATTGGCGGGACTCGCCGTGTGAGTTGGACCACCGTCATGGAACACCACCCTCGTGGAGCGTGGGTGCGCACGTGAGTTTGGGGGTGGGGTAATTGACACACCGTGACTTTGGTAAATGGACTTGCGTGAAGGATTGCAATGAATCAAAATATGACTGTTGAGGACAAACAATCACTTTTTTTATAAAAAAATTATTTTAATTCAACCAATTCAAGTACATACACTTTTAAACAAATAACCTTTACACCAAACTCTCTCCTTCTCACACCATAGTTCTCTATACTCATTCAAATTTCATCGACTTCTCCGACTCATCATCATTTTTATCATCCGATAAAACTGACAAGATGTTCTTTCAAGTCATCATCCACTGTCGTCAAAGATGGATAAACACACGAGTTGAATGAAGATTTCCCCGAAGAGCCCCTCTCAACCGTGACCGTTAAGGGGCTCACGAGCTTCTTGAAGTGATTATTGTTTTAGGACCCAACCTACCCCATTGAAGCTTTCACCAACGATTTCGTATGAGCCAGCACTATTTTTAAGAATAGTGAATGATCTTGAGAGGTATGTGCCTTGGTTCCGACAAAGGTACGATGCTAGGGGTAGGATTGGTTTTACCGCTTTGCAAAAGTGCATTGCCGACTTTCTTCAAATGGTGTACAGCTCGCCGGGGGGGGGGGGGGGTTAATTTGATGAGTATTTGAGATGTTCGATCGTACGATGAGGAGTTGCATGCAAAAGTTTTCTAAAGGTATACAAGAGTTGTATAGGAGAAAATATTTAATAAAACCAATTGTAGGAGGCATTCAACAATTGTACGAGTTCCATGAAAATAGATGAGGTTTTCGGGAATGTTTGGTAGCACTGATTGCACACATTAGAAGTGATACAATTGCTTAAATGCATGGAGAGTTCAGTTTATGTGTGGTGATCACAACCATCCTTCTATTATGCTCAAAGTCATCGCTTTAAACGACATGTGGTTTTGGCATGTACATTTTGGTGTCATGGGGTCCAACAACGACATTTATGTTTTGGATCTATCATCAATTTGGGACCAACGTGAGCCCGAGTCCTCATTTAAACTAAGAGGAGTGGCATACAAGCGTGTATATTATCTAGTGGATGGAATTTATACTGAATATTACACCATAGCCAATTTTTTACTTGTCCTAAGGTTGTGAGACGTAAAACCTACAAAGCCGCTCACGGTGCAAAAAAATAATAATGATAAGACCATCATATTTAGGTACATGTGTTATTGCGGGTGTTGACGCATTTGGGTAACAACTCGGAAGCGACAATCGCTTAACAATGCTAAAAGAATTGACAATAAAGAGTTCAACTAAACGTATCACTTTCACACCCTGATCTCGCCACCCAAGCATGACGTCATGAACCTTAGTGCATGGTGATCTCGTACGTCTCTAGATGAATTTTTTTGAAGATACGTGGTCATGTCTTTGTAAAACAATTTTGGGTAATAGTTTATAAACCATATTTGAAATCGTTCAGCGGAAGCATTTGAAAAGGTAGTCTTTTACAAAACGAGGTTTTAAAATGTTCAGCGGAAGCATTGTAATGGTAAATAGTTTACAAATCGTGCTTTGCAATGGTTGAGCGAAGCTTAAATATTGGTGTTGATAAAACGTGTTATAACATGACCGCATAAGTATCTCAAATGAATATGAAGCATCCTAGCATGGAGAAGCCTTATATACAACAACTAAACCTGAGAAAAACATGTTAAAACTAGTCATTAATAATGTTGGTGAGTTTACGTGTTTTGGAAAAAATGTAAGTTTTGTAATTGGTAAACTTAGTTTTACACAAATATAGTTACTTTACATGACTGTGTTGATCGGACACAAATATTATAACCATGAGTCACTGGAAAGGAGCTCGATTGGATGTTTGTGCCCTAAGTGCCCGTGCTAACCCAAACACGTGCAATGGTTCAGGTCAATTATATACTCGTGGCCTCCAGCCTTTGTAAGAGCGACTGACGCAAGTAAGGTTTGTCAAACCCGAATAGTACTATCCATAATTACCAAGCTATGTTACCTCTCTTAACTTTCCAGTTGGGTAGGGACTTATATTGGGAGTGGTTATTATCTCATGCAATTAGTTTGGAATCACTGAGTAACGGGTGGATTTAAAACGTAATGTCACGTGCAACCGACATGGTTTCCTGAAAACCACATGAATTTCGCCCCCCGAAAACATTATAAAACCATTAAAAAAGATGGGGTCATGTACTCACCTGTGCAACAATGCAATGCCCCGGTGAAATGTAAACGACTTAACCGAGTCCTAAACAACATAAGACACCTTAGGGTCTATGCATAAGGTCAAAGGTCTAAGTCACCCACTGAGACTAAACCAAGTCTCGGTTTACCATATCTTTAGTCTTTGGTGATATTAAGTGGTTATTGAAAATATATTTATTTCCCAAAAATAAATATGTAAATATATATATATATACACACACATGTATAAATGCATGAACATGTGACTCGAGGTTACAGCACGAAAACCACGGGTTATCGTTTTAACTCAAGCCAAGAACCATTTTCATAGTGACACGAACGCACATATATTTACTCCTAAAATACACATGTTAATCGGAAGAAATTGTGTAAAGTTTTGAAATGAAACTTGGTATATTCATGAGACTCAAACATATATACATTTACCCTGAAATATACGTACTATTCAAAAGACAAGGTTTAAGATTTTTTAAAATTACACTTATAGGTAACTTAATATTTTTTTTTTACAATGAATATTTATTTTCAATAAATATTAAATAAGCTTTAACACATTTTGACAAAGGAATATAGAAAAACATACATTTTGATAAATAATTCTGTAAATAAACATATTTGGTAAATAAGTTTGAAACTATATTTTTAAAAAATAAAACTAGGTTTTTATGCATTTCTCCAATATTACAATTCTCATGCATTTTTAACTCCCAAAACTGGAGTTTCATTTAATGGGCTGTCCTTAAAAACCTAACCGGTATTCAAATATTAGAATTAAGACTCCGAAGTAGCATGTTTATGTAGAGTTTCAAAGTATAAAGAATTTAGACTTAGGGTGGGTTACATATTAAAGGCAATTGGTGGTGGAAACGTTAGTTGATGAGTGATAATGTTTGTAGTGGTTATGTTTTTCTATGATTAGAGAGAGAAACAAAAGAGTGACACAAAATAGAGAATGATATATTCGTCACTTAAAAAAGTTAACAGAAAAGAACAATCAATAACAGACTTTTTGTCTCAATTCCCTCTCATATGTATGTACAAATAATTGTGTATGCTATACCGAGAAAAGAAAAACGCAACTTCGATGAATAGACTAGTAGTGTAACATCAATTTGAAGATTTGCAATTCGAGGAAAGCACCGATGAGACCCTTCACCAGATCCCACTCCGTGAGCTCTTAAAACCTTAAAAAGGATTAGATGAAATCCAATCACACCATCGGATTGTGAAATTTGAACACAATAAAGAAATGAGGTAAAAGTGGGTCAAGGGACCGATTCTATAATAATATTTATAAACTAAATAAAAAACTGATAAGTATTATTAAAAATATTTAAAATCAAAGGTGTCCATCACATGTTCATTGAAGCCAAAACCTGACCGTTACTGGCTTGCTGTCCAAAGACCTATATATTCCTGATATGTTTATTTATTTATATCTGTAATCCAACGGCAATATTTTACTAGCCGTTGATTTCAAATATAATTACCCCCTTCAGACCCCTTTCTTCTCTCCCTCTTTGTCTTCATTTGTTCTTCATCTTCTTCCCAGTTAATGCACCCCAAAAGTGTGTAGATTTCAAGGGTGCCCTAAATTAAATGCTCTGAAACTACATTCTGGGGTTCTTTGATTTGTGGGTTTCTTGATTGATTGATTGATTGAACAAGATCTTGTAATTTAGGTTTTGATTATTTTCTTCTGGTTTTTGTTCCTCTAATCAATGGAGATCTCAGTCGATAACAACAAACCTGCAAATCTGCAAGGTAAATCTTGACACTTGATGACATTAGATCAAGATTTTCTTGCAGCTTACTAGCGGAATCTTGAAAAAAAAAACCCTAATTTCAAATCTTTATTTTTGAATCGGATTTTGGTTTCGAATTTGATATGGGTTTGAGAACCTAAATCTTGATTGAAGTTAAATCAGCAGATTTGAATTTTGAAAACCCTAAATCTTGATTCTAAAAAGGACTTTTCTGTAGAATTAAAATCAGCAAATTTAAAGTTCTTTATTAATACTTTTTTTACTTTAGTTTGACTTTTTATTTGTGAAATTTAGGAGAGAAGATGGCCACTAGGAAATTTGGGGTGGAGATCAGCAATAACAGAAGAGCATTGGGTGCTATTAGTCAGAAAGGAGGAGCTCAGATTTACCCTTGTGTTGTCAACAAGAGAACCTTATCACAGTATGTGCTCAATAATTCGTTTTTTTTAATTAAATATATTTCTGAATAAATTCCTATTACATAGATACATTTTATCTGATTTGAAATATTATTTGATCTTTAGAGCAAATGAAAACAATGTTGTGAATCAAGTTCATAGACCAATCACTAGGAAGTTTGCTGCTCAAATTGCCAACAAGAAACAGTCTTTCCATGAGGTACAATTTGAATTACTACATACCTATTAATATACTTTTTGTGATTTACTATATATTTTGTTAATAATCGGAACCTTCACATCGAAATCAGGATGTTTCAAAGCCGAAACAGTCAACTGAGAGCTTTAAAGTTCTTGAAGATGATGAGGATCAACCTGTGCCAATGGCACTGGAAACAACAGAACCTCAAAAGGATCATATGGTATTGATCTTTCACCATGTTTGTTATGCATAATGTAAGATTAATTTAGACTATATCAGTTTGTTTTTGATAACTTTTATTGCAGGAGGTTGAAATGGAGGACATATTTGAAGAACCAGTTGTGGATATAGATATTTCTGATACCAAAAATAGCCTTGCTGTTGTGGAATATGTTGAAGATCTTTATGCTCATTACAGGAAGATGGAGGTAATTATTTATATTTTAAATGGAATTTTTATACATTTATGGTATAATTTATAGGGACCCACATTATAAAGATTATAAATTTGAATTGCAGAGTTATGGAATGGTTTCACCAAACTATATGCTAACACAACAATCTGATGTCAATGAGAGGATGAGAGCCATACTAATTGACTGGCTAATTGAGGTAGCTTTTTGCTCAAGTTTCAAAATTTGAAATCTCATTTTACTAGTTACTAATAAGAGATGATTTTGAAAATGTAATCAGGTGCATCACAAGTTTGATCTTCAACCAGAGACACTATTCTTGACAGTTAATCTCATAGACAGGTTTTTGGCTAAGGAAAATGTGGTTAGAAAGAAGCTGCAATTGGTTGGTTTAGTTGCCATGCTTCTAGCTTGTAAATATGAGGAAGTTTCGGTCCCGGTTGTTGATGATTTAATTTTCATCTCTGACAAAGCTTACTCAAGAAGTGAAATTCTTGAAATGGTACTAAAAAAGCTAGACAATTTCTCACTAATCTTGATCTTGTTTATGCATCCGAATCTATTGAAATAGTTTTCCAATTAAAGATTATTATTTTCTTTGTGTTTTTTTTAGGAAAAGTTAATGTTGAACACATTGGAGTTCAACATGTCAGTGCCAACCCCATATGTGTTCTTGAAAAGATATCTCAAGGCGGCTCAATCCGAATCAAAACTCGAGCAAATGTCGTTTTTCTTGATCGAGCTCTGTCTCGTGGAATATGAAATGATCAAACTCGCACCATCGTTCTTGGCCGCAGTTGCAGTCTACACTGCTCAGTGTAGTCTTTATGGATTCAGACAATGGTCAAAGACTTGTGAACTGCATACAAACTACTCTGAAAATCAGCTATTGTAAGCAATAATGATTTCTTGTTTAATCATGCTGTGGAACCTTGAGATAAATTTCTGGTTTTCTTGACTTTTTTTGTTGGCTTTCTTACAGGGAATGCTCAAGGATGATTGTGGGATACCACCAAAAGGCAGCAACAGGGAGACTAACTGGGGTTTACAGGAAGTACAGCACTTTAAAGTTTGGGTATGCAGCAAAGTGTGAGCCTGCCAAGTTTATTGTAGATGAGACCCAATGATGATGAGAGCATATGTAGTTTATGCTGACATAAACTTTGGGGTGGGTATAACAACTGAGGTATTCTGTAGGGGGTGGTTTAGAAAATATTTTATGGTGGTTCAAATTGTGTGAACAACCAAGTAATGTTCATGTGAACTTGTTCTACCTTTGAACTTGTGATTTACTTCCCAATTTACAATAATAATTAACTTACCATTTATATGCATCTTATTATTGTTATTGGTGTTTTGAATTAGTATTTAACTCTCAAAGGGTACATGATTAAGGTTGTAATACTATAAATTATAATTCAAGTAGCACCTTAAATCAGATATGACAATAAAATTACATGTTTATAAATAAAGGAGCCTAACTTA
>JBCNJP010000007.1:4648376-4663959 GCA_039602395.1 Deinandra increscens subsp. villosa
GTTAATTTGACGAGTATTTGAGATGTCCGATCGTACGATGAGGAGTTGCATGCAAAAGTTTTCTAAAGGTATACAAGAGTTGTATATGATAAAATATTTAAGAAAACCAATTGTAGAAGGCTTTCAACAATTGTACGAGTTCCATGAAAATAGATGAGGTTTTCGGGGATGTTTGGTAGCACTGATTGCACATATTAGGAGTGGTACAATTGCTTAAATGCGTGGAGAGCTCAGTTTATGTGTAGTGATCACAACCATCCTTCTATTATGCTCAAAGTCATCGCTTTAAACGACATGTGGTTTTGGCATGTACATTTTGGTGTCATGGGGTCCAACAACGACATTAATGTTTTGGATCTATCATCAATTTGGGACCATACATAGAAGGACGTGAGCCCGAGTCCTCATTTAAACTAAGAGGAGTGGCATACAAGCGTGTATATTATCTAGTGGATGGAATTTATACTGAATATTACACCATAGCCAATTTTTTACTTGTCCTAAGGGTGTGAGACGTAAAACCTACAAAGTCGCTCACGGTGCAAAAAATAATAATGATAAGACCATCATCTTTAGGTACATGTGTTATTGCGGGTGTTGACGCATTTGGGAAACAACTCGGAAGCAACAATCGCTTAACAATGCTAGAAGAACTTGACAATTAAGAGTTCAACTAAACGTATCACTTTAACCACCCGATCTCGCCACCCAGACATGACGTCATGAACCTTAGTGCATAGTGATCTCGAACGTCTCTAGATGATTTTTTTTGAAGATACGTGGTCATGTCTTTGTAAAACAATTTTGGGTAATAGTTTATAAACCATAGTTGAAATCGTTCAGTGGAAGCATTATGAAAAGGTAGTCTTTTACAAAACTAGGTTTTAAAATGTTCAGTGGAAGCATTGTAATGGTAAATATTTTACAAATCATGCTTTGCAATGGTTGAGCGAAGCTTAAATATTGGTGTTGATAAAACATGCTAT
The DNA here is from genome assembly GCA_039602395.1 of Deinandra increscens subsp. villosa. Classification (NCBI taxonomy): domain Eukaryota; kingdom Viridiplantae; phylum Streptophyta; class Magnoliopsida; order Asterales; family Asteraceae; genus Deinandra; species Deinandra increscens. Next base: position 4,649,363 of record JBCNJP010000007.1, read on the forward strand.
AACATGACCGCATAAGTATCTCAAATGAATATGAAGCATCCTAGCATGGAGAAGCCTTATATATAACAACTAAACTTGAGAAAAACATCTTAAAACTGGTCATTAATAATGTTGGTGAGTTTACGTGTTTAGAAAAAAAATGTAAGTTTTGTAATTGGTAAACTTAGTTTTACACAAATATAGTTACTTTACATGATTGTGTTGATCGGGCACATATATTATAGCCATGAGTCACTGGAAAGGAGCTCGACTGGATGTTTTTGCCCTAAGTGCCCGTGCTAACCCAAACACGTGCGATGGTTCATGTCAATTATATACTTGTGGCCTCCAGCCTTTGTAAGAGCGACTGACGCAAGTAAGGTTTGTCAAACCCGAATAGTACTATCCATAATTACCTAGGTATGTTACCTTTATTAACTTTCCAGTTGGGTAGGGACTTATATTGGGAGTGGTTATTGTCTCATGCAATTATTTGGAATCACTGAGTAACGGGTGGATTTAAAACGTAATGTCACGTGCACCCGGCACGGTTTTCCTGAAAACCACATGAATCCCTCTCGCCCCCCTCAAAACATTTAATAAAACCATTAAAAAAGAGGGGGTCATGTACTCACCTGTGCAACAATGCAATGCCCAGGTGAAATGTAAGCGACCTAACCGAGTCCTAAACAACATAAGACACCTTAGGGTCTATACATAAGGTCAAAGGTCTAAGTCACCCACTGAGACTAAACCAAGTCTCGGTTTACCATATCTTTAGTCATTGATGATATTAAGTGGTTATTGAAAATATATTTATTTCCCAAAAATAAATATGTAAACATATATATATATATATATACACACACACATGTATAAATGCATGAACACGTGACTCGACGTTACAACACGAAAACCACGCGTTATCGTTTTAACTTGAGCCAAGAACCCTTTTCATAGTGACACGAACACACATATATTTACTCCTAAAATACACGTGTTATTCGGAAGAAATTGTGTAAAGTTTTGAAATGAAACTTGGTAAATTCATGAGACTCGAACATATATACATTTACCCTGAAATATACATACTATTCGAAAGACAAGGTTTAAGCTTTTTGAAATTACACTTATAGGTAACTTAATATTTATTTTCAATAAATAGTAAATAAGCTTTAACACATTTTGACAAAGGAATATAGAAAAACATACTTTTTGATAAATAATTCCCTAAATAAACATATTTGGTAAATAAGTTTGAAACTATATTTTTAAAAATAAAACTAGGTTTTTAATGCATTTCTCCAAGATTACAATTTTCATGCATTTTTAACTCTCAAAACTAGAGTTTCATTTAACGGGTTGTCCTAAAAACCTAACCGGTATTCAAATTTTAGCATTAAGACTCAGAAGTAGCATGTTTACCTGGAGTTTCAAAGTATAAAGAATTTAGAGTTATGATGGGTTACATATTAAAGGCAAATGGGGGTGGAAACGTTGATAAATGATAACGTTTGTAGTGGTTATGCTTTTCTATGATTAGAGAGAGAAACGAAAGAGTGAGACAAAATAGAGAATTATATATTCGTCACTTAAAAACAGTTAACAGAAAAGAACAATTAATGACAGACTTTTTGTCTCAATTGAAGAAAAATTAAATTAAACGTTAGTTTTTAGAGGTCTAATTTTTAAAATAACAGTCTTTAGGTGGGGAGGGGGCGGTTTTCCTCGATTCCCTCTCATATGTATGTACACATAATTGTGTATGCTATATCGAGAAAAGAAAAACGCAACTTTAATGAATAGACTAGTAGTGTAACATCAATGTGAAGATTTACAATTCAAAGAAAGTACCGGTGAGACTCTTCACTAGATCCCACTCCGTGAGCTCTTAATAGAACCTTAAAGTGGATTAGATGAAATCCAATCACACCATCGGATTGTGAAATTTGAACACAATAAAGAAATGAGGTAAAAGTGGGTCAAGGGACCGATTCTATAATAATATTTATAAACTAAATAAAAAACTGATAAGTATTATTAAAAATATTTAAAATCAAAGGTGTCCATCACATGTTCATTGAAGCCAAAACCTGACCGTTACTGGCTTGCTGTCCAAAGACCTATATATTCCTGATATGTTTATTTATTTATATCTGTAATCCAACGGCAATATTTTACTAGCCGTTGATTTCAAATATAATTACCCCCTTCAGACCCCTTTCTTCTCTCCCTCTTTGTCTTCATTTGTTCTTCATCTTCTTCCCAGTTAATGCACCCCAAAAGTGTGTAGATTTCAAGGGTGCCCTGAATTAAATGCTCTGAAACTACATTCTGGGGTTCTTTGATTTGTGGGTTTCTTGATTGATTGATTGATTGAACAAGATCTTGTAATTTAGGTTTTGATTAATTTCTTCTGGTTTTTGTTCCTCTAATCAATGGAGATCTCAGTCGATAACAACAAACCTGCAAATCTGCAAGGTAAATCTTGACACTTGATGACATTAGATCAAGATTTTCTTGCAGCTTACTAGCGGAATCTTGAAAAAAAAAAACCCTAATTTCAAATCTTTATTTTTGAATCGGATTTTGGTTTCGAATTTGATATGGGTTTGAGAACCTAAATCTTGATTGAAGTTAAATCAGCAGATTTGAATTTTGAAAACCCTAGATCTTGATTCTAAAAAGGACTTTTCTGTATGAATTAAAATCAGCAAATTTAAAGTTCTTTATTAATACTTTTTTTACTTTAGTTTGACTTTTTATTTGTGAAATTTAGGAGAGAAGATGGCCACTAGGAAATTTGGGGTGGAGATCAGCAATAACAGAAGAGCATTGGGTGCTATTAGTCAGAAAGGAGGAGCTCAGATTTACCCTTGTGTTGTCAACAAGAGAACTTTATCACAGTATGTGCTCAATAATTCGTTTTTTTTAATTAAATATATTTCTGAATAAACTCCTATTACATAGATACATTTTATCTGATTTTAAATATTATTTGATCTTTAGAGCAAATGAAAACAATGTTGTGAATCAAGTTCATAGACCAATCACTAGGAAATTTGCTGCTCAAATTGCCAACAAGAAACAGTCTTTCCATGAGGTACAATTTGAATTACTACATACCTATTAATATACTTTTTGTGATTTACTATATATTTTGTTAATAATCGGAACCTTCACATCGAAATCAGGATGTTTCAAAGCCGAAACAGTCAACTGAGAGCTTTAAAGTTCTTGAAGATGATGAGGATCAACCTGTGCCAATGGCACTGGAAACAACAGAACCTCAAAAGGATCATATGGTATTGATCTTTCACCATGTTTGTTATGCATAATGTAAGATTAATTTAGACTATATCAGTTTGGATTTGATAACTTTTATTGCAGGAGGTTGAAATGGAGGACATATTTGAAGAACCAGTTGTGGATATAGATATTTCTGATACCAAAAATAGCCTTGCTGTTGTGGAATATGTTGAAGATCTTTATGCTCATTACAGGAAGATGGAGGTAATTATTTATATTTTAAATGGAATTTTTATACATTTATGGTATAATTTATAGGGACCCACATAATAAAGATTATAAATTTGAATTGCAGAGTTATGGAATGGTTTCACCAAACTATATGCTAACACAACAATCTGATGTCAATGAGAGGATGAGAGCCATACTAATTGACTGGCTAATTGAGGTAGCTTTTTGCTCAAGTTTCAAAATTTGAAATCTCATTTTACTAGTTACTAATAAAAGATGATTTTGAAAATGTAATCAGGTGCATCACAAGTTTGATCTTCAACCAGAGACACTATTCTTGACAGTTAATCTCATAGACAGGTTTTTGGCTAAGGAAAATGTGGTTAGAAAGAAGCTGCAATTGGTTGGTTTAGTTGCCATGCTTCTAGCTTGTAAATATGAGGAAGTTTCAGTCCCTGTTGTTGATGATTTAATTTTCATCTCTGACAAAGCTTACTCAAGAAGTGAAATTCTTGAAATGGTACTAAAAAAGCTAGACAATTTCTCACTAATCTTGATCTTGTTTATGCATCCGAATCTATTGAAATAGTTTTCCAATTAAAGATTATTATTTTCTTTGTGTTTTTTTTAGGAAAAGTTAATGTTGAACACATTGGAGTTCAACATGTCAGTGCCAACCCCATATGTGTTCTTGAAAAGATATCTCAAGGCGGCTCAATCCGAATCAAAACTCGAGCAAATGTCGTTTTTCTTGATCGAGCTCTGTCTCGTGGAATATGAAATGATCAAACTCGCACCATCGTTCTTGGCCGCAGTTGCAGTCTACACTGCTCAGTGTAGTCTTTATGGATTCAGACAATGGTCAAAGACTTGTGAACTGCATACAAACTACTCTGAAAATCAGCTATTGTAAGCAATAATGATTTCTTGTTTAATCATGGTGTGGGGACCTTGAGATAAATTTCTGGTTTTATTGACTTTTTTTGTTAACTTTCTTACAGGGAATGCTCAAGGATGATTGTGGGATACCATCAAAAGGCAGCAACAGGGAGACTAACTGGGGTTTACAGGAAGTACAGCACTTTAAAGTTTGGGTATGCAGCAAAGTGTGAGCCTGCCAAGTTTATTGTAGATGAGACCCAATGATGATGAGAGCATATGTAGTTTATGCTGACATAAACTTTGGGGTGGGTATAACAACTGAGGTATTCTGTAGGGGGTGGTTTAGAAAATATTTTATGGTGGTTCAAATTGTGTGAACAACCAAGTAATGTTCATGTGAACTTGTTCTACCTTTGAACTTGTGATTTACTTCCCAATTTACAATAATAATTAACTTACCATTTATATGCATCTTATTATTGTTATTGGTGTTTTTTTGAATTAGTATTTAACTCTCAAAGGGTACATTGATTAAGGTTGTAATACTATAAATTATAATTCAAGTAGCACCTTAAATCAGATATGACAATAAAATTACATGTTTATAAATAAAGGAGCCTAACTTAATTTTAGGCTTTGACACTTTTGCATACTTATGTCATCTATATACATAATCACTTCCAAAACGCAAATCAAAACACCACCTTTGCGTTTGGATTGAATGATAATAAGAGAGCATATTTAGGTTGTTTGAGACAATAATCACATAATCGAATTGTGGAGTGATGGGAAGATTCTGACCATTTAAATGAGTTGGTGGGTAAAATGACAACTTAACATTGTTCGTGAAAAAAGTAGCTAAAGATAATTCATGAAACGATAATAAAGGGTAGCGTACTAAGTGCTTATGTGGTTCTCATTGTTCTCTACTTAAATTTGGTTTGATATTGAACATCCCTACGGATAAAATAAGTTCCTTATGTGAAAAAAGTTGTTGCACCTTGTATAAGAGGTGATTTGACCTAACATAATAAGATGATCAGAAGCATAATCTGTTTATCCAAAAATAACATGCTTGGTGAAAATTTGACAGTTTGTGAAATAGAAATAAAAGTCTTCTCAAGTTAGATTAAAAGAAGGGTAAAGTAGAAATAAGTAATTATTATATTACCCTTAGCTAGATAATAGTTTTGTTGAATCTTGTATGAGACTGATGATCTGATCTTTCATAATAAGATAATCTGAAGCATAACCTGTTTATCCAAATATTGAAAACCAACTATGAACACTGAACAGAGACTCGAATGTGGACAAGAGGAGCTGATGCAGATGGGTATGCAACAAATTTTGTGGAGAGTGAACAAATTCTACAATTCACAGGGTATACAGCATCATTTGTACAGGTATACTTTATAGTCTTGTATTGGTTATCTTTAATATTAAAATCTTGCATATTTTTTTGTTTTGTATTGATGTAGTTATTATAGATACCGGTTCTTAGATTTTCTGTTTGTAGGTCCGAGGGTCTGATCCCTTTTCTCTGGGATCAGATTGTTGATTTGTCATATAAGCCAAAGTTTGAAATTCTATAACCCGAGATAGCAGTGAGTGTAAAATGCTTAATTAGTGTTAGCTATTGTTTGCACATGTATTTATGTTCCATTAAGTCCATGCTTTTATGAAGTTATTTCGGTATTTATATATCAGTCATTAATCTTGTTAAGATAGTCTAATGGGTTATAACAGTCATTTCTCTTGTTTTGGCTGGTTGGCAAGTTGTGTAATGGGTCAAAATAGTAATATTAATCTACATGCAGAGACATGTTGTATTTAGTATGGATTAAATGGATCCGAACTCTCTTACTAGCATCATTACATAAATGTCATACTTTTGTCAGCCCTTTGCTATTTGTAATGTTAAGTGACTGATATCGATGGGGTTTAGATTTTCGACCCATTTGTATGTCAGCTCTTGCGACGCATTTTCTTTGAGCTAATTCTTCAAGTTTACCTTTTTGACCAATTATATATATAAGATAGTCCAAATCAACTCATTCATAAGTAAATGGGTCAAAACTCAAAACTGTCATCAATGAAAATCTTCATTAGTTCTTATAAAATAATCATTTTCACAAACAAATAAAGAACAACTATTTATTCAAGTCTTAAAAACTCACTGATCCAACTCGTTATGCAGTTCGGAATGATTTTTTGTTCAGATATATTGCTTTTTATGGACATTTGTATAGTTCATATAGCTCACATTGTTTGTTGGTCTTATATAAGTTCAGTAACTTTTTTTTTTAACAGCAAAGATTTTTTAAGTTCAGTAACTATATATTCTTTGTTAACTGTAATTTAAATTTTGATAGTTGTTTGACCACAAAAAGTCAATGGAAAGTTATATCTTTGTTTTCCCTTTAGCTTAACAAAGACATTTGGTGATATGACAACTTCATCATACCCTTGATCAAGTTGTACAATATGCATCAAAAGATGTATCCAACCAATGCAATATCATCCTTATTTAGACAAATAGTTGCATATTAACACAACTTATTCATAGCCAAACTTCAAACATGCATCAATCCAACTTCTTTTTCTTCTCCATGTAATAATAATTCCTTTGAAACTTCAATATCCCCCAAACAAGCCCCAGTAAGCCCATCTCCGGCCACAAAGCTTTTGGTGAATACAAGACACACTTTGCCGTTTGCCATAGCAGAAAGTCACTTAACCTCGTCACACCCGAACTCCTAATTAAAATATCCGGGTCGGGTACCACACCCATATACATATGCTTCTCCAAATTCGCCACCTTTATGCTCTCTTCGACCCCAGTAATGTCCCCCATTGTCGTTTTCACTTGATTCATCCTAAAGCAATATGCAGACATTAGAGATGGCAATTTCGACTCGTTTACTTGAAGTCAAACGGTCAAACATGATGAAAGTGGTCTAAATATTGGCTTTATTGAGATATTGATATAAGAGTATGTGTGTGTCAACCAATAACCCAACCTGGCCCATTTTTTCTCTTACAAAAAAATGATATGTGCCGCCTTGGTTAGCAGAGTATTAATGAGATTCGTAAGTTTTCTAGTAACAGATTCTAAACGTTTCAAAGCAAATATGTTTCAATCGTAGCCCGTTTTCACTCACTCTAAAAGGGCTTTAGAGTATGTACATATTAGTGTAAAAATAATATATTTGTAACAAATACATATACATATACACTTTGTAGTACCTCCATTGCGGGAACCCCATCGATCTTTTCTTGACACGCAAAAGAAACTGCGTGTTGGATTTCATGGGAAGAAGCATATGCGGTGCAGATCAATAGATATGTGTTAGTGTTATGAACAGTGGCCTCCATTGCTTTCTGTGCCGCAATCTTAACCGGCTCATACAATCGGTCAAGATCACCAATAAACAACACTCGAACACCATATCGGTTAACTATATCAACTTCTTGCATGAAAGCTTCTATCTTTTCATGCATCAAGTCCATTACATATTGAACTTCATCCGGGCGTCTGTTGAAATTATCAATGCTGAATGCATAGACTGTTACGTATTTGACTCCTATCTCGTAACAGTATTTTAGGATCGAAATGAGTGCTAGAAAACCGGCTTTGTGGCCTGCACCCTCTTCCAACTGCCATTTCTTTGCGAACCTTCGGTTTCCATCCATGATGAATGCAATGTGTTGTGGGATCGGACCGATTGATATGACACTAAATAGAAGTGTTCTTATTCTACCAATTAAACTTCCTAAGAATCTGCTCATAACACCAACTGGTTTTTGTTCTTCCATCTCTGCAATTATCCCAACTCAGATTAACAAAAAGGTTAATCTTTGAGCAAGTTTGACCAGTGTATTAGATCAATAAGCACAATGGTTGACTTCAATAAGTCAGACTTCTATAATTCTATTACCATTTTATTATCTCTTTTTTGGTCCATGACTTATACTTGAAAATAAATTTTATGCTATTATTAAAGGGTGCTTCTATTCAACACCATCCACCATCATCTTTCTAATCTCACACACATATCTGACTTTTTCAACTTCTGACTTTGACTTTAGGCCGGTCAAACGGCCATCCGTCACGTTTAAAAAACTCAAAGTCGAAATTTGAAAAAATCATACGTCCATCCCTAGAACTTACATACACACATAGATGCATACTTACATGTTACCAAAATAAAAGAAAATATAAAATCTTTACGGTTAAATCCGATTTTCTTTGGTTTTCATGAATTTCAAGTATATAATATTCATTATAGAACAATTTTAAATATAAAACCGTAAGAACACATAACTGTAAGAACTACATAAACACTTACGCGTATTGTTTTAACTTTAAGAACCATATATATGAAAGCAAACAAGAGTATGTAAAATTGTAAACTCACTCGTACTCTTCCTGGCCAAAAAAGGAGTAACTATGAGAGCCAAATACTTTATGATGTGAGGTGATGTTGAAGAAAATATATAGGGAAATATATCAAGTGAAAAACAATTGTCATGTATATATGCTTCACGTGTTTTGTTACATTCTCTTGTCATTTTTTCTCTTTTTAACCAGAAAAACGTGGAAAACATTTGATGTAATATATATATTTTTTAACTTTCCCTGTTATGTAACTTTGAGATATTTTGGTCTCATGTGGGTAACTTTTAACTTTTAAAGTATTTCTGATGTCGGGTTTGTGGTTATAGACAATTTCAATTGCTCCTTTAAACAAGACTATATTCATAGAACGTTGAGAAGTAAAGAAGAGTATGAGAGTGTGTGGTAAGGGGTGTTTGATATTTGAATCGGATTTGAAAATTTTAAAATTCGACTCGATTCGATTTGGAAATCACCGGTTCGAAATTCGGTTCAAAATTCCAAATTCAAATTCAATTCGACGTCTGATAGTGAATTTGAATTTTAATCTCAAATCCGAATTCGATTCGAATTTTAATCTCAAATATTTGAAATTAGTTTCATGAACAACTCTTTATTTTCATCTATTTAAAATCTTTAAAACTTTTAGTCGTTTATATTATTCTAATTTGAAAACACGCTTTATCTAATTCACACCCCAAAATTTGACATTATGTGGATTCGCCCAGTCATCTTCATTTTTTTGAACGATTTAATGATATTATCTTCTATAACTATTTTCTTGTTTAGATGTATAATAAAATTGTGAATCTTGTGTTTTTTAAGAATGCTTAAGTTGAATGCTTTAAACGATAAGTTGTGTATCACAAAGATTACTGAATAAAACTGTTTTAGATATGGATGTTTTGAATGTTAAGCTAAACTTTGTCTAACTTGGATGTTTCATTTTGAATGTTAAACTATGATGTTTTTTCATTTGTCTTTTGGTTGTTTTATTAGTTTTGTACTTGTATAGATCTGTACTTTTTACTAAAATAAATTTGAATATATTTCAATGGGATTCTTATTTCGAATGGGAATTTTTTCGAATCTACTTCGAATTCAAATCCAGGTTTTTAAAGTTTGAAATTCGAATAATTCGATTACATTAACAGCATAGGATCACTATCTAAACAAAAACAAGATATTGAAAAAATAAATAACTATTATTTTATTGCTAACTTAATAAATCCTATTATTTATTTTTTTTGCAAGGTTATTGCTTAATCAAAATATATTTTTTTATTACAATAATAGTAATTTATTAATTTATTTTTCTTATTTTTCTTTTAAATTTGTTTTTTCTTTTTCTTTTGGTTTTTTTGGTCTTACCTATATAAACAAAAACAAGATATTAGAAAAATAAATAATATTATCTTATTGCTAACTTAATAAATCTTATATTTTAGTGTGTAATCTAATTGTTTATTTTTTTATTACGATAATAGTAATTTATTAGTTTATTTTCTTATTCTATTTTAAATTAGTTTTTTTCTAGCTTTTTTTATCCGAATTATTTTTGTAAAATCGTTGATGTTTTATTGATGATGGAACAAAGTTTTTAGTTTTAAGCGTTAAATGTTCTTTTATCCGTATTTTTCATATAGTTTTATCTTATAACAATTTAAGTGTGTTTTGTAATTTTGTAATTTAATTGTCTTTTTATCCTCGCGACAACGGGATCGGGTGCATCTGGTCTGTATACATATGATGAACATTAATGGGGTTCAAAATCTAAAGACGCATTCAGATTACTAGTGAAAGTTTCTCAAATTGCAGAAAATTCATCGATCAGATTCGGGAATTTGACTTGAGAGTAGGGAATTTAGGCATGGAAGAAACCCTAGAACACCAAACTAAATCATTAGTTGCTCTAATCATCTTCCTCTTCGTCTTCATTCTCCAGTTATTCGACAAATACTTAGCACATTTGAAGACGGTAAAACGCTCTTTCATTTGAATTTCCTTTTCATTCTATTTTCGATTCCGTCCTTCTTTTCTTTTCTTTTGGCTTACATATAATTTCGGATTCGAAATCGAGCTGACTATATGAAACGTGATATTGATTCAGATTGTATCGTTGTCATCATCCGTCTGGTTTAGATTAGAAAGTACCAAATAAGTCTAACCTTGGTAGAAGCCCTAGTTATAAAATCCTCATCTGTCCCTAAACTCGCACTTTTCTTCGATAATCGATAATCTGGAGCTGTAGATGTTAGTTTTCGTTATGAAACTGGTAGATTTTGAAAAAAAAAGTGAAAGTTGAAAGGGTAATTCGGAAGAGTTTAATTAACTAGTATTTAATTGATAGTTTGAATGTTTTGAATTATCTAGTTTGATTTAATTAGAAGAGATAATGTTCAGAGATGATGATTTGAGTTAGTATTAGATTATAATTGAGACAAGTTTAGTATAAATAGATGGGTTAGGGGTCATTGTAAGTCTCTCGAGTTTTATAATAAACAAAAAGAGACGGTCTTGCACTCTTGGTTAAGATAAAAAAATCTCGTGTAATTCAATATCTGGTGTTAGAATTAGACAAATGAAGGAGCACAAAGATCTTGATTGATGCACACCTAGATATTGTTGTCATCTTCTGCTAGCCAATGGTGATGATACATGAGGGAGACTCGTTATTATGAGCAAAGATAACCCATGGCTTGATACTAATTTAGACATCTTTTTGAGCTAAAAGGAACTAGAATCTTGGGACTGGATAGAAATAAACAAATCCATAATTTGGTTATGACAGTTTAGCGGTTTCAAAGTTTCATTAGCTGAAACTATTGCATTATATGTTTTTTGTTTCATTCTATAAAGTTGTATGTTAGCTAGTTCAGTCAGCATCTACATGTTTGATTTCCGAAGAAAAGTAAAACACTTGAGCACTAAAGTTAGTTTCTAACAGCACAGGTACTGTAATAGAATGGCTTTAAGATGTACGAGTCCCATTTGACGGACAATTTGACGTCTTTATCACATCCACGTGTCAAATTTCTTGCATATTTGTTATATTCTTGAAACTTTGAAATCTTCTTCATACACAATGGTTGTTTTGTAATGTGCAAGTGTTATATACTCATTATCCCAAGATCATTTTATGGTTAAAAGGTTAATAACCTATTCTTGTGTCAGAAAGCGTCTGTTAGTGAGAAGGATGGCCAATTACGTGCCGAAATCAAGCAACTGTTGAAGGAGGCAGCTGCTTTGTCAGAGTGAGTACCCTCTTTAGTTTCACCATTATAAAAGTTAGTTATATTCTACATTATTATTGGTTTATTGCTTCACAATTGGACTTTGATTAGATATCCACAATAATCCAACATATGAAAGGATTTCCATCATCTTGCAGGCCTTCAACATTTGCTCAATCTGCAAAGCTTAGGAGAATGGCAGCAGCTAAGGAGAGAGAACTTGCAAAAAGTATGATATATACTGGTTTCTTGGTTATCTCTTGGATTAACATTTTCTATTACAATTTTCATTCCCTCGATTATTTCTAAAAGAAGTTTAGCCTTATCTGACTTATCTTTCATCTCCTTGATATATTTGTTACTGTTGCTTTTAGATCATCATGTCAGAGTTTAGTGTCCAATTAGCATTTACTTTACTATCAATATTCAGTTTATTTAACTCATCTGCTAAATTATATCATAACAACTTTACATGACATGCAGGTCGAGAATCAACCAGCAAGGAGATAAAAACATCAGTCATCCTGTTGGAGAAAATTCTGATGATTTCAAAGGTGATTTTGTTAGTATTTTGATTTTGTTAATACGACTTTCAAGATTGAATTTGATGGGATTTTTTTTTGTTTTTTTCGCCAGATTCTTACATACCTTATATGCATCGTGGGGTTTTGGCGGAAACCTGTGGCTGTCATATCCAAAGAACTTGTGCAGCCCTTTGGTAATTCGTTTTTCCTCTTTACCCTTTCCATGTGAGTTTTACATTCTCCCTACCAACATAGGGAGTCCACATAACAATCTGGAAGTAATTTATAAGATGATATTTCTACCAACTTCCCCTCGGTTAAATACAAGCTAACAAACTTTGTCTACCCAATACTCGCTCATAAAAAAGCTGCACATATTTTACTTATACTGTGAACTGTATTAAAGCTACATATGATTTTGCATCCAAGATACAAATGCTGTCACACACACCCAGCCCCATGGTTTTAAAAGGCAGAGGACGCTTAGGTCTGGAACATCTAGACACAAAGTGCGAGGCATGAGCTTCACATGCATGATAGAGTACTTATAAATTAGATATATTTTTAATATTTACTACCTTGTTAATCCTTGAACACTAAAAAATAAGATAGCACAAGAAATAAGTTTTATGTACAATCTAAAAAGCTTTACGTACATCTTAGAAATATAAATGTACAACCTATAACCTTAGAGTGCAAGCAACCCAATGAAGCTTCAAAACCAAAATCAGTTGCACAAACTCTGCCAAAACCCAGATCCACAAGCATAGAAATCTGCCGAAACTTATAAACTCTCTCTCTCTCTCTCTTTCTATGTGAAAAGATCACCACTCTTCTCTATTATCTCCCCCTATCTTCGATTTCTCTTTTCTTAGCCGATTTTGACCATTTTTCCATCTCCGACCTCTGAGTTGTGATCAGCAGGAGGGTATCCTTGTCTTTGGGATTCAACAGTTAGACTTTATACAAGAAGCGAATGAAGCGCCGCCTCGAGCAAGACGCACACCTTGTGTGGGAAAAACTCAAAAAAGTGTGTTTTTGGCTGCTTCCTTACATCACCACGCCACATACCCTCTAAGCGTTTTGTCACTGCTTTCATCACCTCATGCATGAGTGCATGACTCATGAGACATGCTTTTTAAAACCAGGCCCACACACACAGACACATATCGGGGTGAGTTAAACAATGAAGAAACAAAAGAATCATGTTTTGGTCTTTGATCATGGAGTGGACAGAAGGGGACATTTGGGATTCATAAAGTGGAATGTAGAACAAGACATAAAAGAGGGACATCTTAATCATCCATTAAAATATGATCTAAGGGCTAAAATGTGGTTCATTTAGGGACAAGTTCAATACATAACCGATATTAACTATAGAGCACCAAGAATCCCATAATGACCTTGTACTTGGTGCTTGATAGATATAATGGGAGTTGAAAAGTGGGGTAAGGGGCACATAACCACCTTATGTATAACAGTAAAAGCAAAAAAGGACTAGCGCATTGTGGCTCTCACTTAAATTTTGTCCTCTATTGAATGCGACCCGTGTATATATATATATATAGTTATAAACAAGCTTGCAAGTATTAAACTTGGATCTCAAATTAATGCAGGGAGGTTTTTATCCTGGAAAAGTGGAGGTTTTGTCAATGACAGTGTAATGGTAAGTTAGCAATAACTTGGATACATCTTTTTTATGGTTCTCTTATTTATATAAAGTTTGCAAGAATGTATGACACCCCAGACCCTACCAATAGCTCCGTTATGAGTGAGATTATTCTGGGTATGTTTCTTTAGTTGTTTTGAGTTATCTGGTAATATTATTAATATTTTTATATCACAACATCAATTGCAGGTTGGTGTTATACCTTGGTTGATATTATCCAACAGGGTTGGCAAATATTTTTGCAACAAAGTCTTCAAGTAGATTGACAGTATGAAAAAGTCAATGTAGATTTCTTCAACCCTAGCTAAATGGCTACAAAGAGATAAACGAGCTCAGCTCTCGGGATCTTTATAACTGTTGCCTAAACTATACTCGCAAAAAGAACGTGTTATGTTATCGTAGCAATTCTTTGATGTGATGTGTTTTTTCTTATA